>NDFG01000013.1:314244-325950 GCA_002167245.1 Sporophila hypoxantha
GTGCCCCTTGAATCCACACCTCGAATCCCAACCCGAAATCCCCACCACCGTCCACCGAATCCCATCTGATGAATCCCATCTCCAAATTCCCAACCCCACATCCCCCTGAACGAAATCCCAGACCCGTGAATCACCTGATCCCCACCCCGAATCCCTCCCCAATCCTCCCTGAATTCCCACCATGAATCCATCTGGAAATCCCATCCCAAATCCCAACCCGGAATCCCACCGCTGAATCCACCTCAAATCCCACCCTGAATCCCACCTGAATCCCACCCTGAATTTTTCCCAACCCGAAATGCCCAACCCGAATTCCCACCCTGAAATCCCACCCTGAATGCCCCGAACCCAACATCCCACCTAATCCCCCAACATCTGATCTCCAGTCTGAAATCCCACTCCAAATCCCATCCCAAAATCCCATTCCTGCCCTTATCCCACCCCAAACCCAAATCCTTCCACCCCCCTCTTTTTCACACCAAAACCCAAATCCCCACCAAATCCCCTCCCAAACCCAACTCCCCACCAAACCACATTCCCACTTCCCTTTCCCACCCCAAATCCCCCCAACCCAAATCGCCCCAATCATCCAACCTCCTCCTTTTTCACACCAAATCCCCAAACCCAAATCCCCCCAAAACCCAGCCTTCTCCCTTTCCCCACCCCAATATCCCATTTCCCACCCCCAAATCCCACTTCCCCACCCCCAAACCCCATTCCCCACCCCAAACTGCCTTCCCCACCCCAAAACCCATTCCCCACCAAACCCATTTCCACCCCAAACCCCAATCCCCAGCCCCAACACCCCATTCCCACCCAAAACTCCATTTCCCCACCCAAAACTCCATCCCACCCCTAACCCCATTCCCCACCCCAAAAAGTCCCATTCCCACCCCAAACTCCCAGTCCCCACCCCAAACCCAATTCCCCACCCCAAACCCCTTTCCCCCCCCCAAACCCCAGTTCCCCACCCCAAACCCCATTCCCCACCCCAAAATCTGCCCATTCCCCCCCAAACCAATTCCCCACCCCAACACCCATTCCCACCCCAAACCCCATTACCCACCCCAAAACTCGCCATTTCCCACCCCCAAAACTCCCATTCCCCACCCCAAAACCCATCCCACCCAACCCTGTCTGTCCCGCAGGGTTCCCGTCCCGTGTGCCGTCCCGTTCCGCTCCCGTTTGCCGGTGCCGCGGGTCGGAGCCGGGCGGGGCGGACGGCGTGCCCCGGGCTGCCGTCTAGCCCGCGCCCTGGGTTGGGGATGCCTGGCCACCACTCTTGCGTAGGATTTGGGATTTGGATTTGGGATGTTGGATTTGGGAATTTGGGATTTGGGGTATTGGAATTGGCGATTGATGATTGGAAATTTGGGAATTGGATTGGGATTTGGCGATTCAGGGGAATTGAGATTTTTGGTAATTGGGGATTGGGGATTTGGGATTGGATTTGGGGGTTGGGGATTGAGGGATTTGGTGAATTTTGGGGACTGGAAATTTGGAAATCGGGATTTGGGATCTGGGACTGGGCATTGTGGGCCAATGGAGATTTTGGTGAATTGGTGTAATTGGGATTTGGGATTGGATTGGATTGGAGATGATTTGGAGTTCGAGATTTGGGGATTGGGGATTTCGGAATTGGGCAATTGGGGGATTGTGGGAATTTGGGGGAATTTGGGGGAATTGGCGGAATTTTGGATCTAGGGGTTGGATTGGGTTGAATTTGGGACTTGAGGATTTGTGGGTTTGGAATCTGGATTGGATTTTTGGATTTGGGATTTTAGGGGATTTTGAATCTGGGATTGGGGGAATGGATTTGGGATTAGGGGTTTTGAAAATTTGGGAATTCGGGATGTGGGATTGGGTTTAAGGTTTGGGGATTTGATGGAGCCACACCCCCCGTGCCCAGGGTAGCCCCCCATTGCTGGTGATCTGGGTTTGGGGAATTCTGGAAATTTGGGGATTTGGGAATTCAGGGAAATTGGGGGTCTGGGAATTTCAGGGGATTTTGGCGGTCTGGGGGTTATTGATGGAGCCACGCCCCCGTTATGCCGGGGTGCTTCCCATGCGGTGATTGGGTTTGGGAATTCCAAGGGGCAATTTGGGGATTGGAAATCAGGATTTGGAGAATTTCAGGAATTTGGGGAATTTGGGAGGGAATTCTAGAATTTGGGGATTTGGGAAATTCAGGGGTACTTTGGGATTTGTTGGAACTTCAGGGAATTTAGGGATTTGGGGATCAGGATTTGGAATTCAGGGGAGTTGGTGGGATTTGGAAATTCGGGAACGTGGAATTCAGGGATTTGGGGTCTGGGGGTTTGATGAGCCAGCCCACGCCCCCCTGGCCCAGGCGGTGCCCACATGCCGGTGCCACCCGCCGGCTTCGATGGGGCCTGACGAAGAGGCAGGCTGCAGGCCATTGGAGGCCACGCAGCAGCAACGGCACTCTGGAGTCGGCTGCATAGTGCCTGCACAATCATCACAACACGCTGCTAGGACGCCGCCATGCTGCGAGGATCAACCAGTACCTGGGGTGCATGGCCACCATCGGGTACTGGAGGACTGGGAAGGGACTGGGAGTGGACTGGGATGACTGGGTAGTGACAGATCACCAGTACTGGGGCGTAGCTGGGCCACCATCGTGGACTGGAGGGACTGGGATGGACTGGGAGTGACAGAATCACCAGTACCTGCTCGTTGCGGCCACCATCAGGTGTACATTGGGAGGGACTGGAGGGACTGGATGACTGGGAATGGACTGGGAGTGACAGATCAACCAGTTACCTGGCGTGCATTGGCCACCATCGGGACTGGGAGGGACTGGATGGACTGGAGTGAAGATCAACATCCTTGGCCATTGCTGGCCAGATCGGGGTACTGGATGGACTGGAGATGGGACTGGAATGGACTGGGAGCACTGGGAGGACTGGAGGACTGGGAGGGTCGGTTTTGACTGCCGTCTCCCCCCTCCCACTCGCAGGTGTGACTCCGGATCCCCCCAGGACCCCCGAGCCGCCCCGCCGCCCCCCCCCAGTGAGACCCCCGGAGGAGCCCCCGGAGCTCGAGGCGCCGGAAAAAGCCAGCTGGTGGAGGAGAGAGCCCGAGCTGGGCTGACTGGTTATACTGGGGCTGAACTGGGTTATACTGGGCTGACTGGTTTTATCTGGTGCCTAAACTGGGCTGAAATGGGGCTGAACAGGTTATTACTGGTCAAAACTGGGCTGAACTGGCGTCTGAAACTGGGTTGATACTGGTGATGAACTGGTTATATGGGGCTGAACTGGGCTGAACTGGGTTATACTGGTGATGAACTGGGTGTATACTGGTGATGAAACTGGGCTGAACTGGTTATACTGGTGATGAATGGGTGTATACTGGTTGATGAACATGGGGCTCCCTTCTTTGGAAAATGGGTATATTCTGGTTTGATGAACTGGGGCTGGAAACTGGGTGTATCTGGTGATATGAATGGGGGCTGAACTGGGTTATACTGGATGGAACTTGGGAATTAAATGGTACAAACTGGTTCTGCACTGGGTTAGACTGCCACAAAGGTAACTAGTGGACATAGATGAACTTTCTCGCACTGGGTTAGACTGCCACAAACTATGCTTTCCTGGCTTCTTTGGTGTTTTAAACTGTGCCACAAACTGGTTTTCTGCACTGGTGTATAGACTGGCAAAACTGGTTCTGCACTGGGTTATACTGTGGTTCTGCACTGGAGTGTAAACTGGCACAAAAACTGGTTTCTGCAACTGGGTTAAACTGGGCACAAGCTGTGTTCCTGCAACTGGGTTTAGCTGGCACAAATGTTCTTGCACTGGGTTAGTGGGCACAAGCTGGTTCTGCACTGGGTTTGGACTGGCACAAAACTGGTTCTGCACTGGTTTGACTGAGGCACAACTGTGCTGAACTGGGTTTAATGGCACAAACTGGTGTTCTGCAGCTGGGTTTAGAACATGGCACAAGCTGGTTCTGCACTGGGTGTTAAACTGGCAAAACTGGTTCTGCACTGGGTTTGACTTGGCACAAACTGGTTCTTTGCACTGGGTTTGACTGCGCAAACTGTTCTGCACTTGGTTAGACTGGTGCACAAATGGTTGCTGCACATGAGTTAAAACTGGCAACACAACTGGGTTTCTGCACTGTATAAACGGGCACAAACTGTTCTGCACTGGGTTTGATGGCACAAGCTTAGCTAACACCGGCCGTCCCGCTTTTCGCACCGCAGACGCGGCCCCGGCGAGGGATAAGAGGAGGAGCGCCGAAGGCGCCGAGCCCGGAGAGGCCCCGAGCCCTGGAGGGGCCCCGGCACGCCGAGCTGGGCGCGGCGGCCTGCAGAGCTGGGGACCCCCCCCCAACTGACGACGGACCCCCAAATCCCCCCCAAGGACCCCCCCCCCACTTGACCAGGGGACCCCCCCAGCAGGACTCCCTCCACTGACCGAGCCCGCCCAAAAACTGACCCAAATCCCCCCCCAGGACCCCCAAACTGACCCAGGACCCCCCCCCACTGGCCGGACACCCAAACGTTGACCAGAATCCCCCGGGACCCTCCCCCCCGGGACTGGGAACCCCCCACAGAGACCCCCCCCAAAATTCCAAAAACTGGACTGGGGACCCCCACAAAACTGGACCTAGTACCCCCACCCCCTTTGACTGGACGACCCAACTGACCAAAAAATCCCTCCCAGACCCTCCAGGACCCCCAAAATCGACCGCAACGAACCGCCCCGATCATTCGACTCGGACCCCAAACTGCTCCAAAACGCCAAAATCCCGAAATCCCCACAATAAACGCCCCCCCAAAGTGCCCCAGACCCCCCAGAAGCCCCCCAGACTGACTAGGACCCCTCCAAACTGCCCCAAACCCCCCCAGACTGACTAGGACCCCCCCAAGAGAGAGACCCCCAAACTGACCCAGAACCCACGCGCTCTCACTCCCCCTCCCATCCATTTCCTCACCACAACATTCCCGGCTGAGAAGCGAATCCCGTCCCTTGGTGCCCCAGCCCCATTTCCCAACCCTCCACCCTTGCCCTCCCTTTTCCCTCTGGTTTTCTCATTTTTTCCCATTTTCCCCCTATTTCCCAATTTCCATCCATTTTTTCCCAATTTCCCCACAATTTCCCCATTTTTTTCTCCAATTTCTCAAATTTTTTTCCCCAATTTCCCCACTTTTTCCCTATTTTCCCAATTTCCATCAATTTTCTCTCAATTCCCCATTTCCCCATTTTCTCTCAAATATCTCAAATTATTTCCCAATTTCCTTCTATTTTCCAATTTCCCCTCATTTTTTCCCATTTTATTTTCATATGCCTCGATTCCGCTCCCCATTTTTTTTTCCCAAGTTTTACCTCCATTATTCTCCCATTTCCCATCCATTTTTCCCTCCAATTTCCCTCAATTTCCTCCGTTTTTCCTGTGCTCTTTCCCTCCATTTTTCATCCATATTCTCGACCCCGATTCTCACCCAGTTCCCCTCTGCCCCGGACCAGGCTCGGGCCTTGTTGTCCCCTGGGGGTGGTTCGGGGGGGTCCCCCTATGGAATTTTGGGGGGAAATTCCCCAATTTTGGGCCCCCACCCCCCGGATTTGGGGTTCCTGCCGTGGAAATTTCGGGAATTTTCGCGGAATTTGGGAATTTTTCGGGGGTCCCCTCCTGTTGGAAATTTCGTGAGTTCCCCTGAATTTTAGAATTGCCACCAGACCCCACCAAATATAAAACAGTAATATAACAAAACAAATAAAAAAAAAAAAAATAAAAAAAACACAAAAAACAAAAATCAAAACAACCAAAACAACAGAGGAGAACACAAAAAAACAACAAAAAATAAAAAATAAAAAAAATAGATAAAACAACATAGATTATATACATGGTAAAAAAAAAAAAACAAAAAAAAGAGAGGTTGAAACAGAAAATATAAAAATTCAAAAATAGAACATAAATATAAAAGAAAAAACACCCAATTAAAAAAAACAGAAGAAAAAAAGACGCATATATTAGAACCGAACAAAAAATCCAAGAAACGCAGAACCCCCAAAAGAAAAAAAAAAAAAATAGAACACATAACATAGAAAAAACACAAAAAAATTCTCAGAGAAAAAATAAAAAAAGAAAAAAGAAAAAAAACCACAAAAAAAACTCACAAAAAGCCCAAAGCAAAAGAGCAAGAGAACCTTATGAACAAGGAAAACAGCAGCAAAACTTATTAGCACACCAAAACAGAGGGGCTGGGGGAGATTTATGCAGAGACAAAAGAGAACAAAAATTAAGCGATTATTAAGAACATATTGAGCAAGCGGATAATATTATATATTTATACTTATAATAATATTTAAACAATATTTCAATATTTGGAGAAGTATATTAAGACCCAAGCTATAGAGTGGAAAAAAATATGATGAAGAAATAAATGAGCAAAAAATAAACAAAAGAACAGAAAAAAAACAACACGCATAAATTGAAGAAAGAGAAAATTATAGAATAATAATAAAAAAAACACCATATACACAAAAAAATAGTGACCATATATATATACTAACCATTATTGAGACAAAAAAATCATCGTAATCTATTGGTCTGTATAAGAAGAGAAAAAAGTATATTTAATAGAAAAAACGAAAAAATGAGCAATATACACTTACAAAAAAAATAACAGAAAACTACATATTTAGAAAAAGAGTAAGAAAAGCCACGAGAGAAAAGATGAGGAGAAAGAGAGAAATAGAAAATATAATGAGGAGAGAGCAAAAAAAAAAAAAAAAAAAAAAAAAAAAAAAAAAAAAAAAAAAAATGAAACAACAAACAACAAAAAAAAAATACAGACATAACATATATTAAAACCCACCGAAAGAACAAAAAGGTAGCCAGAAAATATAAATAATTAATTAGTAAATATAGAATAACAAAAAAAATTAAAAATTAAAAACAACAGACATCTAGAAGAAAATAAAAAAAAATACAAATAAAAAAAAAATTAAGCAAAAAAAAAAAAAAAGTAAAAAAAGCACAATCAGATAACTAAATCAGATAAACACGCCCCAGAAAAGAAGAGAAAAAAAAGACAGAAAAAAAAAACAAAAAACAGAAAAAAGAAAAAAAAAAAAAAAAAAAAAAAAAACGAACGCCCGACACATACAATCTAATGAATCCAATCACACTCAAGATCTCATCAAGGAACCACTCAAACAACAATGGAAAGACAACCCGAACAAACAAAAAAAAAAAAAAAAACAAAAATATAGAAATTAAAATAAGAAAATAAGAGCTATAAAAAATAAATAAAGACAAAAAAAACAACGACACAAAAAGAAAAACCTAACATGACGGTTCAGAATAGCAGAGAACGCTTACACCACAGTAAATAGATTAAAAAACAAAATAATAAAATAAGAAAATTAAATACTAAAAATTAAAAATAAAAAAAACTAGATGTTAAATTATACATCATAAAAGACAACTCCAAAGAACTAATACTACAAATAATACCTAGCTAACATACAATAAAAAAAAAATAAAAAAAAAATAATACAGAAACGAAAAACAAAGCAAGAAGAAGAAAAAGACACATAAAATAGAGAACCGACTCAAAAAAAAAAAAAAAAAAAAACCAGAACAGATAACATACTATGGAATTCACCCAGACAAGACACAAATTAAAATGAAACAAATACAAATAAGAGCAAAGGAGAAAACAGAACGATCCAGAAGTAACCATCCCAAGACCAGACCAAGAGCGAACAGCAAAACAGACAACATTACCGAATCACACGCGACAAACGCAGCAAAAAAAAATAAAAAAAAAAAAAAAAAAGATGACAAAGAACGAGAACAACCAGAAAAAAGAAAAAGCGACACGAGAGGAGAACTCCATAAGAAGAGACATCAAGAAGAAAAAAAAAGAGCGAAAAATGAAAAAACAAGAGCGAAGGAACAAAAAGAGAAGAACAAAGGCAAAAGGATAGAAAGCAAACAGAAGAGAAAAAAGAAAAAAAGAGAAAAAGATCACGAGAAAAAAAAATATAGAAAAAAGAATGAAAGAAAAAAGAAAAAAAGCTGAAAAAAAGGACCACGACTGAAGAAGGCAGAAGAGGAGCTGAAGAGGGCTCGGAGAAAAGGTCAATCGGAGGAAGAAATATGGAGCAGAAGAGCTGAGAAAGGAGAAATAAGGGGTTACGAGAGAGCGAGATGTGAGGGAAAGCATAACGAGAAAAAAAAGGTAGAATCAATGAGGGATTATGACAGAAAAGGACTGAAAGGGGAGTTGGGAGAAAGTGAGAGGAAAAATATTAAAGAAAGAACTAGAGAGAAAAGGGTTTTGAGGGGACTGAGGGGGATTTGAGGACTGAGGGGGATCTTTGGGGCTCTGAGGAAATTTGGAGGCTCTGAGAGGAGATTATGGGGATTTTTGAGGAATTCGGTGTTTATGGGATTGGGATCTTTGGGGAATCGGGTTGTTTGATGGGATTGGGCTCTGAGCGGATTTGGGGCTCTGAGGAGATTTGGGGATCTTTGAGGAATTCGGGGCGTGTTTGATGGGATGTGGGGTCATCTGAGAAGACCTTCGGAGGTTTGAGGAATTTGGGGTTTTGATGGATTTGGGCTCTGAGCGGATTTTGGGGCTCTGAGGAGGATTTGGGATCTTGAGGGAATTGATGAAGATGTGGGGTCTGAGCGGATTTTTGGGGCTCTGAGAGAATTTTGGATCTTGAGGGAATTGATTTAGGATGTGGGGCTCTGAGCGAGATTTTGGGGCCATCTGAGGAGATTTTGGATCTTTGAGTGGAATTTGGGCGTGTTGATGGGATGTGGGGCTCTAAGATTGACTTTGGAGTATTGAGGATTTGGGGCGCGGTGTTCACGGATTTTGGTCGGCTTAGGAAATTTTGGGGGTCTCTGGGGGGGGGTCGGGATGGATTCGTGGGGTCAGACCTGGGGGCGAATGTGGGGGAGGCAGAGCTGTGCCACCCCTCCCCTCACTAACACGTGCCCTCCCCCATTTCTCCCAGCCCATCGCAGCCGAGCCCCCGCCGCTCACCCCCGATTTCCGATCCCGTACCGGAGCTGATCCCGTGACCGACTGATCCCCATACCCGGTACGGTACCGGACTGATCCCGAATCCCGGTACCGGTTACCGGAGAGCTGATCCCAGATCCCAGGACCGGAGCTGATCCCGATCCCGGTCCGTACCGAGCTGATCCCGGCGCCGATTCCGGTACCGGAGCTTGATCGCCGATCCCGGTACCGGGAGCGGATCCCGGTACCAGCATACTTCCCGCTGCAGCCCCGCCCCCCGGCGGCCCCGACGCGCCCCCTCCGCCCGCGGAGCCGCCCCCGTTTTGGAGGAGCCGCCGCCGTTCCCGCCGAGTTCCACGAGCTATGGGGCGGCCCAGGGCAGCCGCACATCGGGCCTAGGACCGAGCTGCGATGGCCTACGTGGAGCAGGAGTGAGCCGGAACCCAGACCCGGTAATGACACCCCAGACCCAAAACCCAACAGCCCCTGACCAAATTAATGACTCCCTGAGTACTTCTTAGGGTGGAACGTGCTTCAGAGCTGTAGTGACAGCCCCCAGGGACTCAATTAGTGACCCCGCATGACCATTAGTAACAGCCCCATGAACCCTTAAGCGAATTTCCCCCCCCCTTTCTTCCCCAAACCCCAATTCTCGCTCTAAACCTCCATATCCTTTAACTCCCTTTTTTCCCCAAAAACCTCCCAATAATCCACCTATAACCCCAAATACTCCCACCATTTCTCCTACTAGCCCCCCTTTTTCCCCCCCAGACACCTCAAGTTTCTTTTCTAAGCCGCCCAGTTCCTCTAACCAACATTCCCCTGTAATCCCCCCACTTTCCCCTCTAACCCCCTTTTCCCCAAGACCCCCCAATTTCCTCCTCTAAGCCCTTTTCCCCCCCCAAAAATACTCCCTCTAAGCCCCCAGTTTCCCATTATACCCCCAATATTCCCTCTAACCCAGTACTCCCCAATTTTCCCTGCTTAACCCCACTTTTTCCTGCAGTTTTCCCCCAACCCCCCCACAGTCCCCCCCAAACCCCCAGTTTCCCCTCATACCCTTTTCCCCCCAAAATCCCCCTATTTCCGCCGCGAAACCACCACATTCCCGTGTAAATCCCCCCAATATCCCTCTTAAAGCCCCCAGTACGTCCCCGATTCCCTCTAAACCCCACTTTTTTCCCCGAATTTCCCCCCGAAAACCGCCCCAAGTAATCCCCCCCAAAACCCCCCAGGTTTTCCCCTCTTAACCCCCCTTATTCCCCAAAGCCCCCTGATTTCCCTCCAAACCCCAATTTTCCTCTAAATCCTCAATATCCCTACTAAATCCCCCAAGTTACTCCACCAATTTCCCCTCTTACCCCACTTTTTTCCACTCAATTTTCCCCAAACCCCCAATATCCCCCCAAACCCCAGTTTCCTCTAACGTTTCCCCTCTCAGCCCCCTTTTCTCCCCCTCTTCCCCCCCAGGAGCTGCTGGAGGCCGCCCGCCGCGCCTTCGACGCGTTCTTCCAGCGCTACCCCTACTGCTACGGCTACTGGCGCAAGTACGCCGAGCTGGAGCGGCGCCTGGGCAGCGCCCGCAGCGCCCAGCAGGTGGGAGCCCTTCCTCGCAGCTTCTGGGGGAAAATCCCTTTTTTTACCGAGGTTTTGGGGTTAAAATCCCATTTTTTCCTGATTTTTTGGAGGTTAAATCGCGCTTTTTCCAGATTTTTTGGAGGTTGAATCTTCTTTTTTCCAGATTTTTTGGGGATTAAAATCCCCCTTTTTTCCTGAGGTTTTGGGGTTAAAATCCCATTTTTTCCTGAGGTTTTGGGGTTAAAATCCCATTTTTTCCCGAGCTTTTGGGGTTAAAATCCCATTTTTTCCTGATTTTTTGGAGGTTAAATGGCACTTTTTCTAGATTTTTTGGAGGTAGAATCTTCTTTTTTCCAGATTTTTTGGGGATTAAAATCCCCCTTTTTTCCTGAGGTTTTGGGGTTAAAATCCCTTTTTTTCCCGAGGTTTTGGGGCTAAAGTCCCTTTTTTTGCGGATTTTTTGGGCGGTAATTTCTTTCTTTTTCTTGATTTTATGGGGGTAAATTCTCTTTTGTATTTGATTTTATGGGGGGTAAAAATCCTCTTTTTTCCTGATTTCATGGGGGTTAAATCTCACTTTTTTCATGAGGTTTTAGGGGAAAATCTGCCTTTTGCCTGATTTTTTGGGGGTTAAAATCTCCATTTTTCCTGAGTTTGGGGGAGGAAAAGCCCCGTTTCTCTAGGCAGGGAGGGGCGGTATGGGAGCCCAGGTGAACCCAGGTGTACCCAGGTGCCCCCAGGTGTAGCTCACGTCCCCCCAGGTGCCCCCAGGTGTATCTCAGGAGCCTCCAGGTGTGCCCAGGTGCCCCCAGGTGTATCTCAGGAGCCCCCAGGTGCCCCCAGATGCCCCCCAGGTGCCCCCAGGTGTATCTCAGGAGCCCGCAGGTGAGCCCAGATGCCCCCCAGGTGCCCCCAGGTGTACCTCAGGTGTACCCCAGGTGTATCTCAGGTGTGTCCCCAGGTGCTGGAGCGGGGGCTGCAGTCCATCCCGCTGAGCCTGGAGCTGTGGCTGCACTACATCGGCCTCCTGCAGAGCTCGCTGGACCCCGCGCGGCCCGAGAGCGCCCAGCGCGTGCGGGGGTGAGTGAGGAGGGGGAAATCCTGGGAAT
>NDFG01000013.1:435589-484136 GCA_002167245.1 Sporophila hypoxantha
GATTTTTTTTTGGTAAAAAAGCCAAGAAGTTTGCGGAGAGCCAGGCCCGGAAGGAGAAGGACAAGGAGCCCCCCAGGAAGGGGGAGAAGGGGGAGAAGGAGCCCCCCAAGAAGGAGAAGCCCCCCAGGAAGGAGGAGAAGCGGCCGCAGCCCGAGGAGGAGCTGGACGAGTGCGAGCAGGTCCTGGCAGCCGAGCCCAAGGCCAAGGACCCCTTCGCTCACCTGCCCAAGAGGTGGGGACACACCTGGGAGACAGCTGGGATACCTGGGGACACACCTGGGGGAGTTACAGACACACCTGGGACACCTGAGATACACCTGAGATACCTGGGGACACACCTGGGGGGGTTTGGGTACAGCTGGGACACACCTGGGACACACCTGGGGGGTTACAGACACACCTGGCAGGTCCTGGCAGCCGAGCCCAAAGCCAAGGACCCCTTCGCTCACCTGCCCAAGAGGTGGGGACACACCTGAGATACCTGGGAACACACCTGGGGACAGCTGTGAGGGGTCAGGGGTCACTCTGTCCGTCTGTCTGTCCGCAGTCCGTTTGTCCTGGACGAGTTCAAGCGCGAGTGCTCCAATGAGGACACGCTGGGCACGGGGACAGGGGGACACTGAGGGATTTAGGGTCACTCAGGGGGTTTAGGGTCACTCTGAGGGGTCAGGGGTCACGCTGACTGTCCCCATGTCCGTCTGTCTGTCGGCAGTCCGTTTGTCCTGGACGAGTTCAAGCGCAAGTACTCCAACGAGGACACGCTGGGCACGGGGACACTGAGGGGACACCGCAGGGTTCAGGGTCACTCAGGGGGTTCAGGGTCACTGAGGGTCACTCTGAGGGGTCAGGGTCACTGAGGGTCACACTGACTGTCCCTGTGTCCATCTGTCCGTCCGCAGTCCGTTTGTCCTGGACGAGTTCAAGCGCAAGTACTCCAACGAGGACACGCTGGGCGTGGGGAGACTGAGGGGACACAGGGATTTAGGGTCACTCTGAGGGGTCAGGGGTCACTCTGAGGGGTCAGGGGTCACACTGACTGTCCCCGTGTCCGTCTGTCCGTCCGCAGTCCGTTTGTCCTGGACGAGTTCAAGCGCAAGTACTCCAACGAGGACACGCTGGGCGTGGGGACAGGGGGACACTGAGGGGACACTGAGGGATTTAGGGTCACTCAGGGGGTTCAGGGTCACTGAGGGTCACTCTGTCTGTCCGTCTGTCCATCCGCAGTCCGTTTGTCCTGGACGAGTTCAAGCGCAAGTACTCCAACGAGGACACGCTGGCCGTGGCGCTGCCGCATTTCTGGGAGCACTTTGACCGCGAGGGCTGGTCGCTGTGGTACTGCCAGTACCGGTACCCCGAGGAGCTGAGCCAGACCTTCATGAGCTGCAACCTCATCACAGGTGCGCCTTCATCGTCCTCAGCATCATCATCCTCATCTTCATCTTCTTCTTCATCCTCATCTTCATCCTTGTCTTCATCCTCATCTTCATCCTTGTCTTCATCCTTGTCTTCATCCTTGTCTTCATCTTTATCTTCATCCTCATCCCCATCCCTGCCCTTCCTGTCTGTGTCCTGTCCCACCCTGAGGAGCTGAGCCAGACCTTCATGAGCTGCAACCTCATCACAGGTGTGCCTTCATCATCCTCAGCATCATCATCCTCATCTTCTTCTTCATCTTCATCCTTGTCTTCATCATCTTCATCCTTTATCCTCGTCCCCATCCCTGTCCGTGTCCTTTCTGTCACCCGCCCCTGCCCTTCCCATCTCTTGTCCATTCCAACCCCGAGGGGCTGAGCCAGACCTTCATGAGCTGCAGCCTCATCACAGGTGCGCCTTCATCGTCCCCATCTTCATCCTCATCATCCTCATCCCCTTCTTCATCCTCATCTTCATCCTTGTCTTCATCATCTTCATCCTTTATCCTCGTCCCCATCCCTGCCCTTCCCATCTCTGTCCATTCCCACCCCGAGGAGCTGAGCCAGACCTTCATGAGCTGCAGCCTCATCACAGGTGCGCCTTCATCATCCCCATCTTCATCATCCTCATCCCCTTCTTCATCTTCATCCTTGTTTTCATCTTCATCCTCATCCCCATCCCTGCCCTTCCTGTCTGTGTCCCTGTCCTTGGCCTTCCCTACCCTGAGGAGCTCCCCCAGACCTTCATCACCTTCATCACCTTCATTTTCATCTTCTTCTTCATCCTCATCTTCATCATCTTCATCTTCATCCTCATCTTCATCATCTTCATCCTTTATCCTCATCCCCATCCCTGCCCTTCCTGTCTGTGTCCTGTCCCACCCCGAGGAGCTCCCCCAGACCTTCATGAGCTGCAACCTCATCACAGGTGCACCTTCATCACCCTCATCTTCATCATCTTCATCTTTTTCATCTTCATCCTCATCTTCATCCTTTTCTTCATCCTCATCCTTATTTTCGTCTTCATCCCTGCCCGTGTCCTTGTCCTTCCCTACCCCGAGGAGCTGAGCCAGACCTTCACCATGCTCTTCATCCTCATCCTCTTCTTCCTCCCTGCCCTTTTTCCCCTTTTTTCTGCTGTTTCCCTCTCCTTTTTCCTCTGTTTTCCTCCTTTTCCTTCTCCCGTTTTACTTCCATCTTTACCTTCTGCTCTTTTCCTCTGTTTCTTTCTCTTAATTTCTGGTTCCTTTTTTCTTCTTTTCTTTCTTTCGTTTTCCGCAATTTTCTTTGTTTTTTTCTCAAATATTTTCTATTTTCGCATTTTTCTTCTTATTTTTTTTCGCCCCTGTTTTCCCCCTCTTCCTCGCCATTTTTTATCTACCCTCCTTTTTCCCATTTTTTTCCCTGTTTTTTTTTCCCTTTCCCCCCCCATTTTCACACGTATTCCCATTTTTCCCCATTTCTTGTCCCGTTTTTTTCCCTTTCCCCTTTTTTCTACGGAACCCTTTTTTTTATTTTTTTTTGCTTTTTTCATCTACTGTTCCCTGGGTTCCCATTTCCCCTCCCTTTGTTTTTTCTCAGGTCCTATTTTTTCCACCTTTCTTTTTTTTTCATTTTTTTTTTTTCACGGCCCCCATTCTTTCCCATTTTCTCCTTCTCTCCTCGCAATTTTTTTTTTTCTCCATTTTTTTTCCCCCATTTTTTTTTCCTCGTTTTTTTTTTCCCACATTTTTTTTCTTTTCCCATTTTTCGTCGCCATTTCTCCCTCTTTTCTGTATGCACATTTCTCTCTTTTCTCAATTTTCCTCAGCCACTTTTTCCCCATTTTCCCCCATTCTTCCCCCCCCATTTTATCTTTCCATATATTCTCCAATTTTTCTGCCCCTCATTTTTTCGTACCTATTTCCCCGATTTTTTCCTTCCTGTTTTCTGTCCCATTCTCTCAGTTTTTTTCCCCCCGTTTTCAGGGATGTTCCAATTGCGCCCTGACAAGCTGAGGAAAGAACGCCGTTCAGTCTCTCGTGGTGCTCTTTGGAAGGACACGACAGAGCAGCATCTGGGGGTCTGGGTCATGAGTGGTGCAGGTAGGCTGCATTCAGGTGAGAAATACCCAAAAACCCCTGAATTCACCCCAAAAAAATCCCACCAAATCCATGGGATGGCGTTTACGGGGAGAAAACCCCAAAAATCCCCACTGAAATAGCCCAAAATATCTCTGAAATACCCCAAAACCCAAGGTCTGGGTCATGAGGGGGCAGGAGCTGGCATTCACGGTGAGAAAAACCCAAAAACCCCTGAATTAACCCCAAAAAAATCCCAGCAAATCCATGGGATGGCGTTTGCAGGGAGAAAATCCCAAAAATCCCCCTAAAATATCCCAAAAATCTCAATTTCCAAAAATGGCGTTTTTGGGGATGTCCTTTTTTTTTTTTCTGCAGTTTTTTGCAGGAAATTCAGGATTTCTGTTGCTGACTCCCAATTTCTCTGTTTTTTGCCCCAATTTCCCAGCTGTGCCCCGACTGGCAGGTGGATTACGAGTCCTACACCCCAAAAACCACCCAAAATCCCTGCAAATATCTGATTTTCTTGCAGTTTTCACTAGAAATATCGGATTTTTTTGCAGTTTTTTGCAGGAATTTCAGGATTTCTGTCGCTAACTCCCAATTTCTGTGTTTTTTGCCCCAATTTCCCAGCTGTGCCCGGACTGGCAGGTGGATTGAGTCCTACACCCCAAAAACGCTGCAAATATCGGATTTTCTTGCAGTTTTCGCTAGAAATATCAGATTTTTTTGCAGGAAATTCAGGATTTCTGTCACTAACTCCCAATTTCTCCGTTTTTATCCCCATTTTCCAGCTGTGCCCCGACTGGCAGGTGGATTACGAGTCCTACACCCCAAAAACCCCATAAAAATCCCTGCAAATATCCGATTTTAATGGTGTTTTCTCTCGGAATATCAGATTTTTTTGCAGTTTTTGCTGATAATTTGATATTTTTTTTAACTAACCCCCAATTTCTGTGTTTTTTGCCCCATTTTCCCAGCTGTGCCCCGACTGGCAGGTGGATTGAGTCCTACACCCCAAAATCCCTGCAAATATCTGATTTTAATGGCGTTTTCTCTGGGAATCTTGGATTTTTTTGCAGTTTTTTGCAGGAAATTCAGGATTTCTGTCACTAACTCCCAATTTCTGTGTTTTTTGCCCCATTTTCCCAGCTGTGCCCGGACTGGCAGGTGGATTACGAGTCCTACACCTGGCCCAAAATCCCACATTTCCATGGTGTTTTCTCTGGGAATATCCGATTTTTTTGCAGTTTTTTGCAGGAATTTCAGGATTTCTGTCACTAACTCCCAATTTCTCTGTTTTTTGCCCCAATTTCCCAGCTGTGCCCGGACTGGCAGGTGGATTACGAGTCCTACACCCCAAAATCCCTGCAAATACCAGATTTCCATGGCATTTTCTCTGGGAATATCGGATTTTTTTGCAGTTTTTTGCAGGAATTTCAGGATTTCTGTCGCTAACTCCCAATTTCTCTGTTTTTCACCCCAATTTCCCAGCTGTGCCCCGACTGGCAGGTGGATTACGAGTCCTACACCTGGCCCAAAATCCCAGATTTCCATGCAGTTTTTGATAGGAATATCGGATTTTCTTGCAGTTTTCACTAGAAATATCGGATTTTTTTGCAGTTTTTTGCAGGAAATTCAGGATTTCTGTCACTAACTCCCAATTTCTGTGTTTTTCGCCCCATTTTCCCAGCTGTGCCCCGACTGGCAGGTGGATTACGAGTCCTACACCTGGCGCAAGCTGGACCCCGACAGCGCCGAGTGCCGCTCGCTGGTCACCGAGTACTTCACGTGGGAGGGCGAGTTCAGGCACGTGGGCAAACCCTTCAACCAGGGCAAGATCTTCAAGTGAAACGGGGCAAAACCTCACGATTTTGGGCAAAACACCCTGCAAATAAAATCCCGCAATTTTGGGCAAAAATCCCGGTGTTTTTTGGTCAAAAATTCGATTTTTTTTCAGAAATTTAAAGGTTTCAGAGCCCTTCGAGCAGGGCAAGATCTTCAAGTGAAACGGGGCAAAACCTCCCAGTTTTGGGCAAAAAACCCCCAAATAAAATCCCACGATTTGGGGCAAAAATCCCGGCGTTTTTGGTCAAAAATTCGATTTTTTTTCAGAAATTCAAGGTTTCAGAGCCCTTCGAGCAGGGTGAGATCTTTAAATGAAATGGGTCAGAATTCTGGGATTTTGGGCAAAAATCCCAGGGTTTCACAGCCCTTCAACCAGGGCAAAGTCTGCAAATAAAATTTGGGTTGAGATCCTGGGATTTCGGGTTCGGTTCCTGAGATTTTCGGTCAGAAATTCTGGGATTTCAGAGCCTTCAGGCAGGGCAAGACTTCAAATGAAATCCCGGGATTTTGGGTGAATTCCTGGGATTGGGCTGAAATTCTCAGGATTTTGGGGCCCCCTGGGAGTTTTGCTTCTCCATCCAAAATAAAAAGTTTGGGACAGGACGAGAGTTTGGAGTGGTTTGGGGTTTTTTGGGGGGAACTTGGGCTTTTAGGGGATTTTTGGGTTTTGGGGGGGATTTTAGGATTTCTGGGGGTTCGAGTATTTGGGGGGTTTGGGATTTTTTTGGGGGAATTTTGGGGTTTTTTGGGGGATTTTTGGTTTTTTTTTTTGGAGGATTTGGGAGATTTTTGGGTTTTTTTTCAGGGAGGATTTGGGAGATTTTGGGGAGCATTTTGGAGTTTTTTTTGGGGGGGATTTTGGGTTTTTTTGGGGGAGGATTTGGGGATTTTTGGGAGAGTTTTGGGGTTTTTTAGGGGGATTTTGTGGGTTTTTTTGGGGGAGGATTTGGGGATTTTGGGGTTTTTTGGGGATTTTTTTTGAGGTTTGGAGTTTTTGGGGGATTTTGGGTTTTGGGGAGTTTGGGGGATTTTGGGCGGATTTGGGAGATTTTGGGGAGATTTTTGGGTTTTTTTTGGGGGAGGATTTGGGGATTGGGGGGACATTCCAGGGGGGTCCCCAAAGGTTCCAGAATGATCAAAAATTCCAATTTGTTCCTTCAAATCCCTTCAAAAGCTTCGACAGACGAGATCCTGGAAGAGTCCCGGAATTTTGGGGGGTCCTAGGGTGGACCCCAGCCCCAAAAAAAACCCCAAAAAATACAAAAAACCCCAAAAATAACCCAAAAATACCATAAAAAAAACCAAAAAAAACCCCAAAAATCCCAAAATCCCGATGAAATTGGGGCAGAAATTCCGGAATTTTCGGTGGAATCCCCCCCAGAATTCCCCTCCTGCCACATGCTGGGGGGCCCCTCCCAGCACAAACCAGTACAAACCAGTACAAACCAGTAACTCCCCCATTTCCTTCCATTCCTGGGCTTCCCCTCCCCCACCCCGGACAGCGCCAGATGTGGCCCCGCCCTCCCCCCCCCCCCCCCCCCCCCCCCCCCCCCCCCAGCGGTCACATTTCTGGATTCCAGTTCGCCTCGTTTTAAAACCAGTTTCCTCCCAGTCCCTCCCAGTTTGCCCCAGTTTTGATCCACATTTCAGCCCCAGTTTTTTCCCAGTTTGGATTCCCAATTCCTCCCAGTTTCTCCCCAATTTCTCCCAGTTCATCCCAGTTTTGGCCCCCACTTTACTCCCAGTTCCTCCCAGTTTAGCCCCAGTTTCTCCCAGTCCTTTTCCCAATTCCTTCCCAGTCCCTCCCAGTTTTAGCCCCATTTTTCCCAGTCCTCCCAGTTCCTCCCAGGTTAGCCCCAGTTCCTCCCAGTTACCTCCCCAGTTCCTCCCTGTTTTTCCCAGTTTGGTCCCAGTTTCTCCCAGTTTTAGCCCCAGTTTGATCCCACTTTACTTCCCAGTTCCTCCCAGTTTGCGCCCACTTTACTCCCAGTTCAGCCCCAGTTCCCTCCCAGTTTCTCCCAGTCCCTCCAATTCCTCCCAGTTTTTCCCAGTTTGATTCCCAGTTCCTCCAGTTTCTCCCAGTTTGGCCCCACTTTTACTCCCAGTCCCTCCCAGTTTTGATCCCAGTTCAGCCCCAGTTTCCCTCCCAGTTAGCCCCAGTTTGATCCCATTTTAGCCCAGTTCCTCCCAGTCCCTCCCAATTCCTCCCAATTTCTCCCAGATTCCCTCCAGTTTGATCCCAGTTCCTCCCAGTTCCTCCCAGTCCCTCCCAGTGTCCTCCTGAGTCACCCCCGGGTGTGGGGACCACCGCCCCCCCCCCATTGTTTCCCCTCCCCCCCCCCGGGGCCCCAAATCGCGCGGGGGAGCGGACAGGAGGGGGGAGGGACGGGGGGGACACCTGGGGGGGGGAGGGGACACCTGGGGGGGAGGGGACAGAGGGCACACCTGTCCCAGGGCGGCGGCACCGCCCGGGCATCCCCGGGGCCACCGAAGCGTCACCGGGGGCCACGCCCGGCCTGGCCACGCCCCGCGGCCACCAAGGTGCCACCTGCGGGCGGGGCCACGCCCCGGTTTGCCACCGCCGGCCACGCCCAGGGCCACCAAGGTGCCACAGGTGTCCCGGGCTGAGCTGGCACCGCCGCTCCCAGTGCCACCCGCGCTGTCCCCTCCCTGTCCCCGGCCCGCGGCTCCCCGGTAAACCGGGAGGTTTTGGAATTGGGGAATTTTTGGGGAATTTCGGGAAATTCGGGAATTTTGGGGAATTGGGATTTTTGGGGGAAATTCGGGAATTTTTGTATATGTGTTGGGAAATTTTTGGGAATACCGGAAATTGGGGGATTTTTTTTTTTTTTTTAATTTTTGGGAATTTTAGGGGAATTGGAATTTGGGATTTTTAGAGGAATTCAGGAATTCCGGAATCGGAGGATTTTGGTGAATTTTGGTGATTTTTTGGGGAATCCCGCGGTTCCCCCCCCCGCTGCCCCCCCGGACCCCCCTGCCACCCCCCCTTGTCGCCCACGTGTCCCCGAGCGCGGGGCCCCCCCGCCCCCGGCGGCCCGGCGCAGCGGAATCCCAAACATCCAAAATCCGAACACCCCGAATCCCCAAATCCCAAACATCCCAAACAAATATCCCCAAAACCCCAAACAGCCCAAATCCCAAACATCCCAAATCCCAAACATCCCAAAAATCCCAAATTCCCAAACAGCCCCAAACCCCAAACATCCAAAATCCCAAACAAATATCCCAAAATCCCAAATAGCCCAAATCTCAAACATACCCGAAATCCCAAACATCCAAAATCCCAAACCCCAAAACATCCCAAAATCTCAAACAAACATCCCAAAATCCCAAACATCCCAAACACCCAAAACATCCAAAATCCCAAACAGCCCAATCCAACATCCCGAATCCCAAACTAAATATCCCAAATCCCAAACATCCCGAAATCCCAAATCCCAAACATCCCAAATTCCAAACATCCCAAATCCCAAACATCCAAATCCCAAACAGACCCAATCCAAACATCCAAATACCCCAAAAATATCCCAAAATCCCAAACACTCCCCCGAAATCCCAAAATCCCAAACATCCCAAATCCCAAACATTCCCGAGAATCCCAAACAGCCCAAATCCCGAACATCTCAAATCCCAAACAAATATCCCAAAATCCCGAAACAGCCCCTCCCCCCTCTGCCCCCCCCGGGGGGTCCCCCTCGTGTCCCCACCCCCCCCCCCCCGTGTCCCCCCCACCGTGTACCCGGTGTCCCCCGTGTCCCCCCCGGTTCCCCCCCCTGTCCCCGGTGTCCCCCCCGTTGTCCCCTTTGGGTTCCCCCGTGTCCCCCCTGTTTCCCCCCGGTTTTCCCCAGTGTCGCCCCCTGGGTCCCCTTGGGTCAACCCCCCGTTCCCTTTGTGTCCCCCCCGTGTCCCCGTCCCTCCCGGTGTTCCTCTGTGTCCCCCCCTGTCTGTCCCCCCCGTGTCCCCCCGGGCGTGGCGGGCGCCCCGGGGCCGGGGGGCGGGCGTGATGAGGCAGCTCTTCCATGGGGGAAAGTGCGCGCCCACCGGCGGAGTGTCCGAGCCGAGAGCGCCCGGAACGGTCCCGGAACGCTCCAAAGCAAGACCCCGCCACAGCCCGCGAACGGCTCCGGGAATGGCCGGGAACGCACCGATAACGGGCCCAAGGACGGCACCAAAACGGGCCCCAAAACGGGCCCGGCTCAGTCCCGGATCGCCCCAGAACGGCTCCAAACTGTCCGGGAACAGCCCGGAGCGGCCCCCAAACGGGCCCGGGATCGGCTCTGGAGTCGGCCCGAAATGGCCCCTGGAACGGGCTCCAGCCGAGCTGGGCCCGGAACAAGGCCCCAAAACCGGCTCGGGAATGATCCAGAACCGCTCCGGATCAGCCCAGAACCGGCCCGGGGTCAGCCCCAGGACAAGGCCCCAAAATGTCCCGGAATGGCCCCAAAATGGGTTCGGGAACGGCCCCGAACCGCCCCGGGTAATGGGCCGGGGTCAGCCCAGAACGCGGCCCGGATCAGCCCCAGAAAACCGGGCCTGGGATCAGCCCCAGAAACCGGGGCCGCGGATCAGCCCCCAGAACCGGGCCAGGATGAGCCCAGAACCGGGCCGGGATCAGCCCCAGTTTCCACCAGAACACCCCAAAAATCAGCCCCACGATGGCCCCAAAACTTCCCAAAAATGGCCCGAAAATCAGCTCCAAATTGGCCCAAAAATTGGCCCAAAATGGCCCCAAAATGGCCCAAAATTGGCCCAAAATGGCCCGAAATGGCCCGAAATGGGCCGAAATGGCCCCGGTCCCACCGGGAACGGCCCCGCGAACCGCAGGCGGGGAAAGAGGATCGGGAAGGGGGGAATTTGGGGAATTTGGGGAATTTGGGGAATTTGGGGAATTTCTGGGGAATTTGGAAAATTTGAGAGAATTTGAGGGAATCTGGGGAATTCAGGAGAATTTCGGGGGAATTGGGAAAAATTTTGGACAATTCGAGGGGAATTTGGGGAAATTGAGGAGAATTTGGCAGGAATTTGGGATGAAATTGGCGTTTTTCTAGTGGGGACGAGTCCGGATTTGGGTGAAGGATTGTGGCTCCCAGTTATTGGACCGGCCAAAACTGGAGCGAGCGCTGAGTGGCTCCGGACACCCCCCACGGTTGCCCACCCCACTGGCCCCCCAGTCCCATCCCTGTCCCTCCCAGTATGTCCCCCAGTCCTCCCAGTTACCCCCCACGTCCCTCCAGTCCCATCCTGGTGCCCCCCAGTTGTCCCCCAGTCTCCCTCCCAGTTACCCCCAGTGGCCCCCAGTTCCCATCCCAGTCCTGTCCCAGTTCCCCCCCAGTCCCCTCCAGTAACCCCCAGTCCCCCCAGTCCCATCCTTGGTGCCCCCCAGTTCCCCCCCAAGTCCCATCCAGTACCCCCCAGTTCCCTCCCAGTACCCCCCCAGTCCCCCCCAGGACCCCAGTCCTCCCAGTACCCCCAGTGCCCCTTCCAGTCCCTCCCAGTCCCTCCCAGTGCTCCCAGTCCCTCCCAGTGCCCCCCAGTCCCTCCCAGTACCCCCCTATCCCCCCCGTCCCCCCAGTCCCTCCCAGTCCCTCCGAGTACCCCCAGTGCCCCCCAGGTCCCATCCCAGTCCTGTCCCAGTCCGCAGCCCGAGCTCCATCCGGTGCCCCCGCCCCATCCCTCCTGCTCCCAGACCTCCCCAGTGCCCCCCAGGTCCCATCCCAGGTGCCCCGTAGTACCTCCCCCAATGCCCCCCAGTTCCTCCCAGTCCGCCCCCAGTGCTCCTCAGTCACCTCCCAATGTCCTCTTCCCAGTCCCGAGTCCCGCCCCCAGTGCCCCCAGTGCCTCCCCAGTCCCTCCCAGTCGCCTCCCAGTATCTCCATCTCTGGGGGGTTCGGGGCTCACTCTGGGGGGGGGTTGGGTTACCCTTGGCGGGGGGGGCGGGGTTGGGCTCACCTGGGTGGGGGGCCAGAGGGGAGGGCCGGGATGGTCCCGGTCGGGATTGTCCCAATTGTCATCGGAGCGCACGGGACCTCTAGGATCGGATCTGGGATTGGAACTGGAACCGGGACCGCGGGATGTGGGATATTGGGATGTGAACTGGGATCAGAACTGGGGACTGGATCGGAACTGGGACCGGCATTAAGATCGGGATTGGAAACTTGGAACCGGCGACGCGGGACTCGGATCGGTGGATCGTGATGAACATGGGATCGGAAACCGGACTTGATCGGAACTGGGGACGGGATTGGATCTGGGATTGGAATCTGGAACCGGACCGGATTGATCGATTTGAATTGGGATCAGAACCGGGACTGGATCGAGAACTGGGACGGGATTGGATCGGGATCGGGACCGGGATCAGAACAGGACTGGATTCGGAAGCCGGGACCAGAACCGGGCCGACCAAGCAGCCGTGGATCAGAACAGAACCCCGGATGAGGTTCCAGAGCTCAGAACTTGGGACCGGTGAGTGGCTCTGGCGAGCAGATGACGCAGGACCAAGAACCTGTTCACGCAGAACCTGGGAACCAAACTCGGACGCAGAACACGAGAGCCGAGGACCAGGACTGGGACTTAGACCAGCCCTGGAAAGCGCGCCCCATTACCGAGGCCAGAACCGAGTCACCAGGAACTGGCAAGAACCAGACCAGAGACTGGGACTAGACTGGGACCAGAACGCAGGAATCAGGGACCGGGCCCAGAACCAGGGACTAGAGTACGGACTGCAAGAACGGAAACTAGAACCGGGACCAAAGAACTGGAACAGGACTGCGACTATACCAGCGCTCCGGAACGTTCACATACCCAGGCCCAGAACAGGCCCGAACCGGGACTAAGACCGGGACCAGAACCAGAATCAGACCGGGACCAAGAACCGCCCTTACTGGGCCCAGAACTGCGGCCCAGAACCGGGAACTAGACCGAGGACTCAGAACCGGGACTAGACTGGGACCGAACCAGAAATCAGAACCGCGGCCCAGTTAACCGGGGACTAGACCAGGACCAGAAACCGGAACTAGACTGCGGACCAGAACCAGAATGCAGACCCGGCCCGTCCCAGTCCCAGAACCGGCCGTGCCCGGACCCAGAACCGGACCCGGCTGCCGGTGCCGGTGCCGGTGCCGCCGGCTCCCGCTCCCGGTCCCGGGGCGCGCCGGGGCCGCTCCCGCCGCGCTCGCTCGCTCGCTCGGGGCTTGTCCCGGGCCGCTGCCCCTGTCCCGGGGCCGGGCCGGGGCCGGGCCCTCCCCGGGGGCGGGGAGGCATCCGCCGCCCTAGCAAGAGGCCGGAGAGCCGCCGGCGCCGGGCCACTCCGCAACGGACTCGGACCGCCGGGGGCCGCTCCTGAGGTACGGCACCGGCACCGCCATGCCCGGCCCCGGCCGCTGAGCCCCAGCGCGCATGGTACGGGGGGCACCGCACTCGTGCACCGGAGCCTCGTGGCACCGGAGGAGGCGGGGCAGGGGCCCGGGACGGATCCGGGACGGTTCCGTCGGTTCCCGGAGTTGCCGGGAAGGTGTCCGGCGGAGACCCGGGGAGGCTCCGGGTAGCCCGGGAGGGCCGAGCGGGTCCCGGCCGGTGCCGGGAACGGGACCCGGGATCTCGGTGAGTGCCGGGAGTCGGTTCCCGGTTGGTTCCGAGTAGTGCCGCGGGGGTGTCCGGGTGGGTTCCGGCGCTTGCTCCCGGGGGGTTCCGGCTCCGGGGGGTTCCGGTGCTCCCGGGGCTGTCCCGAGTGTGCGGGGGGTGGTCCCGTGACGTCTCGGGGGGGTTCCGGTACCGCCGTGTCTGGCGGGGGGTGGGTTCGTTTGTCCCGGGGGGCTCCGTGGGAGGAGGTGGCGGGGACCCAACGCGCGTCCCGTGACGAACCCGGGGGCGTCCGGGGGGGTCCCGGGGGGGGCGGGGCCGGCCGGGGGTTCCCGGTGCGTCCCGGGGGAGTCCCAGGGCGACGCGCAGGGGCGTGGCCCCCCCCGCCCCCCCCCCCCTCCGGCCGCGGCCCGGGGAGTCCCCGGTGCGGGCGGGGCCGCCGGCTCCCCCCCCGCCCCCCCCTCCCCGGGCCCCGCCCGCACGGGGGGACCCGGGGGGGTGGTCCCGTGCGCGTGTTTGGGGCGGGGGGGGATCCCCCGGGATCCCGCTGAGGGGCTGGCCGCGCGTCTGGTGCGCTCGGTTAATGACGGGGCTCGGTAATTAACGCTTCATCGGCGCGGGGGCGGCGCTTTTGGGAGGGGGGACGGGCGGCGATTGTTGCGGGTTCGCGAATGCGGCCCCCAAGGAGGGGTTTGGGGAGGGGATTTTGGATTGGGATTTGGGGATTTGGGAGGAATTTGGGGATTTGGGGTTTGGGGATTGGGAGGGGATTTGGGGATTTGGGATTTGCGGGATCCCCCCCGTTTCCCCCCCTCGCGGTCTCCGCGGTTTTTGGGGCGCGCGCCCCTTCCGCCCCCCCGAATTGGACACCCCCGCCCCGTCCCCCCCGGGACCCCCAGACTCCATGGGGTGCTGGGGGGCATCCCTCCGCCGCCCCCCCCGATCCCGGCAGCGTTCGGGCTCCCGAGCGCGGTTCGGGGTTTCGGTTTTGCCGCGCTCGGCAGCGGCCGGGCCGGACCCGGTGGAACCGGTCCGGACCCTCCCTGGGCCCGCGGGAAACTCTCCTCCAGCCGGTCCGACCGTGGTATCCGGCCGCGGGCCCCGCCCGCGGCCTCCTCATCCTTCTTGCTGCTGCTCTGTTTCTTTCCCATCTTTTTCTCCCAACATTTTTCCCATTTTTTCGCCATTTTATTCCCATTTTATCTCCAATTTTTCCCCGTTTCTTCCCCTGTTTTTCCCCAAATTCTCTCCCCAATTTTCGCACACTTTTCTCCCATATTTCCCCCCATTTTTCTTCCTTTTTCCCATTTTTTCCCCTTTTTTCCCCAACTTTTTCCCCCCATTTTTCCCCCCATTTTTCCCCCCGTTTTCCCCTGTATTTTGAATCTTTATTTTGGACTTTATGTTTTCCTTTTTTTCCTTTATATTCCCTTCTATTTTTCAAATTTCTCCCATTTTTTCCCCCAATTTTACCCAGATTTTTTCCAATTTTCTCCCCATTTTTTCCCATTTCCCCGGCCCCGCCCGGATTGGGGGGGGGGGTCACAGCCTCCGGGACCCCCCCAAATTTGGGACCCCCCCCCCAAAATCCGGGTCTGGCTCCGTCGGCGGGGGGGGGGACAAGAATGGGGGAAAATTGGGGAAGAAAATGGGAAGTAAATGGGGGAAAATGGGAAAATGAAATGGGGGAAAATAGATGGGGAAAATTGTAAAGAAAATGGGGGCGAATATGGGGGAAAAAAGGGGGAGAAATGGGGAAGAAATTGTGGGTAAAAATTGGAAAGAAATGGGGGGAAAATTGGGGAAATAAATGGCGGGAAAACATGGGTGAAAATTGTGAAAGAACATGGCGGGAAAAAATGGGAAAAAAATGGGAAAAAGAACTGGAAATAATGGTGGGAAAATGGGAAAAAAAAAGGAAAAAAATGGCTGGAAAAACTGGGAGGTGTGGGGGGGATCGGGGACCCCCGGTTGCGTGACAATAGTGACCGCGGAGGTACACCGGTGGGGTCCCACAGCAGCCCGGGGGGGGGTCTCCGCTGCCCCCCGTGCCCCCCCGGGTTGTGGCCTTGGGGACCCCCCAGGTGACCACCGGGGGGGGGGTGGGGGAAGGTCACACGGGTGACATCCCCCCCCCCCCCGCCTCCTCCCCCCCCCGGGTCCCTCTGCGGCTTTTTGGGTGCTGGGGGGGGGGGAAGGGGGACACTAAAAATAAATGCGCGGGGGGGGGGGGAGGGGGGGCGCGCAGTGGTTTGCGCCCCAAAAATAGCGCCTGGGGGGGGGGGCGGGGGGGGGCGGGGCCGCTCGCGGGCGGGAGTCACAAAATTAGGGGGGGGCTGGGTGGTGGACCCCCCGCCGCGAGGAAATTGTGAAAAAGCGGTGATAAAACGGTGAAAAAGCGGTGAAAATGGGGTGAAAAATGGGTTGAAATCCGCGGTTTTTTTGGCTCGGTTCCCGGGGCGCTCGTTGGGCCGCTCTGAGTCACCCCCGCGCCCCCCCCGGGTCCCCCCCACCCCGCTCTGAGTCACCAACCCGCCCGGCCGCCACCGAGCGGAGCCTTCCAGAACCTTCCGAGCCCCAGGCGGCCCCGGCGGGGGCAGCCCCGGCACGGCGGGGGGGGCGCCGGGCAGAGGGACCCCCCAAAAGGGTCACCGGGACCCCCAAAAGTGTCACCGGGACCCCCCCAAAAGTGTCAGCGGGACCCCAAAAGTGTCACCGGGACCCCCCAGGTGTCACCGGGACCCCCAGAAGTGTCACCGGGACCCCCCAGGTGTCACCGGGACCCCAAAAGTGTCACCGGGACCCCCCAAAAGGGTCAGCGGGACCCCAAAAGGGTCACCGGGACCCCCAAAAGTGTCACCGGGACCCCCCCAGAAGTGTCACCGGGACCCCAAAAGTGTCACCGGGACCCCCCAAAGTGTCACCGGGACCCCAAAAGTGTCAGCGGGACCCCCCCAAAAGGGTCACCGGGACCCCTCAGGTGTCACCGGGACCCCAAAAGTGTCAGCGCGACCCCGAGGTGTCAGCGGGACCCCAAAAGTGTCACCGGGACCCCCCCAAAAGTGTCACCGGGACCCCCCCAAAAGTGTCACCGGGACCCCCAAAAGTGTCACCGGGACCCCAAAAGTGTCACCGGGACCCCCCAAAGTGTCACCGGGACCCCCAGGTGTCACCGGGACCCCCAAAGTGTCACCGGGACCCCAAAAGTGTCAGCGGGACCCCAGAAGTGTCACCGGGACCCCGAGGTGTCACCGGGACCCCAAAAGTGTCACCGGGACCCCAAAAGTGTCACCGGGACCCCAAAAGGGTCAGCGGGACCCCCCAAAAGTGTCACCGGGACCCCCAAAAGTGTCACCGGGACCCCCAAAAGGGTCACCGGGACCCCCCAGGTGTCACCGCCCCCCCCGTGTTCCCCTCCTCGTTTTTTTGGGGGGGTTTTGTGCAAAAAAAAAAAGATCCCCGGAATTGTCTAAAAACGGAGAAATTCCCTCAAAATTTCAGGGCGGGGGGGTGAGGGCGGGGGTGACAGGGACAGGGACAGGGACAGATGACAAGTGACATTGCCACGCTGCCCCGCCCTTCCCGACCGGAATTCCCGCGAATCCCAAAAATCCGCGGGCTCCGAGCTGGCCCCGGGGACATCGGGGGGGTCCCCAAAGTCTCCCCGGGGGGGTCCCCGATGTCCGGGGCTGTTCCCGTGTCCTGGCGGTGTCCCCCCCGTGTCCCCCTGTCCCGCGGGGTGTCCCCAAAGTGTCTCAATGTCCCGGGGGTGTCCCCCCCCTGTCCCCTCCCGTGTCCCAGCGTGTCTCCCCGTGTCCCACCGTGTCCATCCCGTGTCCCCTCCCCTGTCCCCTCCCGTGTCCCCCCGTGTCCCCGCTGTCCCCTCGATGTCCCCCCGTGTCCCGTGGGTGTCCCGTGGGTGTCCCCTCCCGTGTCCCCTCGATGTCCCCCCGTCCCCTCCCGTGTCCCCTCCCGTGTCCCCGCTGTCCTAGGGGTGTCCCCCCCTGTGTCCCCCCGTGTCCCCCGTGTCCCTCCCGTGTCCCCCCGTGTCCTGTGGGTGTCCCCCCGTGTCCCCCCCTGTGTCCCCCGTGTCCCCCCCCGTGTCCAGCCCCAGCCTGACCCCCAGCCCTGCGTCTCACTCCTTGGCTTCCATCTCCAGCCCTTCCTGGCCCCACACCTGCTGTCCAGCCCCGTGCTGCCCGCTGACCCCTTCCCATGTCCCGCAGCTGCCCCGTGTTCCGTTCCTGCTGACCCCAGCCCAAACTGACCCCCAGCCCCTGTCCAGCCCTCCAGCCCATGTCCAGCCTCATACTGACCCCTTCCCAGGTCCATCCCCGTGTCCATCCCCACACTGACCCCCAGCCCCACCACTGACCCCACCCCGTGTCCATCCCCGTGGTCCATCCCCACACTGACCCCCAGCCCCATGTCCAGCCCCCAGCCCCCTGTCCATCCTGCTGACCCAGCCCTGTGTCCATCCTGCTGACCCAGACCCACACTGACCCCTGACCCCCTGTCCAGCCCCCAGCCCCGCTGTCACATCCCTGTGACCCCAGCCCCACACTGCCCCCAGACCCCTGTCCAGCCCCGTGTCCACCCTGCTGACCCCAGCCCCACACTGACCCCCAGACCCCTTCCAGCCCCGTGTCCATCCCTGCTGACCCCAGACCCACACTGACCCCTGACCCCCTGTCCAGCCCCCAGCCCCCTGTCCATCCCTGCTGAGACCCCCAAGCCCCACACTGCCCCCCAGCCCCATGTCCAGCCCCGTGTCCATCCCTGCTGACCCCCGCCCCACACTGACCCCCAGCCCACAGACCCAGCCCCGTGTCCAGCCCCCAGCCCCGTGTCCATCCCTGCTGACCCCCAGCCTGTGTCCCAGCCTCATTCCAGCCCCCAGTGACCCTTGCCCTGTCCTGCGCAGATGGAGCTCCGAGGAGCGCGGGAGCTGCTCCTGCCCAGCTTGGACGGGCAGCGGCTCCCACGGCATCACCATCGCCCGACGACGACGGCCGTCTTCGTGCGCCGCGGTGCGACAGAACTCGCCCGCCGCGCGCATGGGCGTGGTGGCAGGAAGGTGGGCCGTGGCGCACCTGGTGGCTTCCGGGCGCACCTGGGGCTCCACCCACACCGGGGCTCCGCCCACACCTGGGCTCCACCCACACCTGGGGCTCCTGGGGCCCACCACACCTGGGGCTCCACCCACACCTGGGGCTCCGGGCACACTGGGGCTCGGGCACACCTGGGCTCACCCACTCCTGGGCTCCACCCACACCCTGGGGGCTTCCTGGGGCTCCACCCAAACCTGGGGTCCACCTGCACCTGGGCTCCACCCACACCTGGGGCTCCACCCACTCCTGGGGCTCCGGGCCCACACCTGGGGCTCCACCGCACTCCTGGGGCTCCACCCACACCTGGGGGCTCGCCCCGCACACCTGGGGCTCCGGCCACCTGGGCTCCACCCACACCTGGGGCTCCACCCCACACCTGGGGTCTCCGGGCACACCTGGTGGCTCCGCAACTGGGCTCCACCCACTCCTGGGGCTCCACCACACCTGGGGGCTCCTGGGGGCTCCACCCAAACCTGGGGCTCCACCTGCACCTGGGGCTCACCCCACTGGGGCTCCACCCACCACCTGGGCTCTGGGGCTCCACCCACACCTGGCCAGCCTGGGGGCACCTGGGGCTCCACCCACACCTCGGGCTGCACCCACACCTGGGGGCTCACCCACCACCTGGGCTCCGCCCACACTGGGCTCCTGGGGGCTCCACCCGCACCTGGGGCTCCACCCACACCTGGGGCTCCACCCACACACTTGGGGGCTTCCTGGGGGCTCCACCCCACACCTGGGCCAGCCCCGGGGGCACCTCAGGAGCTTCTGGCTCTGTCCCCGGGTGGTGACCCCGCGGTCACTGGGGTGGGCACAGGGGGGTTCTTCCCTGAGAGTTTTGGGCTCAAAATGAGATTTTTGGGGTCCATTTTGGTGGCACCTCAGGAGCTTCTGCCTCCTCCTCTGATGACCCCGGGGTCACTCGGGCGGGCACAGGGGGGTCCCTCCCAATGTCCCCCAGCCCCTGACCTGTCCCCATGGGGGTGACGCCCCAATGTCCCCCAGCCCCCTGACCTGTCCCCCTGACCCTGTCCCATGGGTGGTGACCCATGGTCACTCGGCTCCCTGACCTGTCCCCCCTGTCCCCATGGGTGGTGACCCCAATGTCCCCCAGCCCCCTGACCTGTCCCCGGTGTCCCTGCGGTCACTCGGGGGCACAGGGGGGTCCCCAGGCCCCTGACCTGTCCCCGGTGTCCCATGGGTGGTGACCCATTGTCCCCCAGCCCCCTGACCTGTCCCCGGTGTCCCTGTGAGTGGTGACCCATGGTCCCCCAGCCCCCTGACTGTCCCTCCTGTCCCTGTGGTCACTTGGGCGGGCACAGGGGGTCCCCAGCCCCCTGACCTGTCCCCATGGGTGGTGACCCAATGTCCCCCAGCCCCCTGACCTGTCCCCCGGTGTCCCTGTGGTCACTCAGGTGAGGCACAGGGGTCCCAGCCCCCTGACCTGTCCCTATGGGTGTGACCCCATGGTCCCCAGCCCCCTGACCTGTCCCCATGGGTGTGACCCAATGTCCCCCAGCCCCCTGAACTGTCCCCGCTGTCCCCATGGGTGGTGACCCCAATGTCCCCCAGCCCCCTGACCTGTTCCCCCCGTCCCAGGGGATCAGATCGTCGGCGCCACCGTCTACTTTGACAAGCTGCAGTCGGGGAGGCGGCGCAGCTGCTGCAAGCCTGGGGCAGCACACGCTGGGCTGCGGCTGCAGCGGCGGCGGCGACGCTCGCCCACGGCCGGACACGGCTGCGGCCACTCCGGCCACTCGGCCACGGCTGCGGCCAGCTGGAGCTGGCGCCGGCAGCCCCGAGGTCGTGCTGGTGAGTGAGGAGGAGGAGGAGGAGAGTTGCGGGAGGTGAGGAGAAGGGAGAATGGGGATGAGATGAAGATGAGGGTGGAGATGAAGGTGATGAGGATGAGGATGGGGGGATAGGATTAGATGGGAAGAGATGGCGATGAAGATGATGAAGATGAGGTGAGATGAGGATGAGGACAAGGATGAGAAGAGGGTGAGAAGGAGGAGAATGGGGCAGAGGATGAAGATGAGGGTGGAGATAGAGGTGATGACGATGAGGATGGGGGAGGATGAGATAAGATGAGGAGAGGATGAGGATGAAGATGATTAAGATGAGGGTGAGATGAGGATGAGGAAGGATTGAGAAGGAGGAGAATGGGGTGAGGATGAAGATGAGGGTGGAGATGAAGGTGATGACGATTGAGGATGGGGAGAGGATGAGGTAAGATGAGGAAGAGGATGAGGATGAAGATGATGAAGATGAGGGTGAGATGAGGATGAGAGAGGGATGAAGGAGGAGAATGGGATGAGGATGAAGATGAGGGTGGAGATGAAGGTTGATGAAGATGAGATGGAGGGAGATGAGGATGAGATGAGGATGAAGATGTAGGATGAAGATGATGAAGATGAGGTGAGATGAGGATGAGGAGAGGGTGAGGAGCGAGGAGAATGGGGAATGAGGATGGATGAGGTGGAAATCAAGGTGAAGATGATGACGATGGGTGAGGATGAAGATGAGAATGCGTGGGGAGGATGAGAATGGGAATGAGGCGAAGATAAGGATGAAGATGATGAGGATCGGGGGGATGGGTAGAGGATGAAGGTGAAGATGATGAGGATGAGAGGGAGGAGGATGAGGAGAGGATGGGGATTAGGACAAGGGCAGTGATGGGGATGAGGATGGATGATAATGAGGATGTGATGGGGATGAGGATGAGGATGATGAAGGGAGGCAGCCCCATCCAGCTCTCACCATCTCCATGCCCCGCCAGACGCGATGACGAGGACAGGATGAGGATGAGGATGGGGATTAGGACAAGGGCAGAGAATGAGGAGATGAGGATGGGGATGTGAATGAGGATGATGAAGGGCACAGGGAGGCTCTCACCATCTCCGTGGTTGTCCCCCCGCAGAGCGGCGATGCAGAGGACGAGGATGAGGATGAGGATGAGGATGGGATTAGACAAGGAGAGAGATGGGGATGAGGATGAGGATGGGCATGGGGAAGAGGATGAGGATGAGGATGATGAGGGCACAGGGAGGCTCTCACAATCCCGTGGTGTCCCCGCCAGAGCGCGATGACGAGGATGAGGAACAGGATGAGGATGGGATTAGGACAAGGACAGAGATAGGATGAGGATGGGGAAACGATGAGGATGAGGATGGGGATGAGGATGAGGATGATGAAGGGAGGCAAGCACCATCCATCTTCACGCATCTCTTCGGGTGTCGCCCGAGAAGCGGCGATGACGAGGATGAGGAACAGGATGAGGATGAGGATGGGATTAGGGACAAGGGCAGAGATGGGGATGAGGATGGGTAACGATGAGGATGAGGATGTGATGAGGATGAGGATGTGATGAGGATGAGGATGATGAAGGGCACAGGAGGCTCTCACCATCTCCTGGTGTCCCGCAGAGCGGCGATGACGAGGATGAGGGAGGAGGATGAGGATGGGGATGTAGGACAAGGAGAGAGATGGGGATTGAGGATGAGGATGTGGGCATGGGGAAGAGATGAGGATGAGGATGATGAAGGGCGACAGGGAGGCTTCTCACCATCTCCATGCCCCGCAGAGCGGCGGATGATGAGGACAGGATGAGGATGAGGATGGGGATTAGGACAAGGGCAGAGATGGGGTGAGGATGGATAATGATGAGGATGAGGATGGGGATTTGATGAGGATGATGAATGGCACAGGGAGGCTCTCACCATCTCCGTGGTGTCCCTGCAGAGCGGCGATGACGAGGAGTACCGGCGCATCTACACCACCAGATCAAGCCGCGGCTCCGGCCCGAGGAGGGCGCCGAGGCCGAGGCCACGCAGAGCAGAACCATCACGGTCACCCGCAGGGTCACCGCCTACACCGTGGACGTCTCCGGCCACGACGGCGACCTCGACGTCCGMGCGGGGCCGGGCCACCTGCCCGCCACACCTGAGGGGCTTCACCTGAGCCAAATTCCTGCTGGAGAAACTGGAAAATGCCTGCCGGGCTGGAAGGGCGCCGCGGGGTCGCCGCGGGTGGAGGCCAAYGGACAGTTTGGAGAGCTGGACGGGTCGCTGCACGTGGCCGGAGGGGCTCCGTGTCCCCACGGAGAGCTCGGCGGCTCCTCCTCGGTGGACGCGGGGAAAATCAAGATCCCGACGTTRAAAATCCCCAAATTCGGGTTCCAGGCTGGCGGAGAAGCACCGGTGGACGCTGGGATGGACGTCACCTGCTCGTCCACGCCGGTGCCTCAGGTGGACGTGGCGGTCAAAGGTGCCACCGAGGTCCCCTCCCCTCCACTGGACGTCCCCGGCGTGGAGGTCCCAGCCACGGATGGCACCAAGGGGAAAATCAAAATCCCGCACTTGACCTTCCCCAAATTCACCGCCCAGGGTGACGGCGGCGCCACCGTGGATGTCCCCAAGGGCGTGGATGTCCCCAAGGGCGTGGATGTCCCCAAGGGCGTGGATGTCCCCAAGGGCGTGGCCGGCCCCGAGGTGGCCCTGGAAGGAGAATGGAAAGGCCCCACCTTCAAGAAGGTGGAAACGCCCCAAATTTCGCTGTCGGACGTGAACCTGAACCTGAGGGGCCCCAGAGGGGAAGGGGACCCCAAAGGACTCGGCCCCAAGGGGCTCCAGGTGGAGCTGAAGGGGCCCCAGGTGGACGTGGCCGGGCCTGGGGCTGGCCTGAAGGGCGTGGAGGTGGACGTGGGCGTGGAGGGCCTGAAGGGAGGAGTGGACGTGTCCGTGCCCACCCTGGGCGGCAAACTGAGGGGGCCACAACTGGACCTTAAAGGGCCCCAAATTGGGGTGGAGGTGCCCGAGATGGGCRTCAAGACCCCCCAAATGTCCGTGCCCGACGTCGAGCTGAGCCTCAAGGGGCCTGGAGSGAAGGGAAATCTGGATGTTTCTGCCCCAAAACTGGAAGGGGAGCTGAAGAGCCCCGGGCTGGACGTCAAAGGCCCCAGAGTGGAGGTGGGGAGCCCAGAAATGGAGATCCAGGGGCCCGAGGGGAAGCTGAGGTTCCCCAAGCTGAAAATGCCCAARTTTGGGGTGAAGGGAGAGAGCCCCAGCGTCGAGGTGACCCTTCCCAAAGGGGGGGTGGACGTCTCGTGCCCCAGGGTGGATGTCGGCGTCCCGAGCGTGGACATCAAGGGCCCCAAGGTGGACGTTGAAGCGCCTGAAGTGGACGTGCACGGCCCCGAGGGGAAATTCAAGATGCCCAAGTTCAARATGCCCAAATTTGGGATGCCCGGGGTCAAGGCAGARGGTCCAGAGCTGGACGTGAACCTCCCAAAGGGCGGCGTGCAGGTGTCCGGCCCCARGGTGGACGTTGAGGTGCCGAGTTTGGACATCCAGGCCCCCAAAATCTCCGTGCCGGACGTTGAGCTGACCCTGAACGGTGCCAAGGCCAGCGGCGACCTGGACGTGTCCGCGCCGGGTCTGAAGGGCCCCGAGCTGGACATCAAAGGCCCCAAAGTGGAGGTTGAAGCACCAAATTTGGACGTCCAAGGGCCTGAGGGCAAACTGAGGTTCCCCAAGATGAAAATGCCCAAGTTTGGGGTGAAGGGAGAGAGCCCCGAGCTGGAGGTGACCCTTCCCAAGGGCGGAGTGGACGTTTCGGGTCCCGGYGTCGCCGTCGAGGTCCCCGGCGTGGACCTGAAGGGCCCCAAGGTGAAGGTGCCCGAGGTGGGCATCAAAACCCCCCAGATCTCCATGCCCGACATCGACCTGAACCTCAAAGGGCCCAAAGTCAAGGCAGATTTGGACRTTTCCACCCCAAAACTGGAAGGGGAGCTGAAAACCCCCGGGCTGGACATCAAAGGCCCCAAAGTCGAGGTTGARGCACCAAATTTGGACGTCCAAGGGCCTGAGGGCAAACTGAAGTTCCCCAAGATGAAAATGCCCAAATTTGGGGTGAAGGGAGAGAGCCCCGACCTGGAGGTGACGCTCCCCAAGGGGGAGGTGGACATTTCCGCCCCCAAGGTGGACATTTCCGCCCCCAAGGTGGACATTTCCGCCCCCAAGGTGGACATTTCTGCCCCGAAGGTGGACATTTCTGCCCCGAAGGTGGACATTTCTGCCCCCAAGGTGGACATTTCTGCCCCCAAGGTGGACATCGACGTCCCCGGCGTGGACATGGAAGGGCCGGAGGTCAAAGGGAAAGGCCTCAAGTTCAAAATGCCCGAACTCAACGTTCAGACCCCRAAACTCTCCATGCCCGACGTGGATCTGGGCTTGAAGGCCCCAAAACTCAAAGGGGACCTCGGAATTTCTGGGCTGAAGGGCCCGAAAATCGACGTGAAAGGCCCCAAGGTGGACGTGGAAAGTGCCAAAATYGACKTGAAAGGCCCCAAGTTGGATGTGGAAGGCCCCAAGTTGGATGTGRAAGGYCCCAAGTTGGAWGTGGAAGGYCCCAAGKTGGATKTGGAAGGTCCCAAGKTGGATGTGGACGTGCCCGAGGTGGACTTGGAGTGTCCAGAAGGGAAGATGAAAGGCCCCAAATTCAAGATGCCCAAACTCAACATCAAATCCCCCAAAATCTCGATGCCCGACGTGGATTTGAGCCTGAAGGGACACAAGGGGAAGGGAGAGGTGGACGTGTCCCTCCCCAAGGTCGAAGGTGACCTCAAGGGGCCGAAGGTGGACGTGGAGGTCCCGGACGTCCACCTGGAGGGTCCAGAGGCCAAACTGAAAATGCCCAAGATGAAATTGCCTCATTTCAACGTGTCCGGCCCCAAAATGGAGGGGCCCGAGGTGGACGTGACCCTGCCCAAAGGAGAGGTGGGCGTCTCGGGGCCAGAGGTGGACATTGAGGGTCCAGAGGTGGACGTTGGAGGAGCGGAAGGGAAGTGGAAAGGTCCCAAATTCCGGATGCCSAAACTCAACATCAAATCCCCCAAAATCTCGATGCCGGACGTGGATTTGAACCTGAAGGGACCCARAGTGAAGGGAGAGGTGGACGTGTCCCTCCCCAAGGTGGAAGGGGAGTTGAAAGCTCCAGAACTGGACGTTAAAGGGCCGAAAGTGGACGTTGAGGTGCCCGGCGTGGATGTGGAGGGGCCCGAGGGGAAGATCAAAGGCCCCAAGTTCAAGATGCCCGAGATGCACATCAAGACCCAGAAGATCTCCATGCCCGACGTGGACATCAACTCAAGGGCACCAAGGTCAAGGGCGACGTGGACGTGTCCCTGCCAAAGCGGAGGGTGCCCTGAAGGGCCCTGAACTGGACATCAAGGGCCCCAAAGTGGACATTGAAGCCCCCGACGTGGACATTCATGGCTGAGGGGAAATTCAAGATGCGAAATTCAAAATGCCCAAATTTGGGATGCCTGGGGTCAAGGCAAGAAGGTCCTGAGGTGGACGTGAACCTCGCGACAGGAAACGCTGGATGTGTCGCGGCCCAAGGTGGACTTGAAGGTCCAGAGGTGGACATTGAAGGGCCAGAGGGGAAGATCAAGGGCCCAAGTTCAAGATGCCCGAGATGCACATCAAGGCCCCAAAATCTCCATGCCCGACATCGAGCCTCAACCTGAAGGCCCAAACTGAAGGGGACATCAATGTTTTTTCTGCTCCAAAGCTCGAGGGTGACCTGAAAGCCGCAGAAAATTGACATCCAAGGGCCCAAAGTGGAGACGTTTGATTGTGCCAGATGTGGAACGTCATGGCCGCTGAGGGAAATCAAGATGCCCAGTTCAAAATGCCCAATTTGGGCTGAAGGGAGAAGGCCCGAGGTTGGACGTGAACTCCCAAGAAGACCGGATGTGTCCGGCCCCAAGGTGACAATTTGAAGTCCAGCAGGTGGACATTGACCTCTCCAGAGGGGAAGGTGAAGGCCCCAAGTTCAAGATGCCGCGAGATGCATTTTAAGGACCCCAAGAATCTCCATGCCGACATCCGACGCTCAACCTGAAAGAGCCCCAAACTGAAGGGGGATGTTGATGTTTCCCTTCCCAAAGTTGAAGGAGACCTGAAAGGTCCCGAAATTGACATCAAGGGCCCCAAAGTCGATGTTTGAACCTTGCCCGAACTGTGGAGCTGGAAGGTCCTGAGGGGAAGATCAAAGGCCCCAAGTTCAAGATGCCCGAGATGCACATCAAGGCCCCCAAGATCTCCATGCCTGATGTTGATTTCAACCTGAAGGGCCCCAAAGTGAAGGGGGACATCGATGTTTCTGTCCCTAAACTGGAAGGTGACCTGAAGGGGCCTGAACTGGACATCAAAGGCCCCAAAGTGGACATTGAGGCACCCGATGTTGACATTCATGGCCCTGAGGGAAAATTCAAGATGCCCAAGTTCAAGATGCCCAAATTTGGGCTGAAGGGAGAAGGTCCTGAGGTGGATGTGAACCTCCCAAAAGGAGACCTGGACGTGTCCGGCCCCAAGGTGGACATTGAGATGCCGAGTGTGGACATTGAGGGCCCCGAGGGGAAGATCAAAGGCCCCAAGTTCAAGATGCCCGAGATGAACATCAAAGCCCCCAAGATCTCCATGCCTGACATCGACCTCAACCTGAAAGGCCCCAAAGTCAAGGGGGGTGTGGATGTCTCCGTCCCCAAATTGGAGGGAGACCTGAAGGGGCCTGAACTGGACATCAAAGGCCCCAAAGTGGACATTGAGGCACCTGATGTGGATATTCATGGCCCAGAAGGAAAATTCAAGATGCCAAAATTCAAAATGCCCAAATTTGGGATGTCTGGGGTCAAGGCAGAAGGCCCCGAGGTGGACGTGAACCTCCCGACAGGAAACCTGGATGTGTCCGGCCCCAAGGTGGACATTGAAGGTCCAGAGGTGGACATTGAGGGTCCCGAGGGGAAGATCAAAGGCCCCAAGTTCAAGATGCCCGAGATGCACATCAAAGCCCCCAAGATCTCCATGCCCGACATCGACCTGAACCTTAAAGGCCCCAAAGTCAAGGGGGGCGTTGATGTCTCCGTCCCCAAATTGGAGGGCGACCTGAAAGGCCCGGATGTGAACATTAAAGGTCCCAAGTTGGATGTGGACGTTCCTGAGGTGGAYGTTGAAGGTCCCGAGGGGAAGTGGAAGGGACCCAAGCTCAAGATGCCCGAGATGAACATCAAGGCGCCGAAATTTTCTCTGCCTGATGTCGACCTGAACCTGAARGGTCCCAAAGTGAAGGGAGACGTGGGCGTGTCTGCCCCGAAAATAGAAGGTGAYGTGAAAGTGCCGGATCTGGAGTTGAAAGGACCCAAAGTGGACGTGGATGTCCCCGATGTCGAGCTGGAGGGCCCCGAGGGGAAGATCAAAGGCCCCAAGTTCAAGATGCCYGAGATGCACTTCAAGGCCCCCAAGATCTCCATGCCCGACTTTGATCTCAACCTGAAAGGCCCCAAAGTGAAGGGAGACGTTGATGTGTCCGTCCCAAAAATTGAGGGAGATTTGAAAGCCCCAGATGTTGACATCAAGGGCCCCAAGGTCGATGTGGAGCTCCCTGATGTCGACCTGGAGTGTCCTGARGGGAAGATCAAAGGCCCCAAGTTCAAGATGCCTGAAATGCACTTCAAAACCCCCAAGATCTCCATGCCCGACATCGACCTCAACCTGAAGGGTCCCAAACTAAAGGGAGATTTGGACATTTCTGCCCCAAAACTGGAAGGTGACCTGAAGGGCCCAGACGTTGACATCAAAGGCCCCAAGGTGGACATCGAAGCTCCCGACGTGGACATTGACCTCCCCGAGGGGAAGRTSAARGGYCCCAAGTTCAAGATGCCCGAGATGCACATCAARGCCCCCAAGATCTCCATGCCCGACTTTGATCTGAACCTGAAGGGCCCCAAGGTCAAGGGCGAYGTCGACGTGTCCGTGCCGAAGCTCGAAGGGGACCTGAAAGGGCCAGAGGTGTCACTGAAAGGTCCAAAAGTGGACGTCGATGTTCCTGATGTGGAGCTGGAGTGTCCAGAAGGGAAAATCAAAGGCCCCAAGTTCAAGATGCCTGAGATGCACTTCCAAGGCCCACAAGACTCTCCAGCTGCCCGACTTTGAGTGCTCAACCTGAAGGGCCCCAAAGTGAAGGGAGTGATGATATTCTGCTCCACAAGCTGAGAAGGGACCTGAAGGGTCCTGACCTGGACATCACCAAGGCCCCAAAGTTGATGTCGACCTCCCTGACTGTTTGACCTGGAGTTGTCCTGAGGGGAAACTGAAGGGCCCCAAGTTCAAGATGCCCGAGATGCACATCAAGGCCCCCAAAGATCTCCATGCCCGACATCGACCTCAACCTGAAAGGCCCCAAACTAAGGGAGACGTTGATGTCTCTGTTCCAAAGCTTGAGGGTGACCTGAAAGCCCCAGAACATGGACATCAAAGGCCCAAAGTCAATGTGGACTCCCCGACGTGGAGCTGGAAGTCCCGAGGGGAAGATCAAAGGCCCCAAGTTCAAGATGCCCGAGATGCACATCAAGGCCCCAAATCTCCATGCCAGTTTGATTCAATCCTGAAGGGCCCACACTAAGGGGACATGATGTTTCTGCTCCCAAGTTGGAAGGTGACCTGAAGGGGCCCTGAAACTGGACATAAAGGCCCCAAGGTGGACATTGAGGCACCCGATGATTGACATTCATGGTCCAGAAGGAAAATTCAAGATGCCCAATTCAAAATGCCCAAATTTGGGCTGAAGGGAGAAGGCCCCGAGGTGGACGTGAACTCCCAAAAGGAAGACCTGGACGTGTCCGGCCCCAAGGTGGACATTGAAGGTCCAGAGGTGGACATTGACCTCCCAGAGGGGAGATAAAGGCCCCAAGTTCAAGATGCCGAGATGCATTTTAAGACGCCCAAGATCTCCATGCCTGACATCGACCCTCACCTGAAGCCCAAAACTGAAGGGGGACGTCGATGTTTCCTTCCCAAGTTGAAGGGACCTGAAGGGCCCGAACTGACATCAAAGATCCCAAGTCAATGTGGACCTCCCTGATGTTGATTTGAAGGTCTGAGGGGAAGACAAAGGCCCAAGTTCAAGATACCCGAGATGCACATCAAGGCCCCAAGTTCTCCATGCCTGATGTTGACTTCAGTTGAAAGGCCCCAAGTCAATGGGCGACGGACGTGTCCCTTGCCAAAGCTGGGAGGGTGACTGAAGGGCCCGAACTGGACATCAAAGGCCCCAAAGTGGACATTGAGGCACCTGAGTGGACATTTCAATGGCCCAGAAGGGGAAAATAAAGTTCCCCAAGTTCAAAATGCCCAAATTTTGGGATGCCCGGGGTCAAGGCAGAAGGTCCTGAGGTGGACGTGAACCTCCCACAGGAAACCTGGATGTGTCGCGGCCCCAAAGGTGGACATTGAAGTGGCCAGAGGTGGACATTGACCTCCCAGAGGGGAAGGTGAAGGGCCCCAATTCAAGATGCCTGAGATGCACATCAGAGCCCCAAGATCTCCATGCCTGATGTTGACTTCAACCTGAAAGGCCCCAACTGAAAGGAGACATTGATGTCTCTGCGCCAAAACTTGAGGGTGACCTGAAATGCCCCAGAAATTGACATCAAGGCCCCCAAGTCGATGTTGATCTCCCTGATGTGGAGTCTGGAAAGGGCACTTGAGGGAAAGATCAAAGGCTCCAAGTTTCAGATGCCCGAGTATGCACATCAAGGCCCCCAAGTTCTCCATGCCCGATCGTCGATTTTCAGTCCTGAGCCGGGCCCAAAGTCAAAAGGTGACATGACGTCTCTGTCCCCAAGGTGAAAGGTGAACCTGAAAAGCCCGAATTTCCGACATCATGGCCCCAAAGTGGAGTGATGGGCCAGAGTGGACATTCATTGCCCAGAAGGAAAAATAAAGTTCCCGCAAGTTCAAAAATGCCTAAATTTGGGATGCCTGGGGTAAGGGCAGAAGGCCTGAGGTGGTACGTGAACCTCCCAAAGGAAACCTGGATGTGTCCTGGCCCCAATAGGTGGCCATTGATAGGGCCAGAAGGTGGACATTGACCTCCAAGAGGTGGTAAGGTGAAGGGTCCATAATTCAAAGTAATTGCCTGAATGCATCATCCAAGGCCCCCCAAAGATCTCCATGCCTGAGTTGAGACTTCACCTCAAAAGGTCCCAAACTGTAAGGGGGAGTTGATGTTTTCCTGTTTTCCCTAAACTCGAGGGTGACCTGAAAGCCCCAGAAATTGTACAATCAAATGGCCCCAAAGTCATGTGTTGATCTCTCCTGATAGTGGGAGCTGGAAGGGGCCAGAGGGAAGATCAAAGGTCCAAGTTCAATGATGCCGATGATGCACCATCAAGGCCCCCAAAATCTCCATGCCAGCATGTTGGATTTTCAGCCTGATAAGGGCCCCAAATTAAAAGGGGAGATTTGATGTCTCTGTCCCCTAAAAATGGAGGGTGGACCTGAAGGGCCAAACTGGATTATCAAAGGCCCAAAGTGGACATTGAGGCACCTGACCGTGGACCATCCAATGCGCCAGAAGGGAAAAATCAAAATGCACCAAATTCAAGATGCCAAATATTGGTCTTTTCTGGGCCCAAAGTTGGAAGGCCCCTGAGGTGGATCGTGAACTCCCCGAGGCGAGGTCAACATTTCGGTCCAAAAGTCGATCGTTTTCTGTCCCCGAGCTTGAGGTTGGATAGGCCCCGAGGGAAAACTGATAGGGCCCCTTAAGCAAGATAAGCCGGAGTGCAGTTCAACGTGCCCCAAAGCATCTCATGCCCGACATCGACCTAACCTGAAGGGCCGCCAAAATGATTAGGAAGGTGACTCGTATGCTTTCTCTGCCCAAGAGTGGAAGGGCGAGCCTGGAAGGGCCAAAGTGGAATCAAGGGGCGAGCTTGAGGCTGGAGGGCCGAAGGTTGGACCTGGAAGGGAAAAGCTACAAAATCCAGGTTTAAACTTCCCAATGTTTTGGCTTTTTTCTTGGCCCAAAAAGTTCAAAACCCGAGGTGGGATGTGAAGGTTAAAAACCTGAGGTGGGAACTGTCGGTCCGCGAAATTCGAGGTCCACGGTCTCCGGATTTGACATTCGCTAGGGAAAAATCCAAGGGCTCAAATTCAAAATGCCTTTTCTGATACTTTTCTTTCCCCAAAGTGTCGATGCCGGATGCGTGGAGCTGAACCTGAAGGGGGTACAAATGAAGGGGGATTTGACCCTGTCCTACCACCCCAAACTGGAAGGGGAGCTGAAAGGGTCCTGAGGTGGACATCAAAAGAGCCCCTCCAAAGGTCAACTATCGATGGCCAGCCGACGTGGAGTTAACGGCCCGGAGGGGAAATCAAATGCTCAAGTTCAAAATGCCCAATATTTTGGGTGTTCCTGGTGTTTAAGGGGGAGGGCAGAGGTGTGACGTGAAACCTGCCACCAGGCAGAACTGGAAGCGTGTCGGGTCCTAAAGTGGACATTGAAGGTCCGGAGGTGGACACTCGAGGGGGCCCTGAGGGGAAGATCAAAGGCGCCCAAGTTCACGAGGGCCTCGAAGAATGCACATACGTGCCCCAAGTCTCCATTGCCCAGACATCGACCTGAACCTGAAGGGGCCCAAAGTAAGTGGGGACGTGGACGTGTCCTCGCTCCAGGTGGAACCTGAAGGGACCCAAGGTGGACGTGGCAAGTTTCCCGACGTCGACGTCCAGGGGCTCCGTAAAGGGAAAATAAAGGCCCCAAATTCAAAATGGCCCGAGATGATACATCAAAGCTCCACACCTGTCCATAGCCAGACCTGGACCTCACACGCCTGAAGGCTGCCAAGGTCAAAAGGGGGGGTGGGATCGTCGACGCTGTCCTGCACCAATAAATCGAGGGGGACCTAACTTGCCGGGACGTCGACTATCAAAGGCCGCAAACGGTGGACATATTGAAGGGTCCAGAGGTGGACATTGACAGGGCTGAGGGGAAAGATCAAGGGCCCCTAAGTTCAAAGATGCCGCAGATTGCCACTTCAAGGCCCCCAGATCTTCCATGCCTTGACTTTGACTTCAACCTGAAGGCCTCCAAAGTGAAGGTGGGACTCGTTGATGTCCTTCTTCCTCTTTCAAAGTTGGAAGGGTGAACCTGAAAGCCCCAGACATCGAACATCAAGGCCCCTAAAGTGAAGTATCATCCTGACTGTGGAGCTGGATGTGGGACACTAGGGAGATCAGAAGGCGCAAAATTCAAGATGCCCGAGATGTCAAAAGCACCAAGATCTGGCTTATGCCGAAAGTTGCTCACAGCTGAGCCAAATGAGTGAATCGATCTCTCCCAAAGTGACGGAGACCTGAAGCCAATTGATCAAGGGCAAGTGACATTCGCCCAGTGGACCCCGCCGAGACAAGATGCAGTAGCCCAATGGAAGGGGCAGGTGAGTATCAAGACTGGAGGTCGCCAGGTCATGAAGGTCAGAGGACATTGACCTCCAGAGGGGAAGATCAAAGGCCCAAGTTCAGATGCCCGAGATGCATTTTACATAATCCCGCCCAAGAAATCTCCATGCCCGACTTCGATCCTCAACTTTTGAAAAGGCCCAAACTGAGGGGGGACGCTCGATGTTTCCCTTCCCAAGTTGATAGAGAGCCTGAAGGGCCCCCGAAATTGACTATAAGGGCCCTCCAAAAGTCGATGTTGAGGTCCCTGATGTTGAGTTTGGAATGTGGCCGAGGGAGCATGATCAATAGGTCCTCCAACGTTCAGATGTCCTCTGAGATGCACATCACAAGGCCTCCCTAAAGATCTCTCATGCCGACTTTGATCTAACCTGAAAGGCCCCAAAGTGAAGGGAGACAGTTGGACTGTCGTCCCCGCCAAGCTGGAAGGGTAGACCTGCAAAGGCGACAGCGTGACATCAAAGGCCCCAAAGTCGATGTGATTTCTCCCGCATGTGATGTTCTCGAGGGGCCTCCGAAGGGATAGATAAAAGGCCCCAAGTTCAAGGATGCCTGAGAATGCACATTCAAAGGCCACCCAAGATCCCATGCTGATGTTGATTTCAACGCTGAAGGGCCCCAAACTGAAGGGGTGTGTGGATGTGTCCCTCCAAAGCTGGAAGGTGACCTGAAAGCCGGCCAGAAATTGACATCAAGGGGCCCCAAAGTGGGACATTGAGGCACCGATGTGACATTCATGGCCTGAGGGAAAATTCAAGATGCCCAGTTCAAAATGGCCCAAAATTTGGGCTGAAGGGAGAAGGCCCCGAAGGTGGAGTGAACCTCCAAAAAGGAGACGTGGAGCGTGTCCGGGCCCCAAGGTGGACATTGAGGTCCAGAGGTGGACATGACCTCACCAGAGGGGAAGATCAAAGCCCCAATTCAAGATGCCCGAGAATGCATTTTAAGACCCCAAGATCTCCATGCCCCGAAATCGACTCAACCTGAAAAGGCCCAAACTGAAGGGGGACGTCAGATGTTTCCCCTTCCCAAAGTTGAAGGAGACCTGAAGGGACCCGAATTGACATCAAGGGGCCCCAAAGTCGATGTTTGACCTTCCCGATGTTGATCTGGAAGGGCCTGAGGGGAAGATCACAGGGCCCCAAGTTCAAAGATGCCTGAGATGACATCAAGGCCCCCAAGATCTCCATGCTGAAATGTTTAATTTCAACCTGAAAGGCCCAAAGTGAAGGTGACATCGATGTTGTCTGTCCCTAAACTGGAAGGTGACCTGAAAGGCCCCGAACTTGTATGCAAGGGCCCAAAAGTGGCGTTGAAGTGCCAGATGTTGACATTCACGGCCCAGAAGGGAAAATCAAAAAATGCCCAAGTTCAAGATGCCCAAATTTGGCTTTCTGGTCCCAAAAGTGGAAGGCCCCGAGGTGGACGTGAACCTACCAACAGGAAACCTGGACGTGTCCGGCCCCAAGGTGGAGCATTGAAGGTCCAGAGGTGGACAATTGACCTCCCAGAGGGTGAAGGTGAAGGCCCCAAGTTCAAGATGCCCGAGATGCACATCAAAGCCCCAAAATCTCCATGCCTGACCTGGACCTGAACCTGAAGGGCCCAAGGTCAAGGGGCGACGTGGACGTGTCCCTGCCCAGCGTGGAGGGAGAGCTGAAAGGTCCCGAGGTCAACGTCACCGCGCCCGAGGTCTCCATCGACACCCGAGGGCAAATTCAAACTGCCAAAGTTCAAGATGCCCAAATTCTCCATGCCTGGGTTCAAGGGGGACGGGGTGGACCGTGACCTGGCCCTCCCCAAGGGCGACGTGGCCATTTCAGGCCCCAGCGTGGACCTGGAGGCTCCTGAGCTGAGCGTGGACGGGAAAGTCAAAGGTCCCAAATTTTCCATGCCTGAAGATGCACATCAAAGCCCCCAGAGATCTCCATGCCCGACGTCGATTTCAACCTCAAGGGCCCAAATGAAGGGACGTTGATGTTCTCTGTTCCCAAGCTCGAGGGTGACCTGAAAGCCCCAGATATTGACATCAAAGGCCCCAAAGTCGATGTTGATCTCCCTGATGTGGAGCTGGAAGGGCCTGAGGGGAAGATCAAAGGCCCAGTTCAAGATGCCTGAGATGCACATCAAGGCCCCCAAGATCTCCATGCCGATGTTGATTTAACCTGAAGGGCCCCAAACTGAAGGGGACATCGATGTTTCTGCTCCAAAGCTCGAGGGTGACCTGAAGGGCCTGAACTGGACATCAAAGGCCCCAAAAGTGGACATTGAGGCACCGATGTGACATTCATGGCCCAGAAGGGAAATTCAAGATGCCCAAATTCAAAATGCCCAAATTTGGATGTCTGGGGTCAAGGCAGAAGTCCTGAGTGGACGTGAACCTCCCGACAGGAAACCTGGATGTGTCTGGCCCAAGGTGACATTGAAGGTCCAGAGGTGGACATTGAGGGCCCGAGGGGAAGATCAAAGGCCCCAAGTTCAAGATGCCCGAGATGCACATCAAGGCCCCAAGATCCATGCCCGACGTCGATTTCAACTGAAGGGTCCCAAAATCAAGGGTGACATGGATGTTTCTGCTCCAAAGCTGGAGGGGAAACCTGCAGTGCCCGATGTCGACCTCAAGGGCCCCAGGGTGGACATTCAGGCCCGGACGTGACCTGGAAGGGCCCAAGGTGAAGATGCCCGAAATTCACGTCAAAGACCCCCAGATCTCCAATGCCGGACATCGACCTGAACCTGAAGGGGCTGAAGGGTCAAAGGTGACGCTGACCTGCACGGCCCCAAGCTCGAGGGGGGTCTCAAGGGCCCCGAGGTCGACATCAAGGCCCCAGAGTGGACATCGAGGGCCCGGCGGTCGCGAGTCGATGGTCTGGAGGGGAAAGTGAAGCTGCCCAAAATGAAAATGCCAAATTTGGCTTGAAAGGGCGAAGGCCCCGAGGTGGACGCGAACTTGCCGAAGGCCGAGGTGGATCTGTCTGGCCCAAGGTCGATCTCAGCCTGCCAGAGGTCAACGTTGAAGGTTCCGGAGGGCAAAGTGAAAGGCCCTAAACTGAAAATGCCCGAAATGCACGTAAACGTCCCAAATCTCTCATGCCCGAGATAGGACTTGAACCTGAAAGGCCACAAAACCAAGGGCGGCTTGACAATTTCCACCCGAAGGTGGAAGGGCACCTGAAAGGCCCGAGGTCGACCTCAAAGGCCCAGATTCGGGGTTCAAAGGCCCGAATTCGGGGTCAAAGGCCCAGAATTTGGGGTCAAAGGCCCTGAAGTTGACGTTGAATGTCCCGACGTGAACGTCGAGGTCCCAGAACCAACATCAAAGCTCCCAAGTTCAAAAAGTCCAAAATTTGGGTTCGGGATGAAGAGCCCCAAGGCCGAGGTGGATTTCCTGAGGCGGAGCTGAACGATGGAGTCGCCGAGGCCCACCTGTCCGCGAAGGGCAAGAAGAGCAAGTTCAAGATGCCCAAAATCCACATGAGCGGCCCCAAAGTGAAGGGAAGAAGGGGGGTTCGAGGTGAGCGCGGCGGGGGCGGAGCTGGACGCGGAGCCAGCGCGCCGGCCCGACGTCGCCCGCGGGGGAAACGCCGCCGTGAAGTCCCCCAAGGGCAAGAAACCCATGTTTGGGAAGATCTCCTTCCCGACGTCGAATTCGACCTGAAATCGCACAAATTCCGCGGGGAGGGCCTCGGTGTGGCGCCCGAAAGTCGAGGGCGATGCTGGAGGTCAAGGGCGACTCATGTGGACGGGAAGGCCCGAGGTGAACCTGAAGAGCCCAAAATTGAAACTGCCCGGGGTCCAGTGGGCGCGGGGACGTGAAGGTCGGGGGGAGCTGAAGGGCGCCCCCGGGATCGGCGTCGAGGTGAAAGGACCAAAAGTGAAAGGCGAGGTCGGCGTGGGCGGAGCGCAACTGGAAGGTCCGAGGTCAACTCTGGGGTGGCCAAGGGGGGCAAAAACGGGTTTGGGGCTGGAAATGCGGACGTGGCTCGGAGGTGGACGTGAAGCTCAAAGGGCCCCAGTCTCGGAGCTGAGCTGGAGGGGAACCTGAAAGGACCAAAATTAAAGGGAGATTTGGACATTTCGGGCTCCGTGGAAGGGCCGGAGTGGGCCTGGACCTCGGCGGCCTCGGGGGGAAGGTGAAGCTGCCCGCGGTGAAGACCCCGACTCTGGAGGTCCAGGGGGGCGTCCCTGCTCCGTCCAGTCCCCGGGGCCAGCCTGGACCTCCAGGGGCCCTCGCTGGACGTCTCGGCCTGGATGTGGATGCAACACGAAAAGGACCAAAGCTGAAAGGAGAGGTCGGCCTCAAACCCCCCCAGGTGTCGGCGGACGACGCCGGCTTTGAGATTTTGGGGGCACCATCAAGCTGCGCGTCGCTGAAGCTGCCCCAGTTCAGCATCTCCAGCCCCGGAGGGGACGCGGGGGTCGCTCTGGAGGGCCCCCAGGCCCAGGGGGCGCTGGAGGCCCACAGTGGAGCTGAAAGGGCCGAAATTCTCCCGCCCGACGCTGACCTGCGGTCTGAAAAGGACCAAACGTGGACGTGGCCGGTGACATCAAGGTCAAGGTCAGCGTGGACGCCCCTCACGGATGGGGTCAACGTCCACCTTGGAGGCTCGGCCATGGAAGTGTCCGGCTCGGGGTTGAACTCAATGTGAAGGGGCCGAAGGTCAAAGGTGGGGTCGAGGCGACGCCGATGTTGACATTCACGGCCCAAGAAGGGAAAATCAGGATGCCAAATTCAGGGAGGCCAAATTTGCTTTCTGTCAAAAGTGAAGGCCCAAGGTGGGACGTGAACTCCCAGACAGTGAACACCTGAGATGTGTTCCGGCCCCAAGGTGGACATTGAAGGTCCAGATGGTGGATCATTGACTCCCAGAGGGGGTGAAGGGCCCAGTTCAAGATGCCGAGATGCACATTCAAACCCCAAAATCTTCATGCCTGACTGATCGACCTGAACTCTGAAGGGCCCAAGGTCAAGGGCGACGTGGACGTGTCCTGCCCAGCGTGGAGGGAGAGCTGAAAGGTCCCGAGGTCAACGTCACCAGCCCCGAAGTCTCCTCGGCAGCCCGAGGGCAAATTCAAACTGCCCAAGTTCAAGATGCCCAAATTCTCCATGCTGGGGTTCAAGGGGGACGGGGTGGACGCTGACCTGGCGGCCTCCCCAAGGCGACGGCCATTTTCAGGCCGCCACGTGTGGACTGGAAGGCCCTGAGCTGAGCGTGGACGGGAAAGTCAAAGGTCCCAAATTTCCAGCCTGAGATGCACATCAAAGCCCCCAAGATCTCCATGCCCGACTGCGATTTCAACCTCAAGCCCCAAATGAAGGGGACGTTGATGTTTCTGTTCCCAAGCTCGAGGGTGACTGAAAGCCCCAGATATTGACATCAAAGGACCCAAAGTCGATGTTGATCTTCCCTGATGTGAGGCTGGAAGGGCCTGAGGGGAAGATCAAAGGCCCAAGTTCAGATGCCTTGAGATGCACATCAAGGCCCGCCGAGATCTCCATGCCTGATTGTTGATTCAACCTGAAGGGCCCCAAATGAAGGCGTAGGCATCGAGGGGACATCAAAGGCCCAAGGTCAACATCGAGGCCCCCGACGTGGACGTTCACGCCCGGAGGGGAAAATCAAAAATGCCCAAGTTCAAAATGCCCAAATTTGTTGTTCCTGGGTTTAAGGGGAGGGGCCAGAGGTGGACGTGAACCTGCCCACAGGAGAACTGGACGTGTGCGGTCCTAAAGTGGACATTGAAGGTCCGGAGGTGGACATCGAGGGGCCCGAGGGGAAGATCAAAAGGCCCCAAGTTCAAGATGCCCGAGATGCACATCAAGGCCCCCAAGATCTCCATGCCCGACATCGACCTGAACCTGAAGGGCCCAAAGTCAAGGGGGACGTGGATGTGTCCCTGCCCCAGGTGGACCTGAAGGGACCAAGGTGGACGTGGGAAGTTCCCGACGTCGACGTCGAGGGCCCGAAAGGGAAAATCAAAGGCCCCAAATTCAAAATGCCCGAGATGACATCAAAGCTCCCAACTGTCCATGCCAGACCTGGACCTCAACCTGAAAGGCCCAAGGTCAAAGGGGGGGTGGACGTCGACCTGTCTCCACCAAAAATCGAGGGGGACCTGAACTTGCCGGACGTCGACATCAAAGCCCCAAGGTGGACATTGAAGGCAGAGGTGGACATTGAAGGGCCCTGAGGGAGAAGATCAAGGCCCAAGTTCAAGATGCCCCGAGATGCACATCAGGCCCCCAAGATCTCCATGCCCGACGTTGACTTCAACCTGAAGGGCCCCAAACTGAAGGGGACATCGATGTTCCTGCTCCAAAGCTGGAGGGTGACCTGAAAGCCCCAGAAATTGACATCAAAGGCCCCAAAGTGGACATTGATGTGCAGACGTGGACATTCAGGTCAGAGGAAAATTCAAGATGCCCAAGTTCAAAATGCCCAAATTTGGCTGAAGGGAGAAGGCCCCGAGGTGGATGTGAACCCTCCCAAAAGGAGACCTGGATGTGTCCGGCCCCAAGGTGGACATTGAAGGTCCAGGAGTGGACAGGTGGACATTGACCTCCCAGAGGGGAAGATCAAAGGCCCCAAGTTCAAGATGCCCGAGATGCATTTTAAGACCCCCAAGATCTCCATGCCCGACGTCGACCTCAACCTGAAAGGCCCCAAACTGAAGGGGGACGTCGATGTTTCCCTTCCCAAAGTTGAAGGAGACCTGAAAGGTCCCGAARTTGACATCAAGGGCCCCAAAGTTGATGTTGATCTCCCTGATGTTGATCTGGAAGGGCCTGAGGGGAAGATCAAAGGCCCCAAGTTCAAGATGCCCGAGATGCACATCAAGGCCCCCAAGATCTCCATGCCCGACTTTGATCTGAACCTGAAGGGCCCCAAAGTGAAGGGAGACGTGGACGTGTCCCTGCCCAGCGTGGAAGGAGACCTCAAAGGGCCGAAGGTGGACATGAAAGGCCCCGAATTCGATGTTTCTGCCCCAGATGTTCAAATCGAGGGCCCCGAAGGGAAGATCAAAGGCCCCAAGTTCAAGATGCCTGAGATGCACTTCAAGGCACCCAAGATCTCCATGCCTGACTTTGATCTCAACCTGAAAGGCCCCAAAGTGAAGGGAGATGTTGATGTCTCTCTCCCCAAAGTGGAAGGGGACCTGAAAGCCCCAGACATCGACATCAAGGGCCCCAAAGTCGATGTTGATCTCCCTGATGTGGAGCTGGAGGGGCCTGAGGGGAAGATCAAAGGCCCCAAGTTCAAGATGCCCGAGATGCACATCAAGGCCCCCAAAATCTCCATGCCTGATGTTGATTTCAACCTGAAGGGCCCCAAACTGAAGGGTGATGTGGATGTGTCCCTTCCAAAGCTGGAAGGTGACCTGAAAGCCCCAGAAATTGACATCAAGGGCCCCAAAGTGGACRTTGAKGYRCCMGAYGTKGACRTTCAYGGCCCTGAGGGAAAATTCAAGATGCCCAAGTTCAAAATGCCCAAATTTGGGCTGAAGGRAGAAGGCCCCGAGGTGGACGTGAACCTCCCAAAAGGAGACCTGGACGTGTCCGGCCCCAAGGTGGACATTGAAGGTCCAGAGGTGGACATTGACCTCCCAGAGGGGAAGATCAAAGGCCCCAAGTTCAAGATGCCCGAGATGCATTTTAAGACCCCCAAGATCTCCATGCCCGACATCGACCTCAACCTGAAAGGCCCCAAACTGAAGGGGGACGTCGATGTTTCCCTTCCCAAAGTTGAAGGAGACCCTGAAAGGTCCGAATGACAATGCAAAGGGCAAAAGTCGATGTTGACTCTGCCGATGTTGATCTGGAAGGGCCTGAGGGAAAGATCAAAGGCCCCAAGTTCAAGAATGCCCGAGATGCACATCAAGGCCCCAAGATCTCCATGCCTCAGTTGATTTCAAACCTGAAGGGCCCAAACTGAAGGTGACATCGATGTTTCTGTCCCCTAAAGCTGGAAGGTGTACCTGAAAGGCCCCGAAATTGAACATCAAGGGCCCCAAGTGGACGTTGACGTGCCAGATGTGACATTCAGGCCCAGAAGGAAAATCAAGATGCCCAATTCCAAGATGCCCAAATTTGGCTTTCTTGTAAAAAGGGAAGGCCCGGTGGACGTGAACCTCCAACAGGAAACCTGGATGTGTCCGGCCCCAAGTGTGGACATTGAAGGTCCAGAGTGGACATTGACCTCCGCAGAGGGGAAGTGCAAGGCCCAAGTTCAAAGATGCCCGAGATGCACATCAAAGCCCCAAAACTCCATGCCTGACATCGACCTGAACCTGAAGGGCCCCAAGGTCAAGGGCGACGTGGACGTGTCCCTGCCCAGCGTGGAGGGAGAGCTGAAAGGTCCCGAGGTCAACGTCACCGGCCCCGAGGTCTCCATCGACAGCCCCGAGGGCAAATTCAAACTGCCCAAGTTCAAGATGCCCAAATTCTCCATGCCTGGSTTCAAGGGGGACGGGGTGGACGCTGACCTGGCCCTCCCCAAGGGCGACGTGGCCATTTCAGGCCCCAGCGTGGACCTGGAGGCTCCTGAGCTGAGCGTGGACGGGAAAGTCAAAGGTCCCAAATTTTCCATGCCTGAGATGCACATCAAAGCCCCCAAGATCTCCATGCCCGACGTCGATTTCAACCTCAAGGGCCCCAAASTGAAGGGGGACGTTGATGTTTCTGTTCCCAAGCTCGAGGGTGACCTGAAAGCCCCAGATATTGACATCAAAGGMCCCAAAGTCGATGTTGATCTCCCTGATGTKGAGCTGGAAGGGCCWGAGGGGAAGATCAARGGYCCCAAGTTCAAGATGCCTGAGATGCACATCAAGGCCCCCAAGATCTCCATGCCYGATGTTGATTTYAACCTGAAGGGCCCCAAASTGAAGGGKGACATCGATGTTTCTGCTCCAAAGCTCGAGGGWGACCTGAAGGGSCCTGAACTGGACATCAAAGGCCCCAAAGTGGACATTGAGGCACCCGATGTKGACATTCATGGCCCAGAAGGGAAATTCAAGATGCCCAARTTCAAAATGCCCAAATTTGGGATGTCTGGGGTCAAGGCAGAAGGTCCTGAGGTGGACGTGAACCTCCCGACAGGAAACCTGGATGTGTCKGGCCCCAAGGTGGACATTGAAGGKCCAGAGGTGGACATTGAGGGYCCCGAGGGGAAGATCAAAGGCCCCAAGTTCAAGATGCCYGAGATGCACATCAARGCCCCCAAGATCTCCATGCCCGACGTCGATTTCAACCTGAAGGGTCCCAAAATCAAGGGTGACATGGATGTTTCTGCTCCAAAGCTGGAGGGGAACCTGCAGTGCCCMGATGTCGACCTCAAGGGCCCCAGGGTGGACATTCAGGCCCCGGACGTGACCCTGGAAGGGCCCAAGGTGAAGATGCCCGAAATTCACGTCAAGACCCCCCAGATCTCCATGCCSGACATCGACCTGAACCTGAAGGGGCTGAAGGTCAAAGGTGACGCTGACCTGCACGGCCCCAAGCTCGAGGGGGGTCTCAAGGGCCCCGAGGTCGACATCAAAGGCCCCAGAGTGGACATCGAGGGCCCGGCGGTCGACGTCGATGGTCTGGAGGGGAAAGTGAAGCTGCCCAAAATGAAAATGCCCAAATTTGGCTTGAAGGGCGAAGGCCCCGAGGTGGACGCGAACTTGCCGAAGGCCGAGGTGGATCTGTCTGGGCCCAAGGTTGATCTCAGCCTGCCAGAGGTCAACGTTGAAGGTCCGGAGGGCAAAGTGAAAGGCCCTAAACTGAAAATGCCCGAAATGCACGTAAACGTCCCCAAAATCTCCATGCCCGAGATAGACTTGAACCTGAAAGGCCACAAAACCAAGGGCGGCTTTGACATTTCCACCCCGAAGGTGGAAGGGCACCTGAAAGGCCCCGAGSTCGACCTCAAAGGCCCRGAATTCGGGGTCAAAGGCCCRGAATTCGGGGTCAAAGGCCCAGAATTTGGGGTCAAAGGCCCTGAAGTTGACGTTGAATGTCCCGACGTGAACGTCGAGGTCCCAGAAGCCAACATCAAAGCTCCCAAGTTCAAAAAGTCCAAATTTGGGTTCGGGATGAAGAGCCCCAAGGCCGAGGTGGATTTGCCTGAGGCGGAGCTGAACGTGGAGTCGCCCGAGGCCCACCTGTCCGCGAAGGGCAAGAAGAGCAAGTTCAAGATGCCCAAAATCCACATGAGCGGCCCCAAAGTGAAGGGGAAGAAGGGGGCGTTCGAGGTGAGCGCGGCGGGGGCCGAGCTGGACGCGGAGCTCAGCGCCGCCGGCCCCGACGTCGCCGCGGGGGGAAACGCCGCCGTGAAGTCCCCCAAGGGCAAGAAACCCATGTTTGGGAAGATCTCCTTCCCGGACGTCGAATTCGACCTGAAATCGCACAAATTCCGCGGGGAGGCCTCGGCGGGGGCCCCGAAAGTCGAGGGCGATCTGGAGGTCAAGGGCGACCTCAATGTGGACGTGGAAGGCCCCGAGGTGAACCTGAAGAGCCCAAAATTGAAACTGCCCGAGGTCCAGGTGGGCGCGGGGGACGTGAAGGTCGGGGGGGAGCTGAAGGGRCCCCCCGGGATCGGCGTCGAGGTGAAAGGACCAAAAGTGAAAGGCGAGGTCGGCGTGGGCGGAGCGCAACTGGAAGGTCCCGAGGTCAACCTGGGGTGGCCCAAGGGGGGCAAAACGGGTTTGGGGCTGGAAATGCCGGACGTGRGCTCGGAGGTGGACGTGAAGCTCAAAGGGCCCCAGGTCTCCGGAGCTGAGCTGGAGGGGAACCTGAAAGGACCAAAATTAAAGGGAGATTTGGACATTTCGGGCTCCGTGGAAGGGCCYGGAGTGGGCCTGGACCTCGGCGGCCTCGGGGGGAAGGTGAAGCTGCCCGCGGTGAAGACCCCGACTCTGGAGGTCCAGGGGGGCGTCCCCTGCTCCGTCCAGTCCCCAGGGGCCAGCCTGGACCTCCAGGGGCCCTCGCTGGACGTCTCGGGCCTGGATGTGGATGTCAACACGAAAGGACCAAAGCTGAAAGGAGAGGTCGGCCTCAAACCCCCCCAGGTGTCGGCGGACGACGCCGGCTTTGAGATTTTGGGGGGCACCATCAAGCTGCCGTCGCTGAAGCTGCCCCAGTTCAGCATCTCCAGCCCCGGAGGAGACGCGGGGGTCGCTCTGGAGGGCCCCCAGGCCCAGGCGGGGCTGGGAGGCCCCGAGGTGGAGCTGAAAGGGCCGAAATTCTCCTCGCCCGACGCTGACCTGCGGCTGAAAGGACCAAACGTGGACGTGRCCGGTGACATCAAAGGGTCAAAGGTCAGCGTGGACGCCCCTCACGGAGGGGTCAACGTCCACCTGGAGGCTCCGGCCATGGAAGTGTCCGGCTCGGGGTTGAACCTCAATGTGAAGGGGCCGAAGGTCAAAGGTGGGGTCGAGGCGACGCCGCCGTCGGTCRGCGCCGCTTCCGGAACCTTCCACGCCTCCTGCCCCAAGCTGGCGGCCGAGGGCGGCCAGGTCAAGGTGTCCTTCCCCAAGCTSCGCATGCCCAAATTCGTCTTCTCGGAGCCCGAGCCCAAGGGCCGCGAGGTCGGCGTGGACGTCGAGTTCCCCGAGGTGGAGCCGGACGAGGCCGAGGCGCGGCTCAAGAGATCCAAGCTCAAGATGCCCAAATTCAACTTCTCCAAGCAGAAAGGCCGGGCCGGCGGCGGTGGCGGCGCCCCGGGGTCCCCCGAGGCCGCGTCCGGCTCCGCGTGCGGCTCCAAGGCCAGCCTGGAGGGCGAGCCGGAGGCCGAGGCGCCGGCGGCCAAGGCCAAGTTCTCGCTGTTCCGCGGCAAAAAGTCGCGGCCGCGCTCGTCGTCCTTCAGCGAGGCCGAGCCCGAGGGCGCCCGGCAGCCCCGCGGCAAATTCGGGACCTTCGGGGGCATCGGCTCCAAGGGCAAGGGCAGCTACGAGGTGACCCCCGGCCACGAGCCCGCCCGGCTCTCGTCGTCGTCGTCGTCGTCCGAGGGCGGCGCCCGCGCCGGGGTCCGGCTGCCCGGGCTGGAGCTGGCGGTGGCCAAACGCAAGGAGTGACCACTGGGGGTCAGGAGTGACCGCTGGGGGTCAGGAGTGACCACTGGGGGAGTGACCACCTGGAGGCCATGAGTGACCCCCATGAGGTCATGAGTGACCCCTGGAGGCCATGAGTGACCCTTGGGTCATGAGTGACCCCTGGAGATCATGAGTGACCCCTGAGTGGCCATGAGTGACCCTTGGGTCATGAGTGACCCCCACAAGGTCATGAGTGACCCCTGGAGGCCATGAGTGACCCCTGGAGGATCATGATGAACCAAAAATGGGAACCAGCGAGATGACCTCCTGGTGGCCAGCAGTGAACCTCGGGGGGATTGTACATAAGGCCCCTGCCTCTCGAGGACCCCCACGTATACAAAGGGGGGGATGGGGCGGGGTCCCCTCCCCCCGATTTTTGGGTCCAATCCCCCCCCATGCAAGAAGCTCTATCCTCTCACCAATTTTTTTTTTTTTTTTTTGATATTTTATGGCGTTATTTTCTGTCCCCCATTTTTTATCCGTCCTCCTCCCAAAATATTTTCAGTGTTGGGTTCATGGAAATGAATTTTTTTTCCCTCCGTTTTAACCTCTTTTTTTGGTTTTTTTATTTTCTTTTTTTTTTTTTTTTTTTCAGGGCTGGAAGGTCTGCATTTATTAAAAATTTGGGTTTTTTTTTTTGTTTGTGAAAGAAATGAAACCAAAACTGTGCATTTTTTATTAAAAAAACAACCCAAACGGTGCATTTTTTATTAAAAAAACAACCCAAAACTGTGAATTTATTAAAAAAATAACCTAACCTAAAACCATATTAAAAAACAAAGGAAAAATATGGATTTACTGAAAAAATAAACCAAATAAACTGGAATTGCTAAAAAAAAAGCAAAGTAAAAATGTGGATCCATTAAAAAAGATTAAAGAAATTAATATAAAAATAATTAAAGAATTAACAGAGGCAAAACTGGCTCTGTTAAGAAAATAAACCAAAGGAGAACAATTAAAAAATAAAATTAAATGAGTTTAGCCAAAGAAATAAATAAAAAAATATGGATTTATTAATAAAATAAACCAAAGAAAATGTATTTATTAATAAAATAAACCAAAAAATGGATTTAATACATAAAATAAACCAAAACCATAAATTTATTACTAAAATAAACCACGGCCATGGGTTTATTATTAAAAATAAACTGAAAAACGTGGGTTTATTATTAAAAATAAACCTAAAACATGGATTTATTCCTCCAAACAAACCAAAGAACCCGACTGTGACCTCTGCAATGGCTCAGTGTCCCCCGAGCTGGGAAATTCCATCCGTGGCACAAGACCCGGAGCTCGAATGACTCCGGCAGGACGGAGCCAGCCCAGAGCCGCTCCCGAGGGTTTGTTTTTGTTTTATTTTCATTTTATTTTCCTTTTTTAAAGCTGTTTTATGGCTGTTTTTGTTGTATTTGTTACATCCTTTGTACTATAATTTGATAAAATCACCCSTTTCCGTCTCGTTTATCCCCAAAGTTTTAAAGGATCGTCCGGGGTAAAGTTTTGTTTGCGAGGATTTTTTTTCGGGGGAAAGTTTAATAAAATTTAACTAAAAAACATAAAAATATGTTAAAAAATAATACCACTCAGAAACCGGAAGAAAACCTTTTCCTTGCAGCACTTTAACGGCGATTAACGGGAGGAAAATCCGGGTGGAAAACGCAAATAAAATTTGTTTATAACCGCGACTTGTGGTGCACTCTCGGGTCATTTGGGGTTTTTTGGGCTCAAATTTCGGGGTTTTTCGCTCCAATCGGATTTCCCGCTGGATTGGGGGTCTCAACCCCCCCCAACCCCAAAATTTGGGAATCCTGTCCCCTCCCCCTGCCTCGAATTTCCAGGTCCCCTCCCCCCACCATGGCCCCCGCCCCTCTCCCAATTTGGGATTTTCCCTCCTCCATCGGCCCCTCCCCTCCCGGCTGTTTCTTGCCCCTCCCCCTCCCCAAGATCCCCACTCCCCTTGGTCCTCCGGCCCAACCAGGGCGCTGCTGCGCACTATCCGCATTTCAGAAAATGGACGGACCGGATAATCCGCCATGTTTCCCTTGGTGCACGACGGGATCTGTAGTCACTAAACACCACCTTCCGGCCAACGTGCTTCTGATTGCCGATGATGGGAGGCTGTAAGTTCAAATTTCGAGGCAAAACCGGAAAGTTGGTCTGTCAGGCCTTTTTTTCCAAGGCATTCTGGGTCTGTGGTTTTTATCTAACACCGGAAGTTCGGCCATGGTTGGCACCCGATGCATTGCTGGACTGTAGGTTTGCTGTTGTAAACAACCCGGGCGGGGTCTCGGCCTCGTTGCACTGGGTTTTACTGGTCCGGACTGGGCGTTACATGGTCCGGACTGGAGGCAGCTGCTCGCCCCGCCCCGTGACATCACCCAAACACAGAGGGCATCATGGTCGGGCGGCCATGTTTACTGAGGGCGTCACCCTCGTGTCCCAGGGGGCGTCCAGGTGTCCATTGCGAGGTCCCCAGGTGTCCCAACGTCCACTGAGAAGGTCCTCGGGTGTCTTCAAGCTTGCTCCCCAGGTGTCCCGGTGTGTCCCCAGCTGTCCCTTGCAAAGGTCCCCAGCTGTTCAGGCGTCCCCAGGTGCTCCACGGCAGTCCTTCACTGTTCCATTGGGGGTTCCAGTGGTGTGTCCCATGTGTCCCGCTGTCCCAGCTGTCCCAGTGTATGTCTCAAGGTGTTCACACGCCGGTCATGAGTTGGGGTATTTCAGTTTGAAGCCCCGTTTGAAGCCAGAGCGCTGGCGGTTGCGGCCAGCTCGGCCTGGCGGCCCCTGTGGAACCTGCTGACCCCCAGGTTGTCCCCAGCTGTCCCAGGTGTGTTCAGGTGTTCAGCACCATCGGTCACAGTTGGGATATTTCAGTCTGAGCCCCCGTTTGAAGGCCCAGAAGCGCCGGCGGTTGCGGCCCAGCTCGGCCTGGTGGCCCCGGTGGAACCCACTGACCCCAGGTGTGTTCCAGCTGTGTCCCAGGTGTGTCAGGTGTGTATGTGGGGTTCCCAGGTGTGCTCAGGTGTCCCAGGTGAGCTCAGCAGCGCCGGGGGGAGTCGGGGTACCTCAGTTTGAGCCCCCGTTTGAACTCGCGGAAGCGCTGGCGGTTGCGGCCCAGCTCGGCCTGGTGGCCCCTGTGGAACCCGCTGACCCCAGGTGTGTCCCAGCTGTCCCAGCTCTGTCCCAGCTGTGTCAGGTGTGCATTGAGGGGTTCCCAGGTGTGTTCAGGTGTTCAGCACCGCCGGTCAGAGTTGGGATATCTCAGTTTGAGCCCCCGTTTGAAGTCGCGGAAGCGCTGGCGGTTGCGGCCCAGCTCGGCCTCGCGGCCCGCGTGGAACCCGCTGACCCCAGGTGTGTCCCAGCTGTGTCCCAGGTGTGTCAGGTGTGCACTGAGGGGTTCCCAGGTGTGCTCAGGTGTCCCAGGTGAGCTCAGCAGCGCCGGGGGGAGTCGGGGTACCTCAGTCTGAGCCCCCGTTTGAAGTCGCGGAAGCGCTGGCGGTTGTGGCCCAGCTCGGCCTCGCGGCCCGCGTGGAACCCGCCCGGCTCCTTCCAGCCCCGGTGGGTGACGAAGGCCCCGTCCAGCACCGCGAAACGGAACCCGGCCACGTGCAGCTCGCAGGCCTGGGGGGCGCCGGGGGGGTCACGGCCAGACCCGCACGGAGCCCCCAGAGACACCCACAGAGCCCCCACGGTCAGCAGAGACCACCCCCAAATCCCACAGAGACACCCACAGAACCCACAGAGCACCCACAGTCACCAGAGACCACCCCCAAATCCCACAGAGACACCCCCAGAGCCCCCAGAACCCCCATGGTCACCAGAGACCACCCCCAAATCCCTCACGGAGCCCCCAGAGCCCCCAGGGTCACCAGAGACCACCCTCAAATCCCACAGAGACACCCTCAACTCCCACAGAGAGCCCAGAGACACCCCCAGAGCCCCCCCAGACCAGCATCCCCCAGCCCCCAAGGCCACCCCATGGTCACCCCAAGGCTGCCATGCCCACCCAACAGTGACCATGACCACCCCACAGCCACCCCACAACCCCCGGGGCCACTCCAAGGCCACCACGATCACCCCAAGGCCACCATGCCCACCTCAGGACCACCCCACAACCCCCGGGGCCACACCAAGGCCACCAT
>NDFG01000014.1:161450-180638 GCA_002167245.1 Sporophila hypoxantha
AGTGGCATTTCCTAAATGGCATTTCCTGAGTGGCATCTCTTGAGTGGCACCTCCTGAGTGGCATCTCTTGAGTGGCATTTCCTAAATGGCATTTCCTGAGTGGCATCTCCTGAGTGGCATCTCCCGAGTGGCATCTCCTGAGTGGCACCTCCCAAGTGGCATTTCCTAAATGGCATTTCCTGAGTGGCACCTCCTTAGTGGCCCTTCCTGAGTGGCATTTCCTAAATGGCATTTCCCGAGTGGCATCTCCCTAGTGGCATTTCCTGAGTGGCATCTCCCAAGTGGCTCCTCCTGTGATGTTTTCCCAGGATCTGTCCCCTGTGTGCCCTCGATGTCTCACCCCGGGCTGGCACCTCCTCCCTGAGCATTCCCGAGGCAGGGATCCCATCCCAGCTCCATCCTGAGCATTCCCGACGCAAGGTGGCCCTGGGAGGGGACAGTCCCTGTGCCACCATGGATGCTGCATCCACCTCCCTCCTGTCAGTGAATTTTTGGGAGCTCACAGTGACCTGCACACAGCAAAGTCACCACTGGTGGCCTCGGTTGGGGACAGACCCAGTGCCACCACGGATGCTGTGGCCACCCTCCTGTCCCCGAATTTTTGGGAGTTTGAGATGAGCTGCACACAGCAGAGCCACCACGCTGGTGGCCCTGCGAGGGGACAGACCCAGTGCCACCAGAGATGCTGTGGCCACCTCTCTCCTGTCAGTGAATTTTTGGGAGTTCAGAGTGACCTGCATGTGGCAGGTGGCCCTGTAAGGGGACAGGCCCAGTGCCACCATAGATGCCACAGCCACCCTCTGCTCTCAGTGAATATTTGGGAGCTCACAGTGACCTGCACATGGCAGAGCCGCCACGCTGGTGACATCCCAGTGCCACCATGGATGCCGCCGCCACCCCCTCCTGTCAGTGAATTTTTGGGAGTTCACAGTGACCTGCACATGGCACAGCCACCACGCTGGTGACATCCCAGTGCCACCATGGATGCTGCAGCCACCTCTCTCCTGTCAGTGACCTTTTGGGAGTTTCAGGTGACCTGCACATGGCAGGTGGCCCTGGGAGGGGACAGACCCAGTGCCACCATAGATGCCGCAGCCACCCCCTGCTCTCAGTGAATTTTTGGGAGTTTGAGGTGACCTGCACATGGTAGAACCACCACGCTGGTGGCATCTCAGTGCCACCATGGATGCCACAGCCACCCCCTGCTCTCAGTGAATTTTTGGAACTCTCCGTGACCTGCACATGGCAGAGCCACCACACTGGTGGCCTCGGCTGGGGACAGACCCAGTGCCACCATGGATGCTGTGGCCACCCTCTCAAATCACAGAATTTTTGGGAGTTTGTGGTGACCTGCACATGGCAGAGCCACCACACTGGTGACATCCCAGTGCCACCATGGATGCCGCAGCCACCCCCTGCTCTCAGTGAATTTTTGGGATCTCTCCGTGCCCTGCACGGGGCGGGAGTCACCGCGCTGGTGGCCCCGGTGGCAGGGAGGGGGGACAGGCGCTGTCCCTCCCCGAGGAGCCGCTGTCACCTCCGCTGCTCTCTCGCCGTCAGCCTCGGCGGCCGCGAATCGGCTGCTGACATTTCCGTGCCAGCCTCGGCACCTGAGCCAGACCTGAAGCCGGCGCCGGGAGGGAAACGCTTGGAATTTTCGGTGCCAAGGAAAAGATTCCTGCCCATCCTCTCTCTGCCAGGTGTCCGAGCGGGGCCGGGATCACCGGGAGGGACCGGGATCACCGGGAGAGGCCGGGATCACCGGGAGGGACCGGGATCACTGGAATGGGCAGGGATCACCCGTGAGGGATCGGGATCACTGGCTGGATCACTGGGGAGGGACGCGGGATCACCGGGAGGGGCCGGGATCACCGGGAGGGATCACTGGGGTGGGCTGGGATCACCGGGAGGGACCGGAATCACGGGAGGGGTCAGGATCACGCGGAGGGTCTGGAATCACTGGAAGGGTTCAGATCACCGGGAAGTGTCGGGATCACCGGGAGGGATCACCAAGGATCACCGGGAGGGATCACCGGGAGGGATCACCGGGATCACCGGAGGGATCACCGGGAGATAACTGGGAATGGGCAGGGATCACTGGGAATGGCAGGGATCACGCGGAGAGGCCGGGATCACCAGAGGGAACAGGGATCACGGGAGGGATCACTGGGAAGGGCAAGGGGGAATCACTGGGAGGGCAGTGCGGGAACAGCGGGAATTTGGGATCGGGACACTGCTGGGATGGCTGGGATCTTCCATGGGGGACCAGAGTGTTCCGTGGGATGGAGGGGGAAAGAGAGGGAATGGTTCCCATGGGGTGGAGGGAACAGGTTTGGTGACAAAGGGAATTGTTCCCGTTGGATGAGAAAACAAGGATGGGGGAAAAGGAGAGGGAATTGTTCCCAATGGGGTGGAGGGAACAGGAATAGTGACAAAGGGAATGGTTCCCATTAGGGAACCCATTAGGATTGAGGGAACAGGTTTTGAGGAAAAAGGAATGGTCCCATTGGATTGAGGGATCAGGTTTGGTGACAAAGGGAATGGTTCCCATTGGTTTGAGGAACAAGAATGGTGAGAAAGGGAATTGTTCCTGTTGGATGGAGAAAACAGGATGGGGGAAAGGAGAGGAATTGTTCCCAAAAAGGAGGAGCAGGATGCAGGCAAAGGATTGTTCCATCGGGTGGAATGAACAGGAGTGGAGGCCATGTGCAGGTCACTGTGAACTCCCAAATATTCACTGAGAGCAGGGGGTGGCTGTGGCATCCCTGGTGGCACTGGGCCTGTCCCTTCCCAGGGCCACCTACCATGTGCAGGTCACCTGAAACTCCCAAAAATTCACTGACAGGAGAGAGGTGGACACAGCATCCATGGTGGCACTGGGCCTGTCCCCTTACAGGCCCACCTGCCATGTGCAGGTCACTGTGATCTCCCAAAAATTTGGTGACAGGAGGGGGTGGCTGTGGCATCCATGCTGGCACTGGGTCTGTCCCCAACCAAGGCCACCAGTGGAGTGGCTCCGCCCTGTTCAGGTCATGGAGAGCTCCCAAAAATTCAGTGACAGGAGGGGGTGGCTGTGGCATCTATGGTGGCACTGGGCCTGTCCCTTCCCAGGGCCACCTGCCATGTGCAGGTCACCTCAAACTCCCAAAAATTCAGAGACAGGAGAGAGGTGGCTGCAGCATCCCTGGTGGCACTGGGTCTGTCCCCGACTGGGGCCACCAGCGTGGTGGCTCTGCTGTGTGCAGGTCACTGTGAATGCCCAAAATTTCGGTGATAGGAGGGGGTGGCTGTGGCATTTTTGGTGGCACTGGGTCTGTCCCCAACCGAGGCCACCAGTGGTGGCTTTGCTGTGAGCAGGTCACTGCGAGCTCCCAGAAATTCAGTGACAGGAGGGGGTGGCTGTGGCATCCCTGGTGGCACTGGGATGCCACCAGCGTGGTGGCTCTGCCACGTGCAGCTCATCATGAGCTCCCAAAAATTCGGTGACAGGAGCGAGGTGGACACAGCATCCCTGGTGCCACTGGGTCTGTCCCCTACTGGGGCCACCAGCGTGGTGGCTCTGCTGTGTGCAGGTCACTGTGAGCTCCCAAAAATTCATGGACAGGAGAGAGGAGGCTGCACCTTTACTGGTGGCACTGGGTCTGTCCCCAAACAGGCCCACCTGCCATGTGCAGGTCACTGTGATCTCCCAAAAATTCGGTGACAGGAGGGGGTGGCTGTGGCATCCCTGGTGGCACTGGCCCTGTCCCCAACCAAGGCCACCAGCGGAGTGGCTCCGCCCTGTTCAGGTCATGGAGAGCTCCCAAAAATTCAGTGACAGCAGGGGGTGGCTGTGACATCTATGGTGGCACTGGGATGCCACCAGCGTGGTGGCTCTGCCACGTGCAGCTCATCATGAGCTCCCAAAAATTCAGTGACAGGACAGAGGTGGACACAGCATCCCTGGTGGCACTGGGTCTGTCCCCTCGCAGGCCCACCTGCCATGTGCAGGTCACAGAGAGCTCCCAAAAATTCAGTGACAGGAGGAGGTGGGCTCTGTCCCCTCCAAGGGCCACCTGCCATGTGCAGGTCACCTGAAACACCTAAAAATTTTGTGATTTGAGGGGGTGGCCACAGCATCCATGGCAGCACTGGGTCTGTCCCCAGCTGAGGCCACCAGTGTGGTGGCTCTGCCGTGTGCAGGTCACGGAGAGCTCCAAAAATTCACTGAGAGCAGGGGGTGGCTGCAGCATCCATGGTGGCACTGGGATGCCACCAGCGTGGTGGTTCCACCATGTGCAGATCACTGTGAACTCCCAAAAATTCAGTGATAGCAGGGTGTGGCTGCAGCATCCCTGGTGGCACTGGGTCTGTCCCCTACTGGGGCCACCAGCGTGGTGGCTCTGCTGTGTGCGGGTCACTGTGAGCTCCCAAAAGTTCGGTGATAGGAGGGGGTGTCTCTGGCATCCATGGTGGCACTGGGTCTCTCCCCAAGCGAGGCCACCAGTGGTGGCTTTGCTGTGTGCAGGTCACTGTGACCTCCCAAAAATTCATGGACAGGAGAGAGGAGGCTGCACCTTCACTGGTGGCACTGGGTCTGTCCCCTCCAAGGACCACCTGCCATGTGCAGGTCACTGTGAACTCCCAAAAATTTGGTGACAAGAGGAGGTGGCTGTGGCATCCATGGTGGCACTGGGTCTGTCCCCAGGCGAGGCCACCAGTGGTGGCTTTGCTCTTTGCAGGTCACTGCGAGCTCCCAAAAATTCAGTGACAGGAGAGAGGTGGCTGCAGCATCCATGGTGGCACTGAGATGCCACCAGCGTGGTGGCTCTGCTGCGTGCAGGTCACGGAGAGCTCCCAAAAATTCACTGACAGGAGGGGGTGGCTGTGGCATCCATGGTGGCACTGGGATGCCACCAGCATGGCAGCTCTGCCATGTGCAGGTCACTGTGAAGTCCCAAAAATTCACTGAGAGCAGGGGGTGGCTGCATCATCCATGGTGGCACTGGGTCTGTCCCTTCCCAGGGCCACCAGCGTGGTGGCTCTGCTGCGTGCAGCTCATCTCAAACTTCCAAATATTCGGTGACAGGAGCGAGGTGGACACAGCATCCCTGGTGGTGCTGGGTCTGTCCCCACTGGTTCTGTCCCCCCCTGCCACGTGCGGGTCACCGTGAACTCCCCAAAAGCCGGTGCCAGGAGGGGCTGGCATTTCTCACCGCGGCTCCCGAGCCGCCAGGAGCAGCAGGGAAGGGCTTGGATTCCCCGGCAGAGGTCAAAGAGGCAAAATCAGCCCAGAAACGGCAGCGAGGGCAAAAATAGCCGGAGCTGTGTGCGGAGCTGTCGGGCTCCATCAGCGTCGGGGCTCCAAGGACTCCCGAGGCCGCGGCCGCTGTCAGCGGCAGCCCTGGGAACGCCGGTCCCGAGGAATTCCCTGCGGGAAGGGCGAGAGGCCGGGCCGGGCCGAGCCCCGCGGGCTGGGGAGTGGCGAGACACGGCCGGCCCCGGGGAGGAGCGAGGAGGAGGATGGGGATGGGTATGAGGATGGGGATGAGGATGAGGAGGATGCAGATGAGGAGGAGGAAGATGAGGATGAGGAGGATGAGGATGAGGAGGATGAGGATGAGGAGGATGCGGATGAGGAGGATGCGGATGAGGATGAGGATGAGGATGAAGATGAAGATGAGGATGAGGATGAGGAGGATGAGGATGAGGATGAGGATGCGGATGAAGATGAGGATGCGGATGAGGATGTGGATGAGGATGAAGATAAAGATGAGGATGAGGATGAGGATGAGGATGAGGATTCGGATTCGGAGGATGAGGATGAGGATGAGGATGAGGATGCGGAGGATGCGGATGAGGATGAGGAGGATGAGGATGAGGAGGATGAGGATGAAGATAAAGATGAGGATGAGGATGAGGATGCGGATGAGGATGAGGAGGATGAGGAGGATGAGGATGAGGATATGGATGAGGATGTAGATGAAGATGAGGAGGATGAGGATGAGGAAGATGAGGATGAGGATGAGGATGAGGAGGATGAGGAGGATGAGGATGAGGATGAGGAGGATGCGGAAGATGAGGATGAGGATGCGGATGAGGATGAGGATGAGGATGATGATGCGGATGCGGATGAGGATGATGAGGATTTGGATGAGGATTCGGATGAGGAGGATGAGGAGGATGATGCGGATGAGAATTCAGATGAGGAGGATGAGGATGACGATGAGGAGGATGATGATGCGGGGCTTTCCCGGCAGCGGGAGGAGCTCTGGGAAGGGGCAGGGACACACGATGTCCCCGAGGGTGTCCCTGTGCCCGCACTGAACCCGCCGCGCTGCCGGCCATGGGGGCAAACCTTGCCCCGAGTGAAAAACAATCAAAAATATCCGAGTCCCATCGGCAAGGGCAGGAAAGGAATCCCGGGCCGGGCTTGGAGCAAGCTGGGGTGCTGGGAGGTGGCACTGGGCGGCTTTAGGGTCCCTGCCAAGCAAAGCGAGCTGGGGGTCTGAGATGGGTGGTGGGATTCCAGAGTTTGGGAGATGGAGGATTTAATCACAGGGGCTCGGTTTGATGCACGTCCAGGGAGGGGAAAGCTCCGATCTGGGCATTCCCAGCCTCAAACTGGCTCAGGGAGGTGATGCCCATGGCAGGGATGCTGGGAGGTGGCACTGGGTGGCTTTAGGGTCCCTTCCGAGCAAATCGAGGGGTCTGCAATGGGTGGTGGGATTCCAGAGTTTGGGAAATGGAGGAATTAATCAGAGAGGCTCGGTTTGGTGCATATCCAGGAAGGGGAAAGCTCCGATCTGGGCATTCCCAGCCTCAAACTGGGCTCAGGGAGGTGATGCCCATGGCAGGGATGCTGGGAGGTGGCACTGGGCGGCTTTAGGGTCCCCTCCAAGCAAATCGAGGGGTCTGCGATGGGTGGTGGGATTCCAGAGTTTGGGAAATGGAGGAATTAATCAGAGGGAGTTTGGGAGATGGAGGATTTAATCACAGGGGCTCAGTTTGGTGCATATCCAGGGAGGGGAAAGCTCCAATCTGGGCATTCCCAGCCTCAAACTGGCTCAGGGAGGTGATGCCCATGGCAGGGATGGCACTGGGCGGCTTTAGGGTCCCTGCCAAGCAAATCGAGCTGGGGGTCTGTAAAGGGCAGAATTCCAGAGTTTGGGAGATGGAGGAATTAATCAGAGGGAGTTTGGGAGATGGAGGAATTAATCACAGGGGCTCGGTTTGGTGCACATCCAGGGAGGGGAAAGCTCCGATCTGGGCATTCCAAGCCTCAAACTGGGCTCAGGGAGGCGATGCCCATGGCAGGGGTGGCACTGGGTGGCTTTAGGGTCCCTTCCGAGCAAATCGAGCTGGGGGTCTGCGATGGGTGGTGGGATTCCAGAGTTTGGGAGATGGAGGATTTAATCAGAGGGAGTTTGGGAGATGGAGGAATTAATCACAGGGGCTCGGTTTGGTGCACATCCAGGGAGGGGAAAGCTCCAATCTGGGCATTCCCAGCCTCAAACTGGGCTCACGGAGGTGATGCCCATGGCAGGGATGGCACTGGGCGGCTTTAGGGTCCCTGCCAAGCAAATCGAGGGGTCTGCGATGGGTGGTGGGATTCCAGAGTTTGGGAGATGGAGGAATTAATCACAGGGGCTCGGTTCTGTGCATATCCAGGGAGGGGAAAGCTCCAATCTGGGCATTCCCAGCCTCAAACTGGCTCAGGGAGGTGATGCCCATGGCAGGGATGCTGGGAGGTGGCACTGGGTGGCTTTAGGGTCCCTGCCAAGCAAAGCGAGCTGGGGGTCTGCGATGGGTGGTGGGATTCCAGAGTTTGGGGGCTGGAGGAATTAATCAGAGGGAGTTTGGGAGATGGAGGAATTAATCACAGGGGCTCAGTTTGGTGCATACCCTGGGAGGGGAAAGCGCTGATTTGGGCATTCCCAGCCTCAAACTGGGCTCAGGTAGGCGATGCCCATGGCAGGGGTGGCACTGGGTGGCTTTAGGGTCCCTGCCAAGCAAATCGAGCTGGGGGTCTGCGATGGGTGGTGGGATTCCAGAGTTTGGGAGATGGAGGATTTAATCAGAGGGAGTTTGGGAGGTGGAGGAATTAATCACCGGGGCTCAGTTCCGTGCACATCCAGGGAGGGGAAAGCTCCGATCTGGGCATTCCAAGCCTCAAACTGGCTGAGGGAGGTGATGCCCATGGCAGCTTTAGGGTCCCTGCCAAGCAAATCGAGCTGGGGGTCTGCGATGGGCAGGATTCCAGAGTTTGGGAGATGGAGGATTTAATCAGAGGGGCTCGGTTCCATGCACATCCAGGGAGGGGAAAGCTCCGGTCTGGGCATTCCCAGCCTCAAACTGGGCTCACGGAGGTGATGCCCATGGCAGGGGTGGCACTGCGCAGCTTTAGGGTCCATGGGTGGTGGGATTCCAGAGTTTGGGAGATGGAGGATTTAATCAGAGGGAGTTTGGGAGATGGAGGAATTAATCAGAGGGGCTCGGTGTCATGCACATCCAGGGAGGGGAAAGCTCCGATCTGGGCATTCCCAGCCTCAAACTGGCTCAGGGAGGCGATGCCCTACTCCTGCTCCATCGCTGGGATTCGGGAGCGCCGGGGCTGGGAGCAGAGGTGAGATTCYGCCTTCCAGCCATCCCWGASACCCAAAAAACCCCAATTTTGGGGCTCAGGCTGCTGCAGGCGCCTGAAACGGGGCATTTCAGAGCAGAGCCAGGGCTCGGCGGGAAGGGAAGCAGCATCCAGGTGCGGATGTCCCCTCTCGCCACCCAGGTGTCCCCGCAGCCGAGCTGCTGAGGCTCCTGCCGGCGATTTTAGGATGAGGAGAGCGCGGAGAGCGGCTCCGTCCCGCGGATTACACCGCTAACGCCCAATCCATCACGGTAACAACCCTGACTGCCATTAATGTGATAACGCTCGGCGGAATTAAAGCCGGGAGGGTGAGCGAATCCCACCCGTGCTAATGGGGCTTAAAGGGAGGGCGGGGAGGGATCCGCCGCTSCCATCGATCAAATCCCGAGCGGAAACAAAGCCAGGTGTTGGTGAGGATGGAACAGGGAAGCCCTATAAATATGATTGCCTGGCGAAAGATTTAGAGAATGTAGAAAATGTAGACGAGATTGAAATGAAGGCAACCTTTGAGATCTCCTAGATGCTGAACAGCAGGAAAACAATGGTGTGGCCGAGCATGTAATCCCCTTTTGATGGAACAACACCCTCTGCCTGCGGGCAAGCCCAAGAGTCAGGAAGCAGACCCGACCTGCTCAGCAGGAGGGGTCTCAAGAGTCGTTTTTGGGGTTTAAGGTGTAACACAACATGGTAATGTAGTGATTCCTATAGGCTGTATGTAAATGTTATAGGATTTGTATACTGTATTAGATTGGTTAGTGAGAATCAGAATATTCAACACAGAAGATGATTTAAAGTATTGTAACGGGAACTTCAGTCTCTTTAAGCTCTCTTTTAAGCTCTCTTTAAGCTCTCTTTTTCGCTCTCTCTCTCTCTTTTCTCTCTTCTTCACACTCTCCTTCTCTCGGCCCTGCTCTGAGCTGTGCCTGGCAGCTCCCAGCAGGGCCCTGCACCCAGGCCCTGGCAATAAACTGCATGTCCACGATCCAGCCTCAGAGATCTCTCGTCTCTGTCCATCCCGACCGTGCAGGAGACCCTCGACCGCTCCTACAGCCAGGGAGGGCTCTCCATCCCCAGGGCACGCTGGAGCCATCGGGATCCTCTGAAATTGGGAGAGCAGCGAGCCCTGGTTGTGCTGTGGAGGAACTGGGAGCACTGGGAGCACTGGGAGCTGCCTGCCTGAAATCGGCTTTGCTGATTAACCTCATCACCCCACAGAGGCTGRGAATAAAGTTGTGGAGTTTCTTGTGTTTTTGTAGGTTTTTTTTTTAATAAGGTTTTATTTTTTTCTCCCCTCCCAAGCCTGAATATTTCCGTCGGCGCTCGTTCCTCTYCCCCACCACCACGAGGCCTTGGTGATCCCAAAACCCGATCTGCATCCCGCCCTCGCCCCTCCGAGCCTCCCTTTCCTTCTGAGCAGGCCGGGCAGCTCCAGACAGAGCCCCCTTGGTGCAGGGTGGCCGAGCAGGGACTGTCCCCTGCGTGTCCCCTGCGTGTCTCCTTCGTGTCCCCTCCGTGTCCCCAGTGTGTCCCCTGCGTGTCCCCTCCCGAGCTCCCCTTCCCCCCAAACCCGGCATGGCGAGGGACCATGAACTGCGGGGTGCTGCCCCCGGTTTGGGGAGCTCCCAGGCTGTAAATTTGGGGCTGGAATAAAGAAAGAAATTAATTTTATTTTCAATAAACGGAATAAATTTGGGCTGGCTCCCCCCCAAATGAGAGGCCGCGGAGCTGCCGGTTCCTGATAAATGGGAACGCTCCGGGATTAACCCCACGGAATCCATGACCCCGATCCCACGCCGAGCTAATTAGGCGCTCAGGTAATTAGAGGGGGCGGTTCCCGCTGGTTCCCACCCCCGGCAGGCTCTGGGGCAGCGGCTGAGGGAATAAAACCCGGGGAAAGCGCGGGTGGAGCAGCTGCGGGGACAAAACCCCGGCGGTGTCACCGCGGGAGGACCGAGCCGAGCCGCGCTGGGAATCCTTTCCTTGGCTCCGAGGGGCCACAGAAATGGGAATTATCCAGGGATCCAGGCAGGAATTATCCGGGTGGGATTTATCCAGACATGATTTATCCAGGGATCCAGGTGGGATTTACCCAGGGATGCAGGCAGGAATTATCCGGGTGGGATTTACCCAGGGATCCAGGCAGGAATTATCCAGACATGAGTTAACCAGGTGGGATTTATCCAGGAATTATCCAGGAAGGATTTATCCAGGGATCCAGGCAGGAATTATCCAGACATGAGTTATTCGGGGATCCAGGCAGGAATTATCCATGTAGGATTTTTCCAGGGATCCAGGCAGGATTTACCCAGGCAGGAATTATCCAGGGAACCAGGAAGAATTATCCATGTGAGATTTTTCCAGGGGTTCAGGCAGGAGTTAACTAGGGATTTATCCAGGGATCCAGGCAGGAATTATCCAGAAATGAATTAACCAGGTGGGATTTATCCAGGAATTATCCAGGTGGGATTTACACAGGGATCCAGGCAGGAATTATCCAGACACGAATTAACCAGGTGGGATTTACCCAGGGATGCAGGTGGGATTTATCCAGGAATTATCCAGGCAGGAATTTTCCAGGGATCCAGGCAGGAATTATCCAGGGACACAGGCAGGAATTATCCAGACATGAATTAACCAGATGAAATTTACCCAGGGATGCAGGCAGGAATTATCCAAGTGGGATTTTTCCAGGAATTATCCAGGCCGGATTTATCTAGGGATCCAGGCAGGAATTATCCAGACATGAATTTTCTAGGGATCCAAGTGGGATTTACACAGGGATCCAGGCAGGAATCATCCCGACACGAATTACCAAGGGGGGATTTACCCAGGGATGCTGTTGGGATTTATCCAGGAATTATCCAGGCAGGATTCATCCAGGGATCCAGGCAGGAATTATCCATGTGAGATTTTTCCAGGGGTCTAGGCAGGAGTTAACCAGGGATTTATCCAGGGATGCAGGCAGGATTTATGCAGGGATGCAGGCAGAAATTATCCAGACATGAATTAAGCAGGTGGAATTTACCCAGGGATGCAGGTGGGATTAATCCAGGCAGGATTTACCCAGGGGTCTAGGCAGGAGTTAACCAGGGATTTATGCAGGGATGCAGGCAGGGATTATCCAGATTAGATTTTTTTCCAGAGGTCTAGGCAGGAGTTAACCAGGATTTTTTCCAGGGATCCAGGCAGGAATTATCCAGGCAGGAATTATCCAGGGATCCAGGCAGGATTTACACAGGGATCCAGGCAGGAATTATCCATGTGAGATTTTTCCAGGGGTTCAGGCAGGAGTTAACCAGGGATTTATCTGGGGATCCAGGCAGGAATTATCCAGGTGGGATTTATCCAGGGATCCAGGCAGGAATTATTCAGGAGGGTGTTACCCAGGGATCCAGGCAGGATTTATCCAGGGATGCAGGCAGGAATTATCCAGAGATGAATTAACCAGGTGGGATTTACCCAGGGATGCAGGTGGGATTTATCCAGGAATTATCCAGGCAGGATTCATCCAGGGATCCAGGCAGGAATTACCCAGATGGGATTTTTTCCAGAGGTCTATGCAGGAGTTAACCCGGGATTTATCCAGGGATCCAGGCAGGAATTATCCAGACATGAATTAAGCAGGTGGAATTTACCCAGGGATGCAGGTGGGATTTATCCAGGCAGGATTTACCCAGGGGTCTAGGAAGRAGTTAACTAGGGATTTATCCAGGGATCCAGGTGGGATTTACACAGGGATCCAGGCAGGAATTATTCAGGAGGGTGTTACCCAGGGATGCAGGCAGGAATTATCCAGACAYGAATTAACAAGGTGGGATTTACCCAGGGATGCAGGTGGGATTTATCCAGGAATTATCCAGGCAGGATTTACCCAGGGATCCAGGCAGGAATTATCCAGGTGGGATTTTTCCAGGAATTATCCAGATGGGATTTTTTCCAGGGATCCAGGCAGGAATTATCCATGGATCCAGGTGGCATTTACACAGGGATCCAGGCAGGATTTATCCAGGGATCCAGGTGGGATTTACACGGGATCCAGGCAGGAATTATCCAGGCAGGAATTACCCAGGGATCCAGGTGGGATTTACACAGGATTTCCACCGCAGGAATTATCCAGGCAGGATCCCAGATGGCAGGGAAGGAGCAGGAATTTGCCCTCCTGAGGAAGAGGCAGCGGGGCCCGGCCGTGGCCTGGAGCAGCTCCCGCTGCTGGGATCCCTGGAGCAGGAGGGGAGGGCGAGCAGCGGGATCCGTGTCCCGGGAATGGATTTTGGGAAACCCGGCTGCAGGGGAAACACCCAGAGCGACCTGGCCGGGTGAAAAATGTCCTGGGCACCGTGGGGGAACGGGGACAGCCCAGCACGGGGACCCCCTGCCTGCTGCTTCGCCGGGCCTTCATCGGGCTGATCCCGTGGAGCTTCCTCCTCTCCCTCCTCTCCCTCCTCTCCTCCTCTCCCTCCTCTCCCTCCTCCCCTCCTCTCCCTCCTCTCCCTCCTTCTCCCTCCCCTCCCTCCTCTCCCTCCTCTCCTCCTCTCCTCCCTCCCTCTCCTCTCCCTCCTCTCCCTCCTCTCCCTCCTCTCCCCCTCTCCCCTCCTCTCCCTCCTCTCCCTCCTCTCCCTCCTCTCCCTCCTCTCCCCTCCTCTCCCTCCTCTTCCTCCTCCTCATCCCTGCTGCCCAGGATGGGATCCCCACTGAGGCCTGGAGGGCCTCACCCCCAAATCAGGGGCACAGAGRGGGCTGAGGGGTTCCAGCACCTTGCTGGGGGATGAGGATGAGGAGGAGGAAGGCTGCACGCTGGCCCCTGCAGGGCGTGGTGACCCCAATCCCACTCCCAGTGTGGGGCACTGGGAAGGATGAGCAGTGCCGGGAGTGTCCCGCGGGAATTTGGGGTTCCCTGGAACCTGTGTGGGTGTGACCCCCCCAAAAAACCCCACAGCGGGAGGCTGCTGGGTGCCCCTTGTGGTGGGGTCTCCCTGGCACCGGGTGGCACCTTGTCCCCTTGTGTCCCCTCTCCTGTCCCCACGGCTGTCACCCACCCAGGGATGTGGCACCTTGTCCCTGCCCCCCTGGCATCTCCTGCTGTCACCCACCCAGGGATGTGGCAGCTTGTCCCAGTGTCCCTCTGCCACCCTTACAGCTGTCACCTTTCCTGGGATGTGGCACCTTGTCCCTGCAGCCCCCCATGTCCCTCTGCCACCCCCCGAGCGTCCCCATTTCCCTTCCAAGGTCATCCCCCACTCAGGGACCCTTCCTCACCCACAGTTCTCCCCCTTTCCATTCCCACGGGCTGTCACCCACCCAGGCTGTGGCACCTTGTCCAGTGTCCCCTGCCACCCCCATGGCTGTCACCCACCCAGGGATTGTGGCACCTTGTCCCAGCAGCCCCCATGTCCCTCTGCCACCCCCACGGCTGTCCACCCACCCAGGGATGTGGGCACACTTGTCCCAGTGTCCCCTGCCACCCCATGGCTGTCAACCCATCTCGGGATGTGGCACCTTTGTCCCAGGTCCCCTGCACCCCCACAAGCATGTCACCCACCCAGGGATGTGGCACCTTGTCCCAGTGTCCCTCTGCCACCCCCACAGCTGTCACCCACCCAGGGATGTGGCACCTTGGCCCTGCCACCCCCTGGTGTCTCCTGCTGTCACCCACCCAGGGATGTGGCACTTTGTCCCAGTGTCCCCCTGCCACCCCCACAGCTGTCACACACCCAGGGATGTGGCACCTTGTCCCTGCAGCCCCCCATGTCCCTCTGCCACCCCCATGGCTGTCACCCACCCAGGGGTGTGGCACTTTGTCCCTGCAGCCCCCCATGTCCCTCTGCCACCCCCAGAGCGTCCCCATTTCCGATTCCCAAGGTCATCCCCCACTCAGGGACCCTTCCCCACCCCACAGTTCTCCCCCTTTCCCATTCCCACGGCTGTCACCCACCCAGGGATGTGGCACTTTGTCCCTACAACCCCCCATGTCCCCCTGCCACCCCCACGGCTGTCACCCATCTCAGGATGTGGCACCTTGTCCCTGCAGTCCCACAGTGTCCCTCTGCCACCCGCATGGCTGTCACCCACCCAGGCATGTGGCACTTTGTCCCTGCAGCCCCCCATGTCCCTCTGCCACCCCCAGAGCGTCCCCATTTCTGATTGCCAAGGTCATCCCCCACTCAGGGACCCTTCCCCACCCCACAGTTCTCCCCCTTTCCCATTCCCACGGCTGTCACCCACCCAGGGATGTGGCACCTTGTCCCTGCCACCCCCTGGTGTCTCCTGCTGTCACCCATCTCGGGATGTGGCACCTTGTCCCGGTGTCCCTCTGCCACCCCTATGGCTGTCACACACCCAGGGATGTGGCACCTTGTCTCAGTGTCCCCCTGCCACCCCCACGGCTGTCACCCACCCAGGGATGTGGCACATTGTCCCAGTGTCCCTCTGCCACCCCCACAGCTGTCACCTCTCCCGGGATGTGGCACCTTGTCCCAGTGTCCCCCTACCACCCCCACGGCTGTCACCCACCCAGGGACGTGGCACCTTGTCCCTGCAGCCCCCCATGTCCCTCTGCCACCCCCACGGCTGTCACCCACCCAGGGATGTGGCACCTTGTCCCGGTGTCCCTCTGCCACCCCCACGGCTGTCACCCACCCAGGGTTGTGGCACCTTGTCCCTGCAGCCCCACAGTGTCCCCCTGCCACCCCCACAGCTGTCACCCACCCAGGGCTGTGCCACCTTGTCCCTGCAGCCCCCGGGTGTCCCCTCCTCTCCCCGCTSGGCAGGAGCAGCCCGCGGGATGGAATTTGGGGAGGGCAGGGGGGGTCTCGCCTCCGGCTCTGCGGCAGCGCGGGGGCCGCGGGGGTCCCCGGAGGGGCCGGGCAGGTGCATCCCAGCCGGGATGGAGGGATGGGGACGCGGGCACGGAGGATAACGAGGCCGGCTCCGCAGCGAGCCCCCCCCGACCCCCGCCCCGGGCGGAAGGGCGGCCCCGGCGGAGGGGCGGGGAGGGGACGGCGGCCCCGCCGGCTCTGCCCCTTCGCCGGGGCTCGGCGGAGCGCGGCCGCCCCTCGCCGCGCCCCCTCCCCGGCAGCCGGAGCTCGGCAGAAGCCGGCGGGAGCCCGGCGGAGCCCGGAGCGCGCAGCGGAGCCCGCCGGGGATGCGGGAGGCGGCGAGCGGCTGAGGACCCGGCTCCGGCCGGGCGGAGCAACCCCCGTTCCTCCCCTCCGCTTCGGATTTGGGATCTACCTGACCGCCTTGGGAATTATTCAGATTTTTTTTTTTTTGTCGTCCTCCCCCCTCCCCCCCCTCCTTTTTTTTTTTTTTTTTTTTTTGCCTGATTTTTTTTTTAACATAATTTTTTCGCACACGTGGAGGAGCGCGTGGATTTCCTACCATGATCCTGGCAAACGCTTTCTGCATCGTCCTCCTCGTGGGTGAGTGGCCCCAGCGGGGGTGCCGGGGGCGGGGTGCTGGCGGCTGTCGCCTGCCCGAGGTGGCGCGTCCCCCTCCCCAACCTTGGGCGAGGGGCTGCGGGGGCTGGAGCCCCTCCGAGCCGGCACCGGCGCTGCGGCACCGGAGAGAGGGGCTCAACTTCATTCCCGATTCCCCGGCAACTTGGAACGGGGAGGGGGACACGGGGGGCTCGGGGGACACGGGGGACACGGGGGGCACCAGCCCAGCCGCCCCCTCGGGGCCGGAGCGGGCAGGATCACCCCGCAGCCCAGCCCTGCCCGTCTCCCATCCCCGCTCCCCTTGGCAAGGCAGGGTTTGCCTTTCGGGGCAGATCTCCCCTTCCCGCTGCCCTCCATCCTCCCCGCGATCATTCCAGAGCTTGGGAACGCGGGGCGGACGCTCGGCCGGCAAAGTTGAGCTGGTGGCTCCGGTTCCTGCGCGGGGGAATCGCCGTCCCCGCGCCCGGATCGCGCCGGAGCGATCGCGGGCTGGGCTCGGAGCTTTGTGCCCGGAGAACGCTCCCGATGCCCGGCAGCGGCCGCTGGGAAGGGGAGCACCCGCAGACCGCGCTGCTTTTGGGGTGAAAAGGAAAGGAAACGGGCAATGTTGGGGGTTCGCCCTCCCGGGGCCGCTCCTGGGGCCGCTCTCGGCTCCCGCAGCCCCGCGGATGCGATCCCGGCTCGCTGCAGCGCCCGGAGAACTTTGCGGAGCCATCCAGGGCTCGGGGACAGGCCCAGGGGACAAGGGACAGGGACAGGAGGCCGCTGGGGGAGACTTGAAGGTTGGCACAGCCTCGTTCCGGGGGGGCTCGGGCTCTGCCCGGCTCCCGGCGCCACCCCAGCSATGCAGGGGTGTCCCCAAAGCTTTGGGGAGGGGGGACCGAGCCCTGGGTTGGGGGAGCCCCTGCCCGGGGGGTGCCGGGCTCGGGTGGAGCTCTCGGACACAGAGAAAGGGACACTGGGGTGGCAGGGTGGGGACACGAGTGGGGACACCCAAGAGTGCTCCAGCCTGGCTGGGGGCACAGCTGGACAGCTGGACGTGTGTCTGGGCACAGCTGGACGTGTGTCTGGGCACAGCTGGACGTGTGTCTGGGCACAGCTGGATGGCTCGGGGGGAAACCTGGGGTGCAGGGACCTCCAGGGGCACAGGGGTGCCCCACCTCAGGCATCCCAACCAGGGCCCACCTGCCCTCACAGCGGGGTTGGCATCAAAGCAGGACCCTGCTCCCCATTTCTGGTGTCCCCAAGGTTCTGGGGACCCCGAGCAGGGCCCCTGCACCCCCAGATTCAGGGATGGGGTGACCTCGCTCTGAGGATCCTGGAGCAGGGAACACCAGCTCTTCCCAGCCGGGATCTTTCTGTGGGGTTGGCATCAAAGCAGGACCCTGCTCCCCACTTCTGGGTGTCCCCCCCACATCCCTGAGTGTCCCCAAGGTTCTGGGGACCCCGAGCAGGGATCCTGCACCCCCAGATCCAGGGATGGGGTGACCACAGTGTGGCCTCACCCTGAGGATCCTGGAGCAGGGAACATCCAGCTCTTCCCAGCTGGGATCATTCTGTGGGGTTGGCATCAAACAGGACCCTGGCTCCCCGTTTCTGGGTGTCCCCCCCACATTCCTGGGTGTCCCCAAGGTTCTGGGGACCCCAAGCAGGGCCCCTGCACCCCCAGATTCAGGGATGGGGTGGCCTCACCCTGAGGATCCTGGAGCAGGGAACATCCAGCTCTGCCCAGCTGGGATCCTTCTGTGGGGTTGGCATCAAAGCAGGACCCTGCCCCCCGTTTCTGGTGTCCCCCCCCCATTCCTGGGTGCCCCCAAGGTTCTGGGGACCCCGAGCAGGGATCCTGCACCCCCAGATCCAGGGATGGGGTGGCCTCACTCTGGGGATCCTGGAGCAGGGAACAACATCCAGCTCTGCCCAGCCGGGATCATTCTGTGGGGTTGGCATCAAAGCAGCACCCTGCTCCCCATTTCTGGTGTCCCCCCCCCCCCATTTCTGGGTGCCCCCAAGGTTCTGGGGACCCCGAGCAAGGATCCTGCACCCCCAGATTCAGGGATGGGGTGACCACAGCGTGGCCTTACCCTGAGCATCGTGGAGCAGGGAACACCCAGCTCTGCCCAGCCAGGATCATTCTGTGGGGTTGGCATCAAAGCAGGACCCTGCCCCCCATTTCTGGTGTCCCCCCTACATCCCTGAGTGTCCCCAAGGTTCTGGGGACCCCCCAAGCAGGGCCCCTGCACCCCCAGATTCAGGGATGGGGTGACCACAGCGTGGCCTCACCCTGAGGATCCTGGAGCAGGGAACACCAGCTCTTCCCAGCTGGGATCATTCTGTGGGGTTGGCACCAAAGCAGCACCCTGCTCCCCATTTCTGATGTCCCCAAGGTTTTGGGGACCCCGAGCAAGGATCCTGCACCCCCAGATTCAGGCATGGGGTGACCTCGCCCTGGGGATCCTGGAGCAGGGAACACCAGCTCTTCCCAGCCGGGATCTTTCTGTGGGGTTGGCATCAAAGCAGGACCCTGCCCCCCGTTTCTGATGCCCCCCCTACACATCCAAGTGTCTCCAAGGTTCTGGGGACCTCAAGCAGGGCCCCTGCACCCCCAGATTCAGGGATGGGGTGACCTCACCCTGGGCATCCTGGAGCAGGGAACAATATCCAGCTCTTCCCAGCTGGGATCATTCTGTGGGGTTGGCATCAAAGCAGGACCCTGCCCCCCATTTCTGGTGTCCCCCCCCACATCCCTGGGTGTCCCCAAGGTTTTGGGGACCCAGAGCAGGGCCCCTGCACCCCCAGATTAAGGGATGGGGTGACCTCACTCTGGGCATCCTGGAGCAGGGAACATCCAGCTCTGCCCAGCCGGGATCATTCTGTGGGGTTGGCACCAAAGCAGGACCCTGCTCCCTATTTCTGGTGTCCCCAAGGTTCTGGGGACCCCAGGCAGGGCCCCTGCACCCCTAGATTCAGGGATGGGGTGACCTCGCTCTGAGGATCCTGGAGCAGGGAACACCAGCTCTGCCCAGCCGGGATCATTCCCGGCAAGCCAGAAATTCCCTGCCTGGTCCTGGCTGGGAAGCTGCGCGTTCCGGAGCGATCCTCGCCAGGAGAAACATTTCCCTTCTGAAGCTG
>NDFG01000014.1:206904-223724 GCA_002167245.1 Sporophila hypoxantha
ACATCCCAGCCCGATGCTCATCCTGATCCGACAGGGGCCTGGTGAGCCTCTGGAGCCAGAGCAGATCCCAAGGGCTCCCAGAGCCGGAGGTGACAGGAGATGAGATAATTCTCCTGCCAGWGTAATTAACGTGCCAGGGTAATTAATTAACCCTCCTGGCTCAAAGCCTAATGAGGGAAAACCCTCTCTGGCGGGATAGGATTGTCCAGAGGGATTTTTTCCTGCATGGAGATCGATCCTGCTGCTCCTGTAGGGCAAGAATTCCACACCAAAAAAAAAAGCAGAATAATTGGAGGAGAGGGAAAATGAATATTCCAGCATGGAAAACAGCCCTTCCAGAGCTTTTCCTGCCTCTCTGTGCTGCTTTCCAGCTGTGTGGGGCTGCTGGGGTTGGACACCAGCCCTGTCCCCTCGGTCACAAAGGTCACAAGGAAGCCACCAGCTGCTCCATCCTGCCGGGAATGGCTCTGCATGGGGAATGTTCTGGATGCAGGAGGGGTTTAACCCTTCCCTGTCATCCTTCCGAAGGCACGTAGGGTCCGGGATGTCCCTCCTTGTGTCCCCTCAAGGACTCAGATTTGGGCAAGGGGACAGGATCTTTGGAGTGCAGGATCTGGCTTGTCCTGAGATCCCAGTTTATTCCTCCACATAAATCGATTCCAACGGCCTTGACCCGGCCCCAAATCCCAGGGAGTTCCCCCAGTTGCTCCGAGAGCAACCGAGCTGTTTGATTGTGCACTCGCGAAGCTTTTCTCAGCTCAGAAGCTTTTCCCAGCTTTTCCCAGCTCAGAAGGTTCCCCATCATCTTTCCCCCATGTCTTTTCTGCCCCTCGACCTTTTTTGCCCCCATCTTCCCCCCAATTCCCAGCTTGGAAATCTTTTCCTCAGCATCTTTTCCCCCATCTTTTCACGCCTCACCCTTTTTGCCCCTCTCTTTTAAAACCTCTCCAGCTTTTCCCATCTCGCGGAAGCTTTCTCAGCTCAGGAAGCTTTTTCCGCAGCTTTTTCCCAGCTCAGGAAGTTTTCACCATCATCTTCCCTCCCCCCATCTTTTCCACCCCTCACGCTTTTTTGCCCCTCTATCTTTCTTCCCCCCAGCCTTTTCCCACTCGGGAAGTTTTCCCCCTTTTATTTCAAGCGTAGATTCACACAACATGATCTTTTGCGCCCATCGTCTTTTCCGCCCTTCACCTTCTTTCCCCCACCTTTTTACTTTTCCTATTTTTCCCTATTTCCCCCCATGCTTTCCCCATTCTTTTGCCCATATTCTTTCCGGCCGATTTTTCCCCATCTTTTCTCGCTGTTTTTCCCCTCTTTCCCAACTTTTCCCTATTTTTCCCACATTTTCCCTATTTTCCGCCAATCTTTCCCCCCATCTTTTCCCCCGCACTTCTTCCCCATCTTTCCCCCCATCTATTTTTCCTATTTTCCACCCCACTTTCCCCCTCTTTTCTAATTCTGTTTTCCCCATCTTTTCCCACAATTTTCCCAATATAACTTCCACCATCTTTTCCCACTTTTCCCTATTTTCCCCCATCTTTCCCCACCTTCCCTATTTTTCCCACCATCTTTTCCACCAAACTCTTTATTCAAAACCAAATCCTTTTACCACAATATAATATTTCCACCATCTTTCCTCACCAACTTCATACATTCCGTATTTTTCCCCCACCTTTTCTATTTTTCCCCATCTTTTCCCCATTTTCCCATCTTTTTCTCATCTTTCCCCCCATCTTTCCCCCCATCTTCCCATCTTTCCCTCATCTTCCCCCCTACCTTTTCCCTATTTATCCCCCATCTTTCCCATCTTTCCTCCACTTTTTCGTATTTTTGCCCCCACTTTTCCTATTCCCCCATCCTTTCCCACTTTCCCACTCACAGAGCTGACAAAGTCGCCGGAGTTTGTTGTGGTGATTGCAAGGGAAGGTTTAGCTCCGAATACAAAAAGCCTTTGCGAAGCACAAAAACCGTCAGCGAAGGGGAAGGGAAGGGTAAGGGAGATAAAGCAGCTGAGTTTGCAGCAGCTGCAGCTCGCTGATTTTTCATTCTTGCATCAGCAAGTCGGAGCACAAATAATCTTCTCTTAACGTCTCCAGTGTCCTGGTGGCCGAGAAATTCCCAGCCTCCACTGGCTGGAGCTCCTCAGCATCCAAAGAGGGGATGTTGGGTCATTTCCTGGATTTTTATCTCAGTTTTTGGTGTGTTTAAATCCAGGGAAGGTCAGGGATGCTCCCTCTTACAGGATATTTTTGTAAGAGAATTCTGGCTGGGGTTGGAGCATCCAAAGTGGGGATGTTTGGTCATTTCTGGGATTTTTATCTCAGTTTTTGTTGTGTTTAAATCCAAGGCAGTGAGGGATGCTCCCTCTTACAGGACGTTTTTGTGAAGAGGATTTTGGCTGGGGTTGGAGCATCCAAAGTGGGGATGTTGGGTCATTTCCAAGATTTTTATCCCACTTTTTATTGTGTTTAAATCCAAGGCGGTGAGGGATACTCCTCGTTACAGGATGTTGATTTGCCAAGGATTTTGATTGGGGTTGGACTGGAGGTCCTCAGCATCCAAAGTGGGGATGTTGGGTAATTTCCCTGATTTTTATCTCTGTTTTTGGTGTGTTTAAATCTGAGTGTGGGTCAGGGATGCTCCCCCTCTTGGGATATTTGTTTGTCAAGTATTTTGGCCAAGGTGGGGATGTTGGATCATCTCCCGGATTTTAATCTCGGTTTTTGGTGTGTTTCAAGCTGAGGGGGTCAGGGATGCTCCCTCTTACAGGATATTTGTGTGAAGAGGATTTTGGCTGGGGTTGGAATATCCAAAGCAGGGATGTTGGGTCATTTCCCAGATTTTTATCTCTGTTTTTGGTGTGTTTAAATCTGAGGGTGGGTCAGGGATGTTCGCCCTGTTGGGATATTTGTGTGTCAAGGATTTTGGCCAAAGTGGGGATGTTGGGTCATTTCCCGGATTTTTTTACCCCATTTTTTGTTGCGTTTAAATCCAGGGGAGGTCAGGGATGCTCCCTCTTACAGGATATTTGTGTGAAGAGGATTCTGGCTGGGGTTGGAACATCCAAAGTGGGGATGTTGAGTCATTTCTGGGATTTTTATTCCAGTTTTTGTTGTATTTAAATCCAGGGGGTCAGGGATGTTCCCCCTCTTGGGACATTTGTGTGAAGAGATTTTGGCCGAGGTTTAGCTGGAGNGAAATTCCCAGCCTCCACTGGCTGGAGCTCCTCAGCATCCAAAGAGGGGATGTTGGGTCATTTCCTGGATTTTTATCTCAGTTTTTGGTGTGTTTTAAGCTGAGGGGGTAAAAGATGCTCCTTCTTACAGGATATTTGTGTGAAGAGGATTTTGGCTGGGTTTGGAGCATCCAAAGTGGGGATGTTGTGTTGTTGCTAGGATTCTTATCCCACTTTTTGTTGTGTTTAAATCCAAGGGGGTCAGGGATGCTCCCCCTTACAGGATGTTTGTTTCTCAAGGATTTTGATTGGGGTTGGAGCATCTAAAGTGGGAATTTGAGTCATTACCCAAATTTTTATCCCAGTTTTCGGTGTCTTTAAATCCAAAGGGGGTCAGGGATGTTCTCCCTCTTGGGATATTTGTGCGTCAAGGATTTTGGCCAAGGTGGGGATGTTGGATCATCTTCTGGATTTTTTATCCCCATTTTGAGTGTGTTGAAATCCAGGGGGGTCAGGGATTCTCCCTCTTACAGGATCTTTGTGTGAAGAGGATTTTGGCTGGGGTTGGAACATCCAAAGTGGGGATGTTGGGTCATTTCTGGGATTTTTATCTCAGTTTTTGTTGCGTTTAAATCCAAGGTGGTGAGGGATGCTCCCTCTTACAGGATGTTTTTGTGAAGAGGATTTTGGCTGGGTTTGGAGCATCCAAAGTGGGGATGTTGGGTCATTTCCAAGATTTTTATCCCACTTTTTATTGTGTTTAAATCCAAGGCGGTGAGGGATACTCCTTGTTACAGGATGTTTATTTGTAAAGGATTTTGATTGGGGTTGGACTGGAGGTCCTCAGCATCCAAAGTGGGGATGTTGGGTCATTTCCCTGATTTTAATCTCTGTTTTTGGTGTGTTTAAATCCAGGGGGGTGAGAGATGCTCCCTCTTACAGGATATTTGTTTGTCAAGGATTTTGGCCAAGGTGGGGATATTGGATCATCTCCCGGATTTTAATCCCAGTTTTTGGTGTGTTTAAATCCAGGGGGGTCAGGGATGTTCGCCCTCTTGGGACATTTGTGTGAAGAGATTTTGGCTGAGGTTTAGCTAGAGTTCCTCAGCATCCAAAGTGGGGATGTTGGGCCCTTTCCTGGATTTTTTATCCCAGTTTTTGGTGTGTTTGAGCCAAGGGTTATCAGGGATGCTCTTCCTCCTGGGATATTGGTGTGAAGAGGATTTTAGCTGGGGTCAAGCATCTAAATTGGGGATGTTGTGTCATTTCCTGGATTTTTTTATCCCACTTTTTGGGGTGTTTAAATCCGAGGAGGTCAGGGATGCTCCTCCTCTCGGGATATTTGTGTGTCAAGGATTTTGGCCATGGTGGGGATGTTGGATCATCTCCTGGTTTTTTTTTCCCAGTTTTGGGTGTGTTTAAATCCAGGGGCGTCAGGGATGCTCCCTCTTACACGATATTTGTGTGAAGAGATTTTGGCCAAGGTTAAGCTGGAGTTCCTCAACATCCAAAGTGGGGATGTTGGGCCCTTTCCTGGATTTATTATCCCAGTTTTTGGTGTGTTTGAGCCAAGGGTTGTCAGGGATGCTCCTCCTCCTGGGATATTGGTGTGAAGAGGATTTTAGCTGGGGTCAAGCATCCAAATTGGGGATGTTGGGTTATTTCTTTGATTTTTTTATCCCACTTTTTGGGGTGTTTAAATCCGAGGAGGTCAGGGATGCTCCCTCTTACAAGGATATTTGTTTGTCAAGGATTTTGGCCAAAGTGGGGATGTTGGGTCATTTCCTGGATTTTTATCCCAGTTTTGGGTGTGTTTAAATCCAGGGGGGGTCAGGGATGCTCCCTCTTACAGGATATTTGTGTGGAGAGGATTTTGGCTGGGGTTGGAACATCCAAGGTGGGGATGTTGGGTCATTTGCCAGATTTTTATCTCTGTTTTTGGTGTGTTAAATCCAGGAGAGGTCAGGGATGTTCCCCCTCTCGGGATATTTGTGTGAAGAGGATTTTGGCTGGGTTTGGAGCATCCAAAGTGGGGATGTTGGGTTGTTTCCTGGAATTTTTATCCCACTTTTTGTTGTGTTTAAATCCAAGGGGGTGAGGGATGCTTCGCCTCTTGGGATATTTGTATGAAGAGGATTTTGACCAAAGTGGGGATGCTGGGCCCTTTCCTGGATTTTTTATCCCAGTTTTTGGTGTGTTTGAGCCAAGGGTTATCAGGGATGCTCTTCCTCCTGGGATATTGGTGTGAAGAGGATTTTAGCTGGGGTCAAGCATCCAATTGGGGGATGTTGGGTTATTTCTCTCGATTTTTATCCCACATTTTGATGTTTTTAAATCCAGGGGTGTCAGGGATGCTCCCCCTCCAGGACATTTGTGATCGAGCATTTTGGCCGGGTTTGGGCTGGGGAAGGAGGGCAGGAGGGGATCCAGGCTGGCTGGGGATTGATGGAGCGCCAAGCACGGGAAAGGGAACGCTGTTTGTAATGGATGTTCCCTTGATAAACAGCACTCAAACTCCTCATTACTCCCTGTAATGAGAGCCTGTCTGGGAAGAAGAAGGAGCAGGGAAAAAAATTGCTCCAGATTTTAATGGGAGCTGGGAGAGCTCGGGTTTGGAGGGAGCGAGGAGTCTCACTCCCAAACCCGGTTTGGGAAATCTGTGAAAATCAGGAAAATCCCAATCTGGTGAATTTTTGAAGTGGAGAAGCAGCACTGGGGGGTTCCCTCACAATGAGGGCAGAGGCTTGGGAAGAAAGGAGAAGGAGCAGGGGAGGAAGATGGAACAGGAAAAATTGCTCCAGGGATTTAATGGAGCTGGGAGAACTTGGAGAAATCTGTCGAAAAATCAGTGAAAATCCCAAAATCTTGGTGGATTTTAATGGAAGGGGCAGCAACTGGCAGGGCCCTCACAATGTGGAAGGGCAGCAGGGAAGAAGAGGAAGAAGGACCAGGGAAAAATTGCTCCAGGATTTAATGGGAGCTGGAGAGCTCGGTTTGGAGGGGAGTGGCAGGAGTCTCCAAACCCGGTTTGGGAATCTGTGAAAATCCCAATATCTGGTGAATTTTTGAAGTGGAGGGCAGCACCCAGGGTCTCTCACATGAGAAGGTGGCTGGGGAAGACAGAAGAGAAGAAGGAGCAGGGAAAATATTTCTCCTGGATTTAACATGGCCTTGTGTGAGCTTGGAGAAATCTGTGAAAATCAGTGAAAATCCCCAAATCTGGCGGATTTTCAAAGGGCCAGGGGCAGCAACAGGGCATCCTCACGTAAGGAGGTGGAGGGGGAAGAAGAGAGGAGAAGGAGCAGGGAAAGAAGTTGAGACAGAGAAAAAATTCTCCTGGATTTAACATGAGCGTGGAGAGCTTGGAGAAATCTGTGAAAATCAGTGAAAATCCCCAAATTCCGGTGGAATTACGAAAGCAGAGGGGCAGCACTGGGGGAGTTCCTGCATGAAGAAGAAGCCGGGGAAGAAGAAGAGAGAAGAAGGAGCAGAGAAAAAATTGCTCAGGATTTAATGGGAGCTGGGAGAGCTCGGGTTTGGAGGAGTCTTCAAACGCAGTTTGGGAATCTGTGAAAATCCCCAAATCTGGTGAATTTTAAAGTGAGAGGCAAGCACTGGAGGGTCCCCCATGTGTTGGAGGCAGCTGGGGGAGAAGAGGAGAAGGAGCCAGGGGAGGAAGACGGAACGAGGAAATTTATCTCCAGGATTTAATGGGAGCTGGGAGAATCTTGAGAAATCTGGGAAATATCAGTGAACATGCCCAAATCTGGTGGATTTTTGAAGCAGAGAGGCAGCACTGGGGGGGGTCCCTCCACATGTGGAGGCATCTTGGGAAGAAGAGGAAGTAGAGGAGCAGGGAAAAATTTGCTCCAGGATTTATGGGGAGCTGGAGAGCTAGGTTTGGAGGGGAGCGCAGGAGTCTCCAAAACCCGGTTTGGGGTGGAAAAATCTGTGAAAATCCCCAAATCTGCTTGGTTTTGAAGTGGATGGGCAGCACTCGAGGCATCTTTCACATGGGAAGAGGCTGGGGAAGAAGAAGAGGAGAAGGAGCAGGGAGAAAATTTCCTTGGATTTAACATGAGCTGGGAGAGCTTTGGAGTAATCTGGGAAAATCAATGAAAATCCCCAAATCTGGTGGATTTCAAAGTGCAGGGGCAGCACAGGGTGTCCAGGCTCACATAAGGAGGTTGGAGGGGGAAAGAAAAGAGGAGAAGGAGCAGGGAAAAATTGCTCCAGGATTTGATGGAGCTGGGAGAGCCTCGGGTTGGAGGGGAGCGGAAGGAGTCTCAACACCCGGTTTGGTGGAAATCTGTGAAAATCCCAAATCTGGTGGGTTTTGAAGTGGAGAAGACAGCACTGGAGGGTCCCCCCATGTGTGGAGGAGGCTGGGGAAGAAGAGAAGAAGGACAGGGGAGGAAGAAGGAAGCAGGGATAAGAAGATGGAGCAGGAGAAATTTTCTCCAGGATTTAATGGGAGCGTGGGAGAGCTCGGGTTTGGAAGGGAATGGAGGAGTCCTCCAAACCAGTTTGGGGAAATCAGTGAACAACCCCCAAATCTGGTGGATTTTGAAGTGCAGGGGCAGCACCAAGGGCATCCCTCACGTAAAGGAGGTGGAGGCAAGGAAAAAGAAGAGGAAGAAGGAAAAGAAGTTGGAACAGAGAAAAAAATTCTCCTGATTTAACATGAAGCCTGGGAGAGCTGGGAGAAATCTGTGAAAATCAGATGAAATCCCCAAATTCGGTGATTTCGAAGCAGAGGGGCAGCATGGGGAAGTTCCCCTGCACTGAGGAAGAGGCCGGGGAAAGAAGAAGAAGAGAAAGAAGGAGCAGGGGAAAAATTTCTCCAGGTTAAATGGGAGCTGGGAGAGCCGGGTTTTGGAGGAGTCTTCAAACCGAGTTTGGGGAAATCTTGTGAAAATCCCCAAATCTGGTGAATTTTAAAAGTGGAGAGGCAAGCACTGAGGGTCCCCCCATGTGTTGGAGGCAGCTGGGAAGAAGAAGAGAAGGAGCAGGGGAAGAAGAAAGAGCAGGGGACGGGAAGCGAGCAGGGAAAAAATTTCTCTGATATAACATGAGCTGGGAGAGCTGGAAATCCTGCGAAAATCAGTGAAATCCCCAAATTCCGTGGAATTTCGAAGCCAGTAAGGGCAAGCCAAAAAGCTGGGGGGTTCCCACCGCGTGAGGAGGGAGAGGCCGGGGCAGGGCTCGCTCTCCCTGCGCGGCTTCGCCGGGCTCTACCACGAGAATACAGCTCATTCTCGCTGAACTAATTAACGTCGAGAGGCTCCGAGTATTGACTTATGTGAACAGCGCGTCTGTCTCGAGCCGGGCTTATGCTGTGCAAAACACATCTCCTGTTGGGCTTCCGTTAGCGGCTCAATGGGACAAGAACGGCCCGCAATTAAATACGCCGAGCGGTGCCCGGCGCTCACGTCTCGCCCCTTCCCGCTCGAGATGATCAAAAAACCCGCCCAATAAAAGGCATTTGAGACACCGATCTCACGCTGGAGCAAAATTTGGGCCTGAAATGCACGTGGAGAGCGAAATTAAATTAATTAATTAGTTAATTAGGAGCTGCCGGCTTTGAGGTTCCTGCCCCGATGTTTTCCCCTCTCGCTGGGTTTTGCTTTGGGAGTTTTCTTCCCAGTTTGTTGCGGCTTTGGGTTTCCTGCCGGTCCCCGTAGCCCTGAGCGAGGAATTTGCAGAGGCTGGAAAAGTCCTCCAGGATCGGAGTCCCGGCCTTTGGTTGGCCCGCATTTGTCCTCCAGCCCAGAGCCTGAGTGTCACTCCAGGGTTCCTTGGTGCCACCTCGAGGCAATTCCCTGGATGCCTTCAGGGGTTCCCGCTGGGCATCTCCAGGGGTTCCTTGGTATATCTCCAGGCATTCCCTGGACAACCTCAGGTCAGTTGACACCTCCAGGGGTTACTTGGGCACCTCCAGGTCATTCTTGGCACCTCCCTGGGGTCCGCTGAGCATCTCCCCAGGGGTTGTTTCGGGCACCTTCGAGGCATTCCCTGGAATGCCTTCAGGGTTCCTTGGGTGCCTCCAGGTCATCACTTGGGCATCTCCAGGCATTCCCTGGACACCTCCGAGGTCATCTCTGGCAGCTCTCCTCTTGCTCACTTTGGAGGGGTTCCCTGGAACACTCCAAGAGTTTCCTGTGCACCTTGAGGTGTTCCCTGGCACTTCCAGGCCATCCCTGGACACCTCCAGGGTTCCTTGGGCCATCTCCAGGGGTTCCCTGCAACTTCCAAGGGTTCCCTTGAGCACCTTGAGGAGTTCCCCTGGACACCTCCAGGGTTCCTTAGCCACCTCCAGGTTCATCGCCTGGGCATACTCCAGGGGTTTCCTTGGTACAGCATTCCTGGACCCTCAGTCACTCTCTGGACACCTCCTTAGCGCAACCTGAGGTGTTCCCTGGACAATCTTCCAGGCCATTCCCTGGACACCTCCAGCTGGTTCCTTGGCATCTCAAAGGGTCCACTGAGCACTTCCAGGCCATCCCTGGACACCTCAAGGGGTTCCTTGAGCATCTCCATGGGGGCCAGGTGCATCCTTGGCCATCTCCCGAACTTCCTGGACGAGCGCTCAGGGGGTTCCTTGGCCATCTCCAAGGGGTTCCTTGGGCACGCTCCAGGGGTCTTGGCCATCTCCAGGTGTTCGCCTGACACTCCAGCCATGGGAGACTCCAAAGGGGCCCCCACGGCAGCCCTTCCAAGCTGCCGCCGCTTTCCCTGCAGATAATTCCTCCCTGAATTGAAGGCGAGAGCCCTAAGAACTGCAACAAACCATTCCCTTTTTTCCCTCCAGCCTCCCGTGGCTCAGCCAGAACAGACGACTCTCTTTCCCAGAACAACTCCTCCTGGATGAAAACAAGAATCCATCCATTGATCTCTCTCCCTCCCCTGTGAATACCTCGATTTGGCAGGCAGGGTCATCCACCAAAGCCGACTTTTATTCCCATAGCTTCCCTCTTCCCTTCAGCTGACCTGCCTGGGAGAGTTTTGCATTTACCTGGAGCGTTTGAGGGAATATTTTTTGGTTAATCTCAGCATCTCCCAGCTTCAAAAGAATCGCCTCTCCAGCAGGATGGGAATGTCGGGAGGGCGATGCCCAAGCGGATTTTCGTGTCTCGCTCGAGTTTTTTTTTCCGTGTTGGGGCGACAGCTTCCCTGCAGCATCCCCAGCTGGCAGGAGAGGGGGAGCAGATATTTTGTTTCCAGCTTTTTAAATTCCTCAGTTCCCATAAATTGCCCGTGAAAAACGAAAAAAAAATTCCAGCTCTGGAGGAAATCCCGGGTGTCTTTCATGAACATAATTCAGGAGCAGGATGCTGTTGGGTTTTGATGTTGCGTGAGTTATCACCCGCGGCTCGGGGGGATGGAGTATTTAACACTTGATTAAGCGCTTTTAAAAGAATCACTAAAAAAATCCCAAACCATTCCCAAAACCTCGTGTTCGGTAAATTTTAATGTCAGAGCCAGTGGGGTTTTTGTGGTGCTACCGAATTCCTGGAGAACAAGCAGGGAATGGGAGAGAGCTGGAGAGGCAGGTGGGCCCTGGTAGGGTATTGCTTGAAAATCCTCTAAATTTGGGATTGTGCGCTGGGGGGTGGGAGGACGAATAAAAACGCCCTAAATTTGGGATTTATGCACCTGGGTAACTGCGCAGGTACCAAAAAATCCCCTAAATTTGGGATTATGCACTGGGATAATGCACAGGTACACAAAAAATCCGCTAAATCTGGGATTGTAATGCGCCTGGGATAAAAGTACAGGCATAAAAGCCCCTAAATTTGGGCTTTATGCACCTGGATAAAGTACAGGTACAAAATGTCCCCCTAAATTTGGGATATCCGTGCCAGGTGTTTGTGTAGGAATGCACAAGAGTCCCTTAATTTTGGATTTACGTGCTTGGGATAAATGTACAGGTGCACAAAATCCTGAAATTTGGGATTTATGCACTGGGAATTAAGGTATGGAACCTAAAAAGCCTCTTAAATCCAGGGTAATTGAAGGGGATTCAGGGATCCAGGTCCTTGGGAAGTGCCCCTGATTTTTGGGAGCATGGGCCCGTTCAACCCTGGGATTCCTTTCCTGGCACTTTTCCTGCAGGAATCCAAGAGGGAGCAGTTTGGAAGCCCCTAACTGGGATCTATCTTTGGAGGGCGGGTTTGGGATGGAGATCTGAGTTGTGTATCCAGAATTAATGTTTAAAGTCCACTTTTCTTCAACTCCTTTGTTTTTTGTTTTTCTGGGGGGAGGCACCTCTTAGGAAAAATCCTCCTCCATCACCTAACCCAGAGCCAGCCCAGCTCTTCCCAACTTTTCCAAGCCGTCCCCACTGCCTCCTCCAGCTGCACAAGCATGACATTTGGCACCGAATTCTCCTTGTTCCCCATGCTAAGATGGGACTTGGCTCCTTCTCCTTTCAGCTTTTTTTTCCATTCTCTGGAGCCCTTGAAAGCCTAAACCCGCCGACTTTTTTCTGGCAGCGAATCCCATCCAGCGGCTTCCAAAGTCGGCCGTGTCCACGGGGAAGAGTGAACATCTGGCTTGGATAATTCTTGAAGGATTTCCCAGCTGCCCCTTTCATCGGATTATGAAAGGAATACCATTGCCCTGGGAGGATGCTCACCAGGCGGGAGTGGAGCCCGCGGGGAGCGGCGGTTGACAATTTTCCTGGCGCTGCGCGCTGAACGTCGCCGCCGCTTCTGCAGGGAAATTGACGTCCCTTCGCCTCGATTTGGAAGAGAGGGAAACGCTGTCGGAAAGTTTTATTCCTCTGCCGCGGAGAAGCTGGGGAAGGAGCAGGTTTTTGGATTTCTGCCATTCCGACCCTGGATCTGAGGTTTTGGCTGCAGGGAGGGTGGAGCGTCCCCAAAAATAAAATCGGAAAAGCTTTTCTGGGCTTCGTGGTCAAAGAAAATTCCCTTCCAGGAGTTTGAGGATCTGCCCCAGGAATGGGAGTGGGATGGAGCCTCTCTGCAGCTCTTGGGGAGTTCCTCCCCATGGGCTGATCACAAGAAGGAAAAATAAACATGGAAACACGCTCCTGGTGGGGGCCAGTTGTATTTCCAGGAAAGAAGGAGAGGGAGAAAGTTTTTCCTCCTTGCTTTATGCAATCACGCGCAGAGCTTGCAGAATCCTGGTTTTTCCTGGAATTCCTCTTCATCCGAGCTCTTCCTCCTTCCCCCTTCCTCCATCCCATCGTGGAAGGCAAGCCCCTCAAACCACCAACTTCCAATCCCTTTCCCCGAGGACCAAATGGGGGGAGTTTTATTTTTCCAGGAAGATGAGAGGGAGAAAGTTTCCTCCTGCTCAGCACCACAGAGCAGGGAGAAAAGTTTCCTCCTTTGCCATCACTCACCACGGCAGAGCTCAGAATCTTGGTCTTCCTTGGAATTCTAGCTATCATCCCGAGCTCTTCCTCCTTCCCCATCCTCCCATCCCCATCATGGAGCAGCCCCTCAATACCACCCCAATTCTGTCCCTTCCGAGGACATTCCCTGTGGTTTGCTGTTCATTGGATCTGAGGCGTGGATGAGGCACGGCCATTTCCCCAGATCCTGTCTCCTCTTGGGGAGCACTGGGAATTAACCGAGCCTGGAAGAGCCTGAATTGCCCTGGAATTTCACAGCCTGTGGGGGATGTTGGGGATGGGGCACTAATTTATTCCGTTCAAAATCTGCTGAGTTGCAGACTCGCTCTGGGATGAGATTGTGCTGAAATCCGTTTGTTTTCCCACTTTTCCTCCTCTGCAGGTCGAGGCTGGCCGATTCCACACCACCTGCCAGGCCACCTTCCAGTCCCTGACCAACTGTCCCTGGGACAACTTCCAGGTCGTGCCTGGCTCCTACGCAGGGCTCAATCGTGAGTGCCGGGAGCCGGGATTGGGAATGGATTTCCCACTGGGATTTCATCCGTTCCCTCCTCCTCGCCAGGGCTTTGACATCACCGCCCAACTACGTGGACGCCCAGCACCACCAGCCATTCACCATCCTCGCCCTGGTGCTCCTGACAAGGCAGCCGGGAACATGGAGGAGGAGTGCGAGAAATCCTGCGGGATTTTTCAACGGAAAACCCCTGTCTCCGTAAGGCGCTTCCACCCCCCGCCCCTTTTACCTCGTCCTAATCATTCCATCCTCCTAAATCTCTCCCGCGCAGGAAAACGCCATCCAAGCTTTTGGGAACGGCACCAGACGTGAACCTGGCTTCCCAAAAATTCCCCCAATCCGGCCCGCGACGGTGCCGCCGAAGGTGGAGAAGAGCCCGGTGCTGCCGGATCGACGCCCAACAGAGACAGCAACACCGCCTATGACACGAGCGTCACCAGCACGCTGCACCTCCCTCCAGGTGTGGCCCAGTCCCCTGCCGCAAACGGGAGCACTGGTGGGGCTCTGGGACAGCGGCCGCGATCCCGTGGGATCAGGGAAGATGTCCTGCTCGACTCATCGGGGGCTGGAAGGACTCGGGCACTGTTTGGGGAGGGAAATGGGATTCCCGGCACCTGTCCCTACCCCTCACCTGTCGAGGTGGCTCTCTAGCCTGACTTCTCCTTGTTTGGGAGCCTGGAATCCCAGGGTTTTTTTGGGAAATCTAGAAATCTGTGTTGTCTTCCGGAGCGCTGGGCTTGGGCGTCCAGTTTTGGTCCATGGGTGGAAGGAGTGGGAGGGAGAATGGGATTGGGGGTGGCTGGGGCCTGTCCCGGTAACGGCAGAAAAAAGGATTGGGGAGTGGTTGGGGATGTTCCATGGAAGCAGGGAAATGGGAACTGGGAATGGGCTGGGGCTATGCCAAGGAATGGGAGAAAAATGGGAATTCGGGGAATGGCTGGGGCTATCCAAGGAATGGGATGAAAAATGGGATTGGGAATGGCTGGGTCTATCCAAGGAATGGGAGAAAAAATGGGATTTGGGGAATGGCTCGGGAATGCAGGGAAAATGGGGATCGGGAAATGGCTGGGAAATGTCCCAGGAATGGGAGGGAAATGGATCCGGGGAATGGCTGGAAATGTCCAGGAATGCCAGCAGCAGTAGGGTGGGGACTGGTGGGGTGTCCCAGAATTCCAGCAGGATTCCAGGCAGGATTCCAGGCAGGATTCAGGCAGCCATTACAGTGGCACGTGGGCAGGATCCATGGAAGCCCTGGGCTCCCTGTGGCAGATCGGGATGAGCCATTCCCAAATCTCCCAGCGCTCCCATCAATCACCCCGCTTCCAAGCTGATTCCCACACGCGAAATTCGGGATCCCAAACCACTCACAGGGGCACATTCCTCCCTAACCATTCCGCAATTTCTCCTGCCAGGAACAAGGCCTGAAGCCCAACCAATCCAAACGGGCAGAAGCTTGTGCTACTCCCAGGTACTTGGGGCGATCCTGGGAATCTCTCCCAACGCAAACATCTGGAATAGCCATCCGGAGGTGTACTCCCAATTTTTTGGGACGCTTTTCCCTAAATCCCATCCCCGCCGTCCTTCTCCGTTCATCTCCAGGCCCAGCTGAAACGGACGTGATTGCGGACCAGAAGACTTTCCGGATGCCCAAGGCGGGAAGCCAGCCCGGCAGGCGGAGAGCCGGCTGCCTGCTTCCTGCATTCCCATCTGATCCGGTGCCTGGGCTATAGGGGGCGGCGTTGGGACAGGGTACGCTTTTCGGACCAAGTGCCCACCAGTGCCCACCAGTGCCCACCAAGTGCCCACCGCTGCCGCACTCCGGTGCCGCGGCGAACTGGAACGCTTCCAAATCCCTGGGAATGCCTGAGCTCTGGAGAGGCCAGGCAACCGAGCCTCCACACATGCCGGGGGAACTTTGGTGGTTTTTCTTCCTACTTTTAAATTTTTCCCCGTTTTTTTTGGGGGGATTTTTTTTTTTTGTTGTGTTTGTTTTTTGGTCTTTTCTGGGTGGTTTTCCCGAGTGGCTCCTGGAAAAACTGCCTGGAATGGGCCCAGGAATGGGGGTCTGGACTGTCCAGCGGCGCCGGGAGGGGAAAAAGTCGGAGAAAGTTTTGGGAGAAGTGATTTCAGGATTCTTTGCACTGGGTGTGGCCACAAGGGACAACGAGGATTCCGTCATGGGAAACATCCCTGGAGGATGAAAGGCGCCATCGGGAGCTATGGAGGGGAACTCCCGCAGAATCTTCCCATATGATTTGGGGGATTTTTTTGGTTGGGATTTTTCCTCGGAATTTTCCCGGATGGAAGAGAAAAGAAACTGGTGTGAAACGCGTGAGGTTGATGCTGATGTTTTCAATCATTCCAGGGGAAGAGGTTCCATTTTATTTTTTTTTAGGGTTTTTTTTTTTTTTTTTTTAAAAAAAAAACTAATTTGGAATTTGGGTTGGGAGTGGAATTTGACCCATCCAGGGTTTCGGAATTACCATTTTCCCTCCACATTATTTCCTAATATACATATAACATATGGATATTCTCATATACATAACCCTAACCCATGCTGTGGCTTTTTAACTAACCCCTTTTTCCCTTTATTTCCCCTTTTTTTTTTTAAATTTTTTTTTAATTCCTCCGATTTCCTGCAACAACTTCCAAATGTATTCTTGGAAAAAATTTATTTTTTTTAATGATGTCTATAAATGAAAAAAAGAAAAACCAAAATAAACCAAGAGAACAAACCAAAGGAATGAAACAGCCCTAAAATCCAAGATTCCATAAAAATCCCCATATCCGGGGGCAAGGGGGGAAAACGGGAACCCTCCAAGCGCAGAAATGCCAAGATTTGGGTTTGGATTCAAAGCAAATTCCCTAGCCTTTTTTCCCTGCAGGAGACAAGCAAACCAGGAAAAAATTCCCAAGGAGCTGCCAACATTCCGTTTTCGCGGGGGGTATTTTGGGAATTTTATGCACAAGAATTTCAGGTTCAAATTCCAGTCCCTCCCTTGATGGGTTTGGAGAAATTTTTTTTTTTTCTCCCAAGACCCTGGCAGTGCTGAAAAATGTTGGGATTTGGGGCACGGGAAAGAGTGAGGGGCTGGAATTTTTTTTTAATGTGGGATTTTTAATTTGGTGCAGTGATTTTTATTTGGGAGCGGAAATGCAATTCGCATCCAGCTGTGCCCGTGGAAAAAGGGATTTGGGGAATCTTGGGGATTGGTAAAATTGTGGAAATCACAGAATTCCAGACTGGATGGAGTTTTTAAAATTTCAATCTCATTCGCAAGCCTCTGCCTGTGGACCTGGGACCAATTCCATTATCCCAGGCTTGTTGCCAACGCGCCCTTGACATTCCAGGAATGTGGAAAATGGGGTAGAGGCTGTTTTCTGGAGCTGGAGCTGTGTCTATGTAGAGGGTGGGAGGGAGGGATGAACATTCCCTTTTCCAGCACTCGGAAAATCCGACGGGGGGAATGTGGGAGCTGGCACAGGGAACATAAACAAATCCCGTCTCTCCTGAATTCCTGCCGCAATCACCAGGCCTGCTTTTTTCCCGGAATGGGGCGCTTCTGAGCCGGAGCCGGGTGTGGGGCAAGCAAAAAAAAAGGGATTTGGGGAGCTCCACAGCACAATTGGGATTCCTCCTGGGGGTGATTCCGCAAATCTGGGTGTTCTCAGTGTGGGAGCCCTGAGTGCTGCTGGGTTTCTTGGGAAAGAGGCTGAAAAATCCAGCAGGGATTATTCTTCCTGGTGCT
>NDFG01000014.1:223749-239311 GCA_002167245.1 Sporophila hypoxantha
TCCGCTGTTTCCCATCTTTTCCAGCATTGTTTCTAGTTTTTCCTTGCATCTTTTTCTCACCATCTTTTTCCCCATTCCTTTTCCTCTAGTTTTTCGCCATTCTTTCCCCCACCTTTTCCTAGTTTTTCCTCATCTTTTTCACTATTCTTTTCCCCATATTTCTTCCCTATTTTTCCCATCTTTTTCTCCGCACCGTTTTCGTATTCGTTTGTTTCCCCTCCTGTTTTCCGTTCTATTTTTTCCCGCCATGCTTTCCCCATTTTTTTCTTCCATCTTTTTCCGTCATTCTTTCGCCCATCTTTTTCCCCATTCTTTCCCCCGCATCTTTCCCCCATTCTTTCCCCTCCACTTTTCTCTATTTTTCCGCTGATCACTTTGTTCCTTTCCATCTTTTCCCGCACCTTGTTTTCGTAATTTTTTCCCTTCCACCGTTTGTTCCTATTATCCCCCCTTATCTTTTTTCCCCATCTTTCCGCAGCTCGTACAGGGAAGTTTGACAAATGTCCGGAGTTTTTTGGTGGCTGATTGCACAGGGGACTTAGTTTTTAGCTGGCGGAATACAAAAAATCTCTTTGGCGAACGACAATAATCCTCAGCGAAGGGGAAAGTGGCAAGGGAGTAGGGGAGTAAAAGTAGCTGATTCAGCAGCTGCAGCTCGCTGTTGGATTTTTCATTCTTGTCATCAGTCAAGTCTGGGAGCACAAATATGCTTGCTCTTACACGCTCGCAGTGGGGTGCCTGGTGCCGGATGAAATTCCCGCCTTCGTTTCAATGGCTGGAGTCTCCTCAGTGCTTGCCAAAGGAGTGGGAGTGTGTGTGTGTCATTCCTTGGATTGTTATCTCAGTTGTTTGGTGTGTTTAAATTCCGAGGGAAGGTCAGGGATGCGTGCCTCTTTACAGGATATTCTTTTTGTAAGAGAAATTTCTGGCTGGGTTTGGAGGCATCCAAGATGTGGGGATGTTTGGTTCTTTTCTGGATTTTTTTATCTCGTTTTTTTGTTGTGTTTTTAAATCCAGATGGCAGTGAGGGATGTCTGCTGCTCTTATGCAGGAACGTGTTTTTTTGTGATATGAGGATTTTGGCTGGGGTTGGTAGCTATTGCCAAGGGTGGGGATGTTTGGGTCTTTCTTTCTAAGATTTTTATTTGCTTCCACTTTTTTATATTGTGTTGTAAAGCCACGAGGCGGTGATTTGTTGGATAGCTCCTCGTTACAGGATAGTTGATCTTGGGCCAAGGATTTTTTGATTGTGGCGTTGGATGGAGGTCCCTCAGCATTCCAAAGTGGGGGATGTTGGGTAATTTCCGTGATTTTTTATCTCCTGTTTTTTGGTGTGTTTAAATCTGAGTGTGGGTTCAGGGATGCTCCCTCGCTGTCCTTTTTTGGAACAAAGTAGATGATTCTGGGTTTGTCAAGTATGGTTTTGGGCCAAGGTGGGATGTTGGAATGTCATCTCGTCCGGATTTGGTAATCGTCGTTGTTGTTGGGTGTTGTTGTTCAGCTGAGGGGTCAGGGATGCGTCGCCTCGTTACAAGATTAGTGTTTGTGTGAAGAGGAAGTTTGTGGCTGGGGTTGGAATATCCAAAGCAGGGATGTTGGCTCATGTTCTCGCAGATTTTTTGATCTCTGTTTTTGGTGTGTTTGTTATAATCTGAGGGTGGTATTAGTGGATGGTTTTCGCTTCCTGTTGGGGTTATAGTCTTTTGTGTGTCAAGATTTTGGCCTAATAGTGGGGATGTTTGGTTCAGTTCTCTCCGGATTTTTTTTACCCCGATTGTTTTTGTTGCGTTTAAATTCAGGGGAGTGTCAAGGGATGCCTGCGCTCTTACAATGGATATTGTGTGAAGAGGATGTCTGGCTGTGGGTATGACGATCATCCAAAGTGGGGATGGTTGAGTCATTTCTGGGATTGTTTTATTCCAGTTTTTGTGTGGTGTATTTAGAATCAGGGGGTCAGGATGTTGCCCCTTGCTTGGGACAATTTTGTGTGGAATTGTATGATTTTGGGCCGGTGTTATGCTGGAGCTCGCTAGCATCATAGTGGGGATGTTGGGTGTCATGTTCCCTGGATTTTTTGAATCCCTAGTCTTGTTTTGGGCTTGTGTTTGTGAGCCAGAAGGGGTTATTCAAGGGATTGGCCTCTCCTCCTGGATATTTGGTGTGAGAGGATTTTAGCTGGGGTCAAGGTCATCCAAGTGGGGAATTGATTGAGGTACTCCCTATTTGGATTTTTATCCACTTTTTGGTGTGTTTAAATTCAGGGGAGCGTCGGAATGCTCCACGTTCTTACAGGATATATTGTGTGAAGAAAGATTTTTGGCTGGTGTTGGAACATGGAAAGGTGAGGGGATGTTGGGTTCATTTCCGCTGATTTTAATGGTTCCTCAGTGTTTTGGGTGTGTTTATAATCTGAGGGTTGGGTCAGGTGGATGATCCTCTTCTCGGATTTTTGTGTGATAGAGGATGTTTTGGCTGGGTTGTTGGAGCATCCAAAGAGTGGGGATGTTTGGTATCGTTCCTGGCTTTTTATCCCATTTTTTATGTGTTTTAAGATGCGGCAAGGTGGTGAGGGAAGTGAGCTCCTCGTTTAATCAGGATGGTTTGATTTTTTCATCCGATTTTGATTGGGGTTGGACTGGAGTCCTCAGAGCTCGCAAAGGGGATGTTGGGTTTGAGAATTTGCCCTGATTTTATCCGCATGGATTTTTGGTTGTGTTTAATTATACCAGGGGGTGAGTGGATGCCTGCGCCTCTTCAAGGATTATTTGTGTGTGAAGAGGGATTTTTTGGCTGGGGTTGTTGTAGCATCTCAAAGTGACAGACGATTGTTTGAGTTCAATTTTTTCCCAGGGATTTTTATTCTCAGTTTTTTGTGTTGTAATTTAAATCAGGGGGTCAGGGATTTGGTTTCTCCCTCTTTGGGACGATTTGTTTGTGAAGGAGATGTTTGGGCAAGGTTTGCTGGAGATTTTGTCAGCATTCAGAAGTGGGGAAGTTGTGGTTTCTTCCTGGAGTTTTTTATCCACTCTTTTGGGGTGTTTGGAGTCAAAGGGTTATCAGGGATTGTCTCTTCTTCTCCTGGGATTTATTTTGGTGTCAAGCGGATTTTATTCTGGGTTGAAGCATGCAAGACGTGGTATGATTTTGGTTCAGTCTCCTGGATCTTTTTTATCCCACTTTTTGGGTGTTTTAAAATCCCGAGGGGTCTAGGGATGCTGCGTGTACAGGATATTTGTGTGTCAAGTATTTTGGCCAAAGTAGGGATGTTGGGGTCTATTTCCCTGATTTTTTTATCCCATGTTTTTGGTTGTGTTTAAAGCTGAGGGAGTCAGGGATCTCCCTCTTTTACAGGATGGTTTGTTGTCAGGATTGTGATATGGGGTTTGAGCTGATGCCTTTCTGCATGCGATCCATAGAGTGGGGAGTGTGTTGGTCTATTTTCCTTGGATTTTAACCTCAGTTTTTTTGTTGGTGTGTTTTTAATCATGGGGGAGGTCAGGATGCTCCTCTTAGCAGGTACATGTGTGTGTGAAGAGGATTGTTTGGCTGAGTTTGGAAGCATCCAAATGTGGAGGATCTTGTGTGCAAATTGTCTGGGATTTTTTTAATCTCAGTTTTGCTTGTGCTTATATGCCAGGGGTGGTCAGGGATGCGTCGCCGCCCAGGACATTGTGTGCATCGAGCATTTTGGCCGGGTTTTGGGCTTGGGGAAGGAGGGCGGGAGGGGCTGCCAGGCTGCTTGGTGGATTGATCGAAGCGCCAACGCGGATAGGGCAGCTGTTTGTAATGGATGTTCCCTTTGATAAACAGCAGATCACTCCTCATTACTCCCTGTAATGAGAGCTGTCTGGGAAGAAGAAGGAGCAGGGAAAAATTGCTCCAGGATTTAATGGGAGCTGGGAGAGCTCGGGTTTGGAGGGATAGGATGTGCAGGAGTCTCCAAACCCAGTTTGGGAAATCTGTGAAAATCCCCAAATCTGGTGGGTTTTGAAGTGGAGGGGCAGCACTGGGGAGGGTTCCTCACATGTGGAGGCAGCAGGGGAAGAAGAGGAGAAGGAGCAGGGAAAGAAGTTGGAACAGAGAAAAAAATTCTCCTGGATTTAACATGAGCTGGGAGAGCTTGGAGAAATCTGCGAAAATCAGTGAAAATCCCCAAATCTGGTGGATTTCGAAGCAGAGGGGCAGCACTCAGGGGTCCCTCACATGTGGAGGCAGCTGGGGAAGAAGAGGAGAAGAAGGAGCAGAGAAAAATTTCTCCAGGAATTAATGGGAGCTGAGAGAGCTCGGGTTCAGAGGGACAGGATGTGGAGAAGCCTCCAAACCCAGTTTGGGATTGGGAAATCAGTGAAAATCCCCAAATCTGGTGAATTTTGAAGTGCAGGGGCAGCACCAGGGCATCCCTCACGTAAGGAGGTGGAGGGGGAAGAAGAAGAGGAGAAGGAGCAGGGAAAGAAGTTGAAACAGAGAAAAAATTTCTCCTGGATTTAACGTGAGCTGGGAGAGCTCGGAGAAATCTGTGAAAATCAACGAAAATCCCCAAATCCGGTGGATTTCGGAGCAGAGGGGCAGCACTGGGGGTCCCTCACATGTGGAGGCAGCTGGGGAAGAAGAGGAGAAGAAGGAGCAGGGAAAAATTTCTCCAGGATTAATGGGAGCTGGGAGAGCTCGGGTTTGGAGAGGAGTGGAGGAGTCTCCAAACCCGGTTTGGGAAATCAGTGAAAATCCCCAAATCTGGTGAATTTCGAAGCAGAGGGGCAGCACTGGGGGGGGTTCCCCTGCATGAGGAAGAGGCTGGGGAAGAAGAAGAAGAGAAGAAGGAGCAGGGGAAAATTTCTCCTGGATTTAACATGAGCTGGGAGAGCTTGGAGAAATCTGCGAAAATCAGTGAAAACCCCCAAATCTGGCGGATTTCAAAGTGCAGGGGCAGCACCAGGGCATCCCTCACGAAAGGAGGTGGAGGGGGAAGAAGAAGAGGAGAAGGAGCAGGGAAAGAAGTTGGAACAGAGAAAAAAATTCTCCTGGATTTAACATGAGCTGGGAGAAGCTTGGAGAAATCTGTGACAAATCAGTGAAAAATGCGCCGCAAATCTGTGGAGTTTTGAAGTGGAGAGGCAGCATGGGGGTCCACGCAGGTGTAGAGGCAGCAGGGAAGAAGAGAAAGGATCAGGGACAATATATTGCTCCAGGATTGAAATCGGGAGCTGGGAAGCTCAGTGTTTGAGGGAAGCAGATTGAGTCTCCAAACCCAGTTTGGGAATCTGTGAAAAATCCCAAATATTGGGATGGGTTATTGAAGTGGAGAAGCAGCACTGGGGGTCCATCACAATGAGGAGGAGGCTGGGGAAGAAAGAGGAGAACGGACAGGGAGGAAGATGGAAAAGGAAAAAAATTGCTCGCAGGATTTATATGTGAGCCTGGGGATACTTGGAGAACTCTGGGAAAATTCAAGTGAAAAAGTGCCCAAATCTGGTGGATTTTGAAGCAGAGAGGGCGAGCACTGGGGGTTCCACAGGTGTAAGCAGCTGGGAAGAAGAGAAAAGAGCAGAGAAAATTGCTCCAAGGGATTTGATGAGTCGGGGAGCCTAGGTTCGATGAGGACTGATTGTGAAAAGCCTCAAACACAGTTTGAAGTGGAATTTTGTTGAAAATCTTCCATGATCTGGTGGGGATTTTTGAAGTGGAGAAGCAGCACTGGGGGTCCCTCATGTGGTTGGAGAGGCTGGGAAGTAAGAGGAGCAATGAAAGGGGAGGAAGAAAGGAGCAGAGAAAGAATGATTGGAACAGGAAAAATTTTCTCCATGGATTTAATGGGAGCTGGGAAATGCTCAGTTTTTGAGGAGTCTCCAAACCAGTTTGAGAAATCAGTGAAAACCCCAAATCGTGTGTGAATTTTTGAAAGTGAAGGGCAGCAACCTCAGGGTCTTCGACATAGGAGGAGGTGGGGTAAAAGAAGAAGAGAAGAAGAGCAGGGAAAAATTCTCCGTGGATTTAACATGGCCGGCGAGACGCTGGAGGATATCTGTTGAAAATCAACGATAAATCCGCAAATCTGGTGGGATTTTCGAGAGGCAGCAGGGCACACTGGGGGGTTCCCCGCGTAGAAGAGGCTGGGGAAGAAGAAGGAGCAGAAAATGTCCCCTCTGGGATTTAACATGAGCGGAGAGCTTGGAGAAAGTTCTGCGAAAATCAGTGAAACATTCCCATTAGATCGTGGATTTCGGAGAGAGGCAGCACTGGGGGGTTCCCCGCCGCTGAGGAGGGAAGAGCCGGGCAGGGCCTTTCTGGCTCCGCTGCGGTTCGCCGGCTTCCTTACCACGAGAATCATCAATTCCTCGCTGAAATAATTAACATCGAAGAGCTTCCCATATTGACTTAATGTGACAAAGCGTCGTCTGTCTCGAGCCGTCTTTGTTGTGCTAAACACTAATCTCTCTGTTGGGCTCGGTTAAGCGGCTCAATGGACACGAACGGCCCTCAATTAAAACCGAGCGGTGCCCACGCTCCGTCCCCCCTTCCGTGGAGATGAACAAAAACCACCGCCCCAAAAAGCTTTGACACGATAAAAGCAAAATTTGGTGGCCTGACATGCACGTGGAGAACGACACTTAATTAATTTAAATTAGTTAAATTGAGGAACTGCCGGCTTTGAGTTCTGCCCTGTGGTTTTTTCCCCGTCCTCGCTGGTTTGCTTCGGGAGTTTCTCCTCGGTTTGTTTTGCGGTTGGGTTTCCTGCCGGGTCCGTAGCCCTGACGGAGGAAATTGCAGAGGCTGGACAAAGTCTCCAGGATTCGGAGTCCGGCCTTGGTCCTGCTTTGTCACCAGCCCAGAGCCCTGAGTGTCACTCCAGGGTTCCTTGGGCACCTCCAGGGGTTCCTTGGTATCTCCAGGGGTTCCATTGGTAGCTCCAGGCATCCCCTGGACCCTCCAGGTCCATCTCTGGGCAATCTCCAAGGGTTTCCCTGGCCCTTCAGGTCATTCTTGGGCCCTCCAGGGTTCCTTGGGCACTGTCCAGGGTTCCTGGATTACCTCCGGTCATCTCTGGATCACTCTTGTGCACCTTGAGGTGTCCCCTGACACTTCCAGGTCATCCCTGGGCATCTCCAAGGGTTCCCTGGCATTCAAGTCATCCTTGGAACATCTCAAGGGGTTCTTGGGCATCTCAAGGGTTCTCTGGGCACCTCCAGGTCATCCTGGGCATACTCCTAAGGTTCCCTGGGCACTTAAGTCATCCCTGGGGGGCATCTCCAGGGTTCTCTTGGGATCTCAGCATTTCGCGCTGGAGTACAGTCATCTCTGGACACCTCCTTGCTCACTTTAGGGGTCCCTGTAGCACATCAGAGTTCTTGTGCAACCTTGACGGTTCCCATGGACATCTTCCAGACCATCCCCTGGACACCTCCAAGGGTTCCTTGGCATCTCCAGGTATCTTGGAACATCTCCAGGGGCTTTCTGCACAACTTCAAGGTTCCCTGAGCACCTGAGGAGTCCCTGGACACCTCCAAGGTTCTTAGGCACTCCAGGTCCAATCCTGGGCATCTCCAGGTTCCTGGAAATACATCCAGTCATCTGGGCATCTCCAGGCATCCCTGACACTCCAGGTCCATCTCTGTCACTCCTTGCGCACCTTGAGGTGTTCTGGACACTTCCAGGCATCCCTGGACATCCAGGGTCCTTGGCCTCTCCAGTCATCCCTGGCAACTCCAAGGGTTCGCCTGGCACTTCAGTCGTCTTTAGGCATCCCTGGTATCCTTAGGATCCTAGGCATCTTAGCACCCCTGGGCATCTCAAGGGTTCTTGGCACTCCAGGGGTTCCTTAGGGCCTTTCAAGGGTTTCTGGGCACCTCCAGGTCATCCCTGGAACACCTCAAGGTTCCTTGGGCATCTCCAGGATTCCTTGGTATCTCAGGCATCTCCTGGACACCTCCAGGTCATGTGTGGACACCTCCTTGGCATCTTGAGGTGTCCTGGACATTCCAGGCCATCCCTGGACACTCAGGGGTTCCTTGCACCTCAGGGTTCCTTCCATCACCAGGTGGTTTCCTGGACAGATCTATAACATTCCCACCTGAGACTCCCAAACCCTCCACAGCAGCCCTCCAACCTGAACCCCTTTTCCATGCCAGAAAATCTCTCTGATTGAGCCTGATGGAGCTCAAACTGCAACAAAAAAATTCCCTTTTTTTCCTCCAGCCTCCCGCGGCTCAGCCCAGAACAGACGACTCCTCTCCCAGACAACTTCTCTGGATGAAACAAATCCATCCTTGAGTGCTCTCTTCCCTCCCTGCGAACCCCTCGCTCGATTGCAGCGGTCATCCATAACAATCCGACTTTTATATCCCAGCTCCCCTCTCAGCTGCCTCCTCCCTGGGACTCTTGAAATTTACCTGGGAGCGTTTTGAGGATTATTTTTTTAATCTCAGCATTCTCCACAGCTTCAAAAGAATCCCTCTCAGCAGGATGGGAATGGTCGGGAGGCGCGATGCCCAAGCGGGATTTTCGTGTCTCGCCGAGTTTTTTTTCCGTTTGTGCGAAGCTTCCTAGAGCATCCCACTGGGCAGGAGAGGGGGAGCAGATATTTTGTTTCCAGCTTTTTAAATTCCTCAGTCCCAAAATTGCCCGTGGAAAAACAAAAAAAAAAAATTCCAGCTCTGGAGGAATCCCGTGGTGCTTTCCATGAACTAATTCAGAGCTAGGAATGCTTTGGTGTTTTGATGTGTGCGTGAGTTATCACCCGCGTCGGGGGATGGGAAGTATTTAACACTTGATTAAGTCGCTTATAAAAGAATCACTAAAAAAATCCCAAACCCATCCCAAAAACCTCGTTTTCGGTAAATTTTAATGTCAAGCCATGGGGTTTTTGTGGTGCTTACAATTCCTGGAGAAAAGCAGGGAATGGGAGAGAGCTGAGCAGGCAGTGGGCCCTGGTAGGGATTGCTTGAAAATCCTCTAAATTTGGAATTGTGCGCTGGGGGGTGGGAGGACGGAATAAACGCCCTAAATTTGAGGATTTATGCACCTGGGTAACTGCATACCAAACCTAAATGGGTTACTGCCTGGATAATCACAGGTCACAAACCGCTAAATCTGGGATTGTATGCAACCTGGATAAAAGCACAGGCAATAAAATGCCCCTAAATTTGGCGATTTATGCACCTGGATAAAAGTACAGGTACAAAGTCCCCCTAAATTTGGGCTATCCGTGCCAGGTGTTTGTGTAGGAATGCACAAGAGTCCCTTAATTTTGGATTACGGCTTGGATAAATGTACAGGTGCACAAAATCCTGAAATTTGGGATTTATGCACTGGGAATTAAAGGCTATGGAATCCTAAAAAGCCTCTAATCCAGGTATATTGAAGGGGATTCAGGGATCCAGGTCCTTGGGGAAGTGCCCTGGATTTTGGGAGCATGGGCCTCGTTCAACCCTGGGATTCCTTTCCTGGCACTTTCCTGCAGAATCCCAAGGGGAGCAGTTTGGAAGCCCCTACTGAGATCCTATCTTGGAAAGTTGCGTTTGGGATGGAGATCTGATGTGTAATCCAGAATTAATGTTTATAAATCCACTTTTCTTCAACTCCTTCTGTTTCTTTGTTTTCTGGGGGGGAGGCACCTCTTAGAAAAATCCTCCTCCATCGACCTAACCCAGAGCCAGCCCAGCTCTCCCACTTTTCCAAGCCGTCCCCACTGCCTCCTCCACTGCAAGCAGACCCATTTGGCACCGAATTCTCCTTGTTCCCCATGCTAAGATGGACTTGGCTCTCTCTCCTTTCCTTTTTTTTCCATTCTCTGGAGCCCTTGAAAGCCAAACCAAACCCGCCGACTTTATTCTCTGGCAGCGAATCCCATCCAGCGGTCCAAGTCGCCGTGTCCACGGGGAAGAGTAACATCTGCTGGATATTCTTGAAGGATTTCCAGCTGCACCTTTCATCGGATATGAAAGGAATAACACTTTGCATGGGAGATCTCCCAGGCCGGGAGTGGAGCCCGCGGGAGAGCAGGCGGTTGACAAATTTTCCTGGCGCTGCGCGCTGACACTCGCCGCCGCTTACTGCAGGGAATTGACGTTCCCTTCCGCCTCGATTTGGAAGAGAGGGAAACGCTGTCGGAAAAGTTTTATTCCTCTCGCCGCGGAGCAGCCTGGGGAAGGAGCAGGTTTTTGGATTTCTGCAATTCCACCTGGATCGAGGTTTTGCTGCAGGGAGGTGGAGCGTCCCACAAAAATAATAAATCTGGAATAAGCTTTTCTGGGCTTCGTGGTGCAAGAAAATTCGCTTCTCAGGAGTTGAGGATCTGCCCCAGGAATGGGAGTGGGATGGAGCCCTCTGCTATCTTGGGGGTTCTCCCATGGGCTGAAACACAAGAAGGAAAATCAAACATGGAACAACAGTCCTGGTGGAGGAGTTTTATTTCCAGGAAGAAGGAGAGGGAGAAAGTTTTTCCTCCCGTTGCTTTAACTGCAATCACGCAGAGCTTGCAGAATCCTGGTTTTTCCCTGGAATTCCTGCTTCATCCCGAGCTCTTCCTCCTTCCCCCTTCCTCCCATCCCATCGGTGGAAGGAAGCCCCTCAAACCCACCAATATCCGATCCCATTCCGAGGAGCCAAATGGGGAGTTTATTTTCCAGAAGAAGAGGGAGAAAGTTTCCTCCTGCTCAAGAGGAAGTTCTTCCATCACCACGGCAGAGCTCAGAATCTTGGTCTTCCTGGACATTCTAGCTATCAATCCGAGCTCTTCCCTCCTTCCCCATCCTCGTCATCCCCATCATGGAGCAGCCCCTCAATACCACCCCAATTCCTGTCCCTTCCGAGGACATTCCCTTGTGTTGTTGCTGATTCATTGGATCTGAGGCGTGGATGAGCCACGGCCATTCCCAGATCTTGTCTCCTCTTGGGAGCACTTGGGAATAACCGAGCTGAAGAGCCTGAATTGCCCTGGAATTTGCACAGCCTGTTGTGGGGATGTTGGGGATGGGCATATTTATTCCATTCAAAAATCCTGCTGAGCCTTGCAGACTCGTCTGATGGAGATTGGTGCTGAAATCCCATTTTTTTCTCCACTTTTCCTCCTCTTCATGGTATGCTTTGGCCGATTCCACACACACTCCAGCCACCTTCCAGTCCTGACCAACTGTCCCTGGGGACAACTTCAGGTCGTGCCTGGGCTCCTACGCAGGGCTCATCGTGAGTGCCGGGAGCCGGATATATGGATTTCCCACTGGGATTTCAATCGCCGTTCCCTCCTCTCTCGACCAGGGCTTTGACATCACCCCCAACTAACGTGGACGCCCAGACCCACCAGCCATTCACCATCTCTCGCCCTGGTGCTCCTGAAAGGCAGGCCGGGAACATGAGGAGGATGCGAGAAAGATCCTGGCGGGATTCACGGAAAACCACCCTGCTCTCCTCGTAAGGCGCTTCCACGCCCCGCGCCCCTTTTACCTCGTCTCTATCATTCCCCACCTTCCTAAATAACTCTCCCGCGCAGGAACGCGCATCCAAGCTTTCTGGGAACGGCACCCCAGACGTGAACTCTGGCTCCCAAAAATTCCCCAATCCGGCCCGCGATCGGTGCCCCCGAGCGAAGGCTGGAAAGACCCGGTCGCTCCGCCGGATCGACGCCCAACGAGACAGCAACACCGCCTACGACACGAGCCGCTCACACAACCTGCACCCTCCCTCAGCGTGTGGCCCAGTCCCCTGTCCGCAAACGGAGCAACTGTGGGGCTCTGGACATGCGGCCTGCGATCCTCCGTGGGATCGGGAAAAGATGTCCTCCTGCGATCTCCGGCAGGGCTGGACCAGGACCTCGGGCAACTTTTGGGGAGGGAAATCGGGATTCCCCAGCTGTCTCACTACCCCTCACCTGTCGAGGATGGTCTCTCAGCCCTGATTCTCATTGTTTGGGAGCTGGAATCCAGGTTCTTTTTGGGAAATCTGGAAAATCGTGTTGTCTTCCGAGCGCTGGCTTGTGGCGTGGCCAGTTTGGTCCATGGGTGGAAAGGATAGGAGGAAATGGGATTGGGTGAGTGGCTGGGGCCTGTCCCGGTAAGCGGCAGAAAAATAGGATTGGGGAGTGGTTGGGGATAGTTCCAGGAATGCATAGGGAAATGGGAATGGAATGGCTGGGCATGCCAAGGAAGAAAATGGGATTCGGGGAATGGCTGGGGCTATCCAAGGAATGCCGATGCAAAAGCGATGGAACTGGCTCAATGGGAGAATGGGATTGGGGAATGCTGGAATGTCAGCGAAATGCGGGAATGGAGAATGCTGGGATGTCCCAGGAATGGGAGGACACCATCGAGCCATCCTCTGCGGGACATCAGCGCTGGGAAATGTCCATGGAATGCCGCACAGTACGTGGTCCGGGGACTGGATGGCGTCCTCCCGAATCCACGGATTCCATGGCAGATTCCGGCGGATTCAGGCAGATACAGTGCAGTGGGCAGGACCATGAGAAGCCCTGGGCTCCCCTGTGGAATGCGGGATGACGCCCCATTCCAATCTCCCAGCGCTCCACATCACCCGCTCACAACCTGATTCCCACACGGAAATTCGGGATCCCAAACCAGCCTCACAGGGCACATTCCTCCCTAACCATTCCGCAATTCTTCTCCTGCAGGACAAGGCCTGAAGCACCAACCAATCAAGTAGGCAGAAGTTGTTGCTACCCCAGAGTACTTGGGCGATCTGGATCTCTCCAAGCACATCTATGGAATAGCCACTCCCCGGAAGTGTCTCCGACAATTTTGGGACGCTTTGTCCTAAAATCCCATCCCGCTCCTCTCCGTATCTCAGGCCTCAGCTGACACACGGACGTGATGCGGAGCCAGAAAACTTTCCGGATGCCCAAGGCGGGAAGCACAGCCCGGCAGCGCGGAGAGCCGGATCCTGCTTCCTGCATTCTCCATCTGATCCGTGTGCTGGGGCTATAGCGGCTGGCGTGGGACGAGGACGCTTCGGACCGGTAGAGTGCCCACCAGCTGCCCACCAGTGCCCACCACATGCCCACCGCTGCGGCCTCCGGTGCGCGGCGACTGGAACGCTCTCCAAATCCCTGGGACATGCTGACTCTGGAGAGGCCAGGCAAGAGCCTCTCACACGAGCGGGAGAACTTTGGTGTTTTTCTTCCTCTTTTAAATTTTTCCCGTTTTTTTTGGGGATTTTTTTTTTTTGTTGTGTTTGTTTTTTGGTCTTTTCTGGTTGGGTTTTCCCGAGTGCTCCTGGAAAACTGCCTGGAATGGGCCGGCATGGGGGTCTGGAGCTGTCCAAGCGTGCGCCGGGAGGGGAAAAGTGGAGAAAGGTTTTGGGAGAGTGAATTTCAGGATTCTTTGCACTGGGTGTGGCCGACAGGGACACCGAGGATTCCGCATGGGAAACATCCTGGAGGATGAATAGGCGCCATCCGGATTGCACTGGAGGGCACTCCCGCAGCATCTCTCCCATTGGATTTTGGGGGGAGTTTTCTTTGGCTTTGGGATTTTCCTTCGGATTTCCGATGAAGGAGAAAAGAAACCTGGTTGTGAAACGCGTGAGGTATGATGCTGATGTTTTCAATCAGTTCCAGGGGAAGATGGTTCCATTTTATTTTCTTTCTTAGGGTTTTTTTTTTTTTTTTAAAAAACTTTGGAATTTTGGGTTGGGAGGGAATTTGACCCATCTCAGGGTTCGGACATTCCATTTTCCCTCTCACATTATTCCTAATATCATATAACATATTGCGATATTCTCATATACATAACCCTACACCCATTTGCTGTGTGACTTTTTAAATTCCCCTTTTTCCTTTATTTCCCTTTTTTTTAAATTTTTTTTAATTCCTCCGATTTCCCTGCAACAAACTTCCAAATGTATTGCTTGGAAAAAATTTATTTTTTTTAATGATGTCTATAAATGAAAAAAAGAAATATACCAAAATAAACCAGAGAACAAACCAAGGAATGAAAACAGCCCTAAAATCAAGATTCCATAAAAATTCCCCATATCCGGGGCAAGGGGGAAAACGGAGAACGTCCTCCATACGCAGGAAATGCCAGAGAATTTGGGTTTGGAATTCAAAGAAATTCCCAGCCTTTCTTTCCCTGCAGGAAACAAGCAACCAGGAAAAAATTCCCAAGGAGCTGCAACATTCCCTTTTCGCGGGGTATTTGGGAATTTTATGTCAAGAATTTCAGGTGTCAAATTCCAGTCCCTCCCTTGATGGGGTTTGGAGAATTTTTTTTTCTCCCAAAGACACCTGGCAGTGGCTGAAAAATTTGGGATTTGGGGCACGGGAAAGAGTGAGGGGCTGGAGATTTTTTTGTATATGTGGATTTCTTAATTTGGTGTAGTGATTTTTATTTGGGAGCGGAAATGCCAACTTCCCCATCCAGCTGTGCCCGTGGAAAAGGGATATTGGGGAATCTTGGGGATTGTAAACATGTGGAAAATCACAGAATTCCAGACGGGATGGAGTTTTTAAAATTCAATCTCATTCCAGCCTCTGCTGGATACTCTGGGAACAAATTCCTCAGTTATCCCAGCTTGTTCAACGACGCCTTGAATTCCAGGAATGTGGAAAATGGGAGTAGGATGCTAGAGCTGTTTTCTGGAGCTGGAGCTGGCTAGTAGAGGGAGGCGAGGATGAACTATTCCCTTTTCCAGCACTCGGAAAATCCGACGGGGGGATGTGGGAGCTTGGCACAGGGAACTAAACAAATCCCGTCCTCCTGAATTCCTGCCGCAATCACCAGGCTGCTTTTATTTCGGATGGGGCCTCTGAGCTCGGAGCCGGGTGTGGGGCAAGCAAAAAAAAAGGGATTTGGGCGCTCCACAGCAAATATCTGGGATCTCCTCTGGGGGTGATTCCCAAATCTGGGTGTTCTCAGTGTGGGAGCCGAGTGCTGCTGGTTTCCTTGGAAAGAGGCTGAAAATCCAGCAGGGATTTTCTTCTGTGCTGGGGGGGGTTTTGCCCTGGGAAAAATCTGTGAAGGCTCCGGATTTTCCAGAAGGAGCAGAAGCTGCTTTGGAAAGGTCAGGGAAGCGTCTCCATCAGCGCACTGGGCAAATCCCAATATTCCTCCAGGAAGTTTGACTCCATGGAGACCCTGAGGTTAATGGGAGGTATGGGAATGGGGGTTTGCTCCAGGATCTCTCCAGGAATGTGATCCAGTATTGCCATCTATGAAGGCAGTTCCAGCACTGGGAATGGGGATGATCCAGTGACTTCCCTCCCAGGAATGGCAATTCCAGCACTGGGACAGCGGCTTTCTCAAGAATCTCCTCCAGGAATTCCAACCACGTCGATATGGAATTGATTCCAGGGTTCCCTCTGGGAATAGGCAAATTCCAGGCACTGGGAACTGGGAATTGATTCCAGGATTCCCCCTCTGGGAATGGCGATTCCAAAAACATATGGGAATGGGGATTGATCCAAGGATTCCCTCAGGAATGGTGATGTCCAGGATTCTCCCCTTCCCTGGGAAAGGTGGTTCCAGCACTGGAATGGGAATTGATCCAGGATTCCCGTCTGGGAATGGCGATTCCAGCCACTGGGAATGGGGCAATTGATCCAGATCCCATACTGGGG
>NDFG01000014.1:240535-250661 GCA_002167245.1 Sporophila hypoxantha
GGCAGCCCCTTCCCAAGCCTGACCCCCTTTCCATGCAGAAATTCCTCTGGAATTGAGGCCGAGAGCCTCAGAACTGCAACAAAAAATTCCCTTTTTTCCCTCCAGCCTCCCGYGGCTCAGCCCAGAACAGACGACTCCTCTCCCCAGACAACTCCTCCTGGATGAAACAAATCCATCCATTGATCTCTCTTCCCTCCCCTGTGAACCCCTCACTCGATTTGGCAGCGGGTCATCCACCAAAGCCGACTTTTATATCCCAGCTTCCCTCTTCCCTTCAGCTGCTCCCCCTCCCTGGGACTCTTTGAATTTACCTGGGAGCGTTTTGAGGGGAATATTTTTTTTAATCTCAGCATCTCCCAGCTTCAAAAGAATCCCTCTCCAGCAGGATGGGAATGTCGGGAGGGCGATGCCCAGCGGGATTTTCGTGTCTCGCCGAGTTTTTTCCGTGTTGTCACAGCTTCCTGAGCATCCCCAGCTGGGCAGGAGAGGGGGAGCAGATTTTTGTTCCAGCTTTTTAAATTCCCTCAGTCCCCATAAATTGCCCGTGAAAAACCAAAAAAAAAAAAAAAAATCCAGCTCTGGAGGAATCCCGGTGTCTTTTCCATGAAATATTCAGGAGCAGGATGCTGTTGGGTTTGATGTGTGCTGAGTTATCACCGCGGTTGGGGGGGATGGGAATATTTAACACTTGATTAAGTGCTTTAAAAAAATCACTAAAAAAATCCCCAAACCCATCCCAAAACCGCCGTGTTTGGTAAATTTTAATGTCAGAGCCAATGGGGTTTTGGTGGTGCTGAATTCCTGGAGAAAAGCAGGGAATGGGAGAGGAGCTRGAGGCAGGTGGGCCCTGTAGGGATGCTTGAAATCCTCTAAATTTGGGATATGTGCGCTGGGGGTGGGAGGACAGGAATAAAAACGCCCTAAATTTGGGATTTATGCACCTGGGATAAATGCGCAGGTACCAAAAAATCCCCTAAATTTGGGATTTATGCACCTGGGATAAATGCACAGGTACAAAAAAATCCGCTAAATCTGGGATTTATGCGCCTGGGATAAAAGTACAGGCATAAAATGTCCCCTAAATTTGGGATTTATGCACCTGGGATAAAAGTACAGGTACAAAATGTCCCCTAAATTTGGGATATCCGTGCCAGGTGTTTGTGTAGGAATGCACAGAGTCCCTTAATTTTGGGATTTACGTGCTTGGGATAAATGTACAGGTGCACAAAATCCCTGAAATTTGGGATTTATGCACTGGGAATTAAAGGTATGGAACTAAAAAGCCTCTTAAATCCAGGGTATTGAAGGGGATTCAGGGATCCAGGTCCTTGGGAAGTGCCTGGATTTGGGAGCAGGGCCTGTTCAACCCTGGGATCCTTTCCTGGCACTTTTCCTGCAGGAATCCAAGAGGAGCAGTTTGGAAGCCCCTAACTGGGAATCTATCTTTGGAGCGGGTTTGGGATGGCAGATCTGAGTGTGTATCCAGAATTAATGTTTAAAGTCCCTTTTCTTCAACTCCTTTGTTTTTTTTTTTTTCTGGGGGGGGAGGCAACTCTTAGGAAAATCCTCCTCCATCCCTCACCCAGAGCCAGCCCAGCTCTTCCCAACTTTTCCAAGCCGTCCCCACCTGCCTCCTCCAGCTGCCAGCAGACATTTGGCACCAATTCCTCCTTGTTCCCGCTAAGATGGACTTGGCTCCTTCTCCTTTCCCTTTTTTTTYCATTCTCTTGGAGCCCTTGAAAGCCAAAACCCAAAACCCGCCGAGCTTTTATTCCTGGCAGCGAATCCCATCCAGCGGCTTCCAAAGTCGCCGTGTCCAAGGGGAAGAGTGACATCTGGCTTGGATATTCCTGAAGGATTTCCCAGCTGCACCTTCATGGATTATGAAAGGAATAACATTTGCCTGGGAGGATGCTCCAGGCCGGGAGTGGAGCCCCGGGGAGCGGCGGTGACAAATTTTCCTGGCGCTGCGCGCTGAACTCGCCGCGCTTCCTGCAGGGAATTGACGTCCCTTCGCCTCGGATTTGGGAAGAGAGGGAAACGCTGTCGGAAAGTTTTATTCCTCTCCCGCGGAGAAGCTGGGGGAAGGAGCAGGTTTTTGGATTTCTGCCATTCCCACCCTGGAGCTGAGGTTTGGCTGCAGGGAGGGTGGAGCGTCCCCAAAAAATAAAAATGCCGGAAAAGCTTTTCTGGGCTTCGTGCAAAGAAAATTCCCTTCCAGGAGTTGAGGATCTGCCCCAGGAATGGGAGTGGGATGGAGCCTCTCTGCTCTGTGGGGGGTTCTCCATGGGCTGAGCCACAAGGAAGGAAAATAAACATGGAAACAACRYTCCTGGTGGGRGAGTTKTATTTCCAGGAAGAAGGAGAGGGAGAAAGTTTCCYCCTTGCTTTAYGCATCACGGCAGAGCTGCAGAATCCTGGTTTTCCCTGGAATTCCTGCTTCATCCCGAGCTCTTCCTCCTTCCCCATCCTCCCATCCCCATCGTGGAGCAGCCCCTCAAACCACCCCAATTCCATCCCTTCCCGAGGACAATGGGGGAGTTTTATTTCCAGGAAGATGGAGAGGGAGAAAGTTTCCTCCTTGCCTCATGCACCACAGCAGGGAGAAAGTTTCCTCCTTGCCTCACTCACCACGGCAGAGCTGCAGAATCTTGGTCTTCCCTGGAATTCCTGCTTCATCCCGAGCTCTTCCTCCTTCCCCATCCTCCCATCCCCATCATGGAGCAGCCCCTCAAACCACCCCAATTCYGTCCCTTCCCGAGGACATTCCCCTTGTGGTTTTGCTGTTCATTGGGATCTGAGGCGTGGATGAGCACGGCCATTCCCGGGATCTTGTCTCCTCTTGGGAGCACTGGGATTACCGAGCTGGAGAGCCTGAATTGCCCTGGAATTTCACAGCCTGTGTGGGGATGTTGGGAATGGGGCACTTTTATTCCGTTCAAAAATTCCTGCTGGATGCAGACTCGCTCTGGGATGGAATTGGTGCTGAAATCCCATTTTTTTCCCACTTTTCCTCCTCTGCAGGTCGAGGCTGGCCGATTTCCACACCAACTGCCAGGCCACCTTCCAGTCCCTGACCAACTGTCCTGGGGACAACTTCCAGGCGTGCCTGGGCTCCTACGCAGGGCTCATCGGTGAGTGCCGGGAGCCGGGATTGGGAATGGATTTCCCACTGGGATTTCATCCCCGTTCCCTCCTCCTCGCCAGGCTTTGACATCACCCCCAACTACGTGGACGCCAGCACCACCAGCATCACCATCTCGCCCTGGTGCTCCTGCAAAGGCAGCGGGAACATGGAGGAGGAGTGCGAGAAATTCCTGCGGGATTTCACGGAAAACCCCTGTCTCCGTAAGGCGCTTCCCCGCCCCGCCCCTTTTACCTCGTCCTATCATTCCCATCCTTCCTAAATCTCTCCCGCTGCCAGGAAACGCYATCCAAGCTTTTGGGAACGGCACCGACGTGAACCTGGCTCCCAAAATTCCCAATCCCGCCGCGACGGTGCCGCCGAAGGTGGAGAAGAGCCCGGTGCTGCCGGACGACGCCAACGACAGCAACACCGCCTAYGACACGAGCGTCATCAGCACCTGCACCTCCCTCCAGGTGTGGCCCAGTCCCTGCCGCAAACTGGGAGCACTGGTGGGGCTCTGGGACAGCGGCCGCATCCCGTGGGATCAGGGAAATGTCCTGCTCGGACTCATCCGGGGGCTGGAAGGACTCGGGCACTGTTTGGGGAGGGAAATGGGATTTCCCACCTGTCTTACCCCTCACCTGTCGAGGTGGCTCTCTGAGCCTGACTTCTCCTTGTTTGGGAGCTGGAATCCCAGGGTTTTTTGGGAAATCTAGAAAATCTGTGTTGTCTTCCGGAGCGCTGGGCTTGGGCGTCCATGTTTTGGTCCATGGGTGGAAAAGGAGTGGGAGGGAAATGGGATTGGGGAGTGGCTGGGGATGTCCCGGTAATGGGAGAAAAATAGGATTGGGGAGTGGTTGGGGATGTTCCAGGAATGCAGGGAAATGGGAACTGGGAATGGCTGGGGCTATGCCAAGGAATGGAGAAAAATGGGATTCGGGGAATGGCTGGGGCTATCCAAGGAATGGGATGAAAAATGGGATTGGGAATGGCTGGGCTATCCAAGGAATGGAAAAAAATGGGATTGGGGAATGGCTGGGAATGCAGGGAAATGGGATGGGAATGGCTGGGAAATTCCAGGAATGGGAGGGAAATGGGATCCGGGGAATGGCTGGGAATGTCCAGGAATGCAGAGCAGTAGGGTGGGGACTGGTGGGGTGTCCCAGAATTCCAGGCAGGATTCCAGGCAGGATTCCAGGCAGGATTCAGGCAGACATACAGTTGGCAGTGGGCAGGATCCATGGAAGCCCCTGGGCTCCCTGTGGAGATGGGATGAGCCATTCCCAAATCTCCCAGCGCTCCATCACCCGCTCCAAGCTGATTCCCACAGYGAAATTCGGGATCCCAAACCAGCTCCAGGGGCACATTCCTCCCCTAACCATTCCCAATTTCTCCTGCCAGGAACAAGGCCTGAAGCCCAACCAATCCAAGGAGCAGAGCTTGTGCTACTCCCAGGTACTTGGGCGATCCCTGGGAATTCTCTCCCAAAGCAAACATCTTGGGAATGCCATCCCGGAGGTGTCTCCCGACTTTGGGACGCTTTTCCCTAAATCCCCGCTCCCGTCCTTCCTCCCCAGGCCCAGCTGACCACGGACGTGATGCCGGACCAGAAGACTTTCACGGATCCCAAGGCGGGAAGCAGCCGGCAGCGGGAGAGCCGGATCCTGCTCCTCATTCCCATCCTGATCCCGGTGCTGGGGCTATAGAGGGGCGGGTGGGACAGGGACGCTCGGACCAGTGCCCACCAGTGCCCACCAGTGCCCACCAGTGCCCACCGCTGCCGCACTCGTGCCGGAGACTGGAACGCTTCCAAATCCCGGGAATGCCGAGCTCTGGAGAGGCAGGAGGAGCCTCCACCATGCCGGGAAACTTTGGTGGTTTTCTTCCTACTTTTAATTTTTCCCGTTTTTTTGGGGGATTTTTTTTTTGTTGTTGTTTGTTTTTTGGTCTTTTCTGGGTTGGTTTTCCCGAGTGGCTCCTGGGAAAACTGCCTGGAATGGGCCYGGAATGGGGGTCTGGAGCTGCCAGCGGTGCCGGGGAGGGGGAAAAAGTCGGAGAAAGGTTTTGGGAGAAGTGAATTTCAGGATTCTTTGCACTGGGGTGGCCACAGGGACAACGAGGATTCCGCATGGGAACATCCTGGAGGATGAAGGCGCCATCGGGAGCCACCTGGAGGGGACTCCCGCAGCTCTTCCCATTGGATTTTGGGGGATTTYGGTTGGGATTTTTCCTCGGAGATTTTCCGGATGGAAGAGAAAAGAAACTGGTGTGAAACGCGTGAGGTTGTGCTGATGTTTTCAATCATTCCAGGGGAAGAGGTTCCATTTTATTTTTTTTTAGCCGCTCCTTCCTCATTCATCAACCTTGCAAATGCTTTACTCGTCCACTATACTGCGCCCACCAGTTATATCACATTCATTACTACGGCCCGTCGCCACAACGTGCGACTTTGCGTCTATCCCGAAGGGACTTCATCATCTATACATCATCCTGTGCACCACTCTCACCGCCCGCCCTCTCACATGGAGCACGTGCGCCAATCCCAAACGAGCTCAGCATCCCGAGTACGCCTCCCTCTCATCACGCTATACACACGAGGCACATTCCGAACTTCTTCACGTTTTGCTGCTGCCATTACGTATTGCTGAGCGTGGAGGAGTGTGAGAGCATTTACGCTCCACCATCACAGCATCCTCTCTAACCATACCTCTTCTGGAGCACGCGGGAACCTCCAACGTGCTCGAACTTATACACACACTGATTGCGATAAAGACGCCTGACATCCGTGGAAACTTTCAAGCCTGTGTGTAGGCGCATGTTGGGATGCCGCACATTTTTCATATTCTCCTCAAAAATTCGCCGAGACTCAGCCAGACTCTGCGGCTCTGGATGGAAATTGGTCTGAAACCGTTGTCTGCTTCTCGCTCAACTTCCTCTCAGCACCTGTCCATCCGGTGGTCGTGGTTCACACCCGGATTTCTACAACAAGTTATTGCCAGGCCACTTCCAGATTCCCTGAACTAACTCTGGCTCCTTGAGGGACAACTTCCACGGCGCGGGTGTTTCCCTATTGCGCCTCAATCCGGTGAGTGCGGGAGCCGGATCGAATGGATTCCCACTGATTCTCATTCCCGTTCCCCTCCTCTTCAGCTTTGACATCACCCCATACGTGACGCCAGCCAACCAAGCAATCACCAATCTGCCCTGTGCTCCTGCAAGAGCGCTTGGAACATGGAGGGGAGTGCGAGAAATTCTGCGGGATTCACGGAAAACCCCTGATCTCCGTAGCGCTTCCCCCGCCCCGCCTCCTTATTAAATCTCTCCTATCTGTGTCCCATCCTCCTATAAATCTCTCCCGCTGCCTAGGTGACAAAACGCCATCCTACTGCGTTTGGGACGGCACCACGTGATACCTGGCTCTAAATTCTTCCATACATGAGCTCTGAGCGTTCCGACGACGTGAGTAAGCGAGCCCCAACGGCTTTAACCATCGGCTTGCTCCCCGTGTACTCGGGCCAGCGACGAGACTAATTACACGCCTATGACGACGAGCGTCATCACCTGCTACCTCCTCCTAGGTGGTGCCGGTACTCCCTGGCCGCATCAAAGCTTGCGGAGCACTGGGGAGCTCTGGCCGAGCACGCGGGCGCCTCGCGATGGGGATCAGGAAATAGTCCATGTCTCAGGAAACTCATCTGATATCATATCTGGGGCTGGAAAGACATCGGGCATGTTATGGGGGACGGAAATCGTGATTCCCACCTGTCTTCCTCTCTTCGAGGTGGCTCTCTGAGCCTGATTCTCCTGTTTTGGGAGTCTGGAATCCGCCAGCCGTTTTTGTGAAAACATACCAACCAATCGTGTGTCATGTCTCCGAAGCGCTGAGCCACTCGTCTGCCTTTTTTAGTATGCGTGGCGCGAAGCGAGGGAGTGAGTTGGCGCGAGCGTTGGAGAAATAGCAGAAATTCGAGTAGCTGGGGCGAACTCGGGATACGACTAACAATATTGTCCAATGATAAGGCTCCTCGACAATACATTCCCCATCCACCCTCGCATAGACCCACTATGAACTTCATCTCTGCTCTTCCAAAAGTGTGTCCCGCGGTAACGGGAGAAATAGATGGGGAGTGTGGACGGATCGAGTTCCAGGAAACGTGCGGGACAATGGGACACTGGGAATGGCTGGGCCTATCCCTATAAAGCGATGCTAAAGAAAATAATGGGACTCTCCTGCTGGCTATTCCAAGGCAATGGTCACCCGAGAAACAAAATGGGAATTGGGGAATGGTGAGGCTAATCCAAGGGAAGGGTTAAATGGCGCGATGTAGACTCAGAAGAAATGCGAGAGTGAAAAGTGAGAAATTGGAATGAGCACATTAAGACGACTTGTCCCACAGGAAAATCGGGGGAATGTGGCTCGGAGGAATGGGCTTGGAAGATGTCACCAGCGAGATGCAAGAGCAGTAGGGTGGGGACTGGTGGGGTGTCCCAGAATTCCAGCAGGATTCCAGGCAGGATTCCAGGCAGGATCCAGGCACCAGAATCACAGTGGCAGTGGGGCAGGATCCATGGAACCCTGGGTCCTGTGGAGATGGGATGAGCCATTCCAAATCTCCCAGCGCTCCATCACCCGCTCAAGCTGATTCCACAGCGAAATTCGGGATCCCAACCAGCTCCAGGGGCACATTTCCTCCCCCTAACCATTCCGCAATTTCTCTGCCAGGAACAAGGCCTGAAGCCCAACCAATCCAAGGAGCAGAGCTTTGCTACTCCAGGTACTTGGGGGATCCTGGGAATTCTCTCCCAAGCAAACATCTTGGGAATGCCATCCGGAGGTCGTCACATTTTGGGACGCTTTTCCCTAAATCCCGCTCGCCTGTCCTCCTCCCAGGCCAGCTGAACGACGTGGATGCCGGACCAGAAGACTTTCACGGATCAAGCCGGGAGCAGCGAGCACGACCCGGGCCGCGGAGAACCGATGCCTGTTCTCATTCCCATCTGCATCCGGTGGTGGGGCTATAGAGGGGCGGTGGGACGGACGCTCGGACCAGTGCCCACCAGTGCCCACCAGTGCCACCAGTGCCCACCGCTGCCGCACTCGTGCCGGAGACTGGAACGCTCCAAATCCCGGGAATGCCTGAGCTCTGAGAGGCAGGAGGAGCTCCACCATCCGCGGGAAACTTTGGTGGTTTTCTTCCTACTTTTAATTTTTCCCGTTTTTTTGGGGATTTTTTTTTTTGTTGTTTGTTTTTTGGTCTTTCTGGGTTGGTTTTTCCCGAGTGTGCTCCTGGGGGAAACTGCCTGGACTGGGCCCCGCGCACATGGGGGTCTGGAGCTGCCAGCGTGCGCGGCGGGGGGAAGTCGGGGAGCAAGGTGTTTGTGGAGAAGTGAATTTCAGGAGTTCTTTGCACTGGGGGCCACAGGGAACGAGGATGATCCGCATACGGGAAATCCTGGAGGTGAAGGCGCCATCGGGAGCCACCTGGAGGGACTCCCGCACTCTTCCCATTGGATTTGTTTTGGGGATTTTGGTTGGATTTTTCCTCGGAGATTTCCGGATGGAAGAGAAAGAAACTGGTGTGAAACGCGTGAGGTTGTGCTGATGTTTCAATCATTCCAGGGAAGGTCCATTTTTTTTTTTAGGGTTGTTTTTTTTTTTTTTAATTTGGAATTTGGGTTGGGAGTGGAATTTGACCCATCCAGGGTTGGAATTCCTATTTTCCCTCTCCACATTATTCCTATATACATATATAACATATGTGATATTCTCATATACATAACCTACCCATGCTGTGGCTTTTTAACTTCCCATTTTTCCTCTTATTTTTCCCCTTTTTTTTAAATTTTTTTATTCCTCCGATTCCTGCAACAACTTCCAAATGTATTCTTGGAAAATTTATTTTTTTTAATGATGTCTATAATGGAAAAAAAGAAAAACCAAAATAAACCAGGAGAACAAACCAAGGAATGAAACAGCCCTAAAATCCAAATTCCATAAAATCCCCATATCCGGGGCAAGGGGAAAACGGGAACCCTCCATGCGCAGGAATGCCAAGATTTGGGTTGGAATTCAACAATTCCCAGCCTTTTTTTCCCTGCAGGAGACAACAAAACAGGAAAAAAATTCCCAAGGGCTGCCACATTCCCTTCCGGGGGTATTGGGATTTTTATGCACAGAAATTTCAGGTTCAAATTCCAGTCCCTCCCTTGATGGGGTTTGAATTTTTTTCTCCAAGACATCGCAGTGGCTGAAAATGTTGGGATTTGGGGCACGGGAGATGGGGCTGGAGATTTTTATTTTTTTGGATTTTTATTTGGTGCAGTGGATTTTTATTTGGGAGCGGAAATGCCAATTCCCATCCAGCTGTGCCCGTGGAAAAAGGATTTGGGGAATCTTGGGGATGGTAAAATTGTGGAATCACAGAATTCCAGACTGGATGGAGTTTTAAAATCATCTCATTCAGCCTCTCCGTGGACTGGGACAATTCCATTATCCAGCTTGTCCACGAGGCCTTGGACATTCCAGGATGTGGAAAATGGGGGTAGGGTAGAGCTGTTTTCTGGGAGCTGGAGCTGGAGGGGGGAGGGAGGATGAACATTCCCTTTTCCAGCATGGAAAATCCGACGGGGATGTGGGAGCTGGCACAGGGAACATAAACAAATCCCGTCTCTCCTGGAATTCCTGCGCAATCCCAGGCTGCTTTTTTTCCGAAGGGGAGCTCTAGCCGGAGCCGGGTGTGGGGAGCCAAAAAAAAAGGGATTTGGGAGCTCCACAGCAAATTTGGATTCCTCCTGGGGGTGATTCCCAAATCTGGGTTCTCAGTGTGGGAGCCCTGAGTGCTGCGGTTTCCTTGGGAAAGAGGCTGGAAAATCCAGCAGGGATTTTCTTCCTTGTGCTGGGGGTTTCCCTGGGAAATCTTGGGCGCTCCAGGATTTTTCCAGAAGGAGCAGGAACTGCTTGGAAAGGTCAGGGAAGCGTTCCATCCAGCACCACTGCTC
>NDFG01000014.1:294795-334381 GCA_002167245.1 Sporophila hypoxantha
AAATGAAGAGAGATCCACTGATGCCCCATGAAATTTGGATGGATCGTGCCGACGAGTCCCTGTATAATTTGGATGGATTTGGCCTAACGAAGTCCAAGTGAATTTTGGGAACATGAATCTGCGCATCTTGAAATCCTGGCACTGGGCTCGTAAGAGTGTCAGGATGCTTGATATATATCTCCTCCACTTGGAAAACTGCACCTTGGCTCAGGAATTGATTCTTAGGGGCTCGGAGCCGCCCTGCTCCTGCAATTCCTCTCCGCGTAGCAAGTGAAATTCCAGAGCCCAGCAGGAATATATCACACGCACCCCAGGCAGAGATCCGTGGGGTGAGGAGGGTGAAGGGGCTTGAATCCCAGCCTGGAAAAAGAAAGCACAGCCGCAGCAAATCCACTTCCTCCGCTGGTGGGAAACAGATCCCCAGCGCATGGAAATAATTCACGGGACAAAACGCAAATTCCCACGTTCCAAGCTGGATCTGGCTTCCAGAAGCAATTCCCATCCCCTGGCCATCTGGATGCCGAAATTCTTTTTCCCCTGGAATTTTGTCCTCCAAACAAATTCAAGGATTTTTGTTTTCCTCCCTGCCCCACAGGCTGCTGTTGCTTACCCCGCTTCCCTCTGCCCTACCCTGTTTTTCCAGCTGATTTATGGAATCATCACCCCATTGATTTTCCTGACAGCTGCCCCGGACCTTTAGATTTTAATAAAAATTCCACTTTTTTTTTCCACAGCTTTAATTTTTTTTTTTTTTTTTTAATTTCCCTGGGGCCTTGGCAGACCCGGCGAAGGTGACCGCAGGGAATTATTGTGGATTTTTCCGGCTCCTGGGAAGCGACAGGATCTCCGTGTGGAAGGGGGCCTGGCAAAGCAGGAACTGCATCCCAATCTCAACCTTTTTTCCAAGCGAGGCCGAGTGACAGGAGTGTGATGGAAGCCTGCTGGATGCCGGTGACGCAAGAAATTCCCTGGAAAAAACAGCTTTGCACATACGGAATTAACCGCAGGACCGAGTGGTTTGATCCCAAAAAAAAAAGCCTCATAGGCTTCCGGGAATTTTGCTTTTGCTCCCACTTTTCGCTCTCCAGGAGGAATCTCAGGATTCACTGGAATTCTTGCCCTGGAAAAGGAAAGCGGTGGAAGATTGAAGGGAAAGCAGAGCCAAGGGAAAGGGAAGCAGAGCCAAGAAATTCCCTGGACAAAACAGCTTGCACACGGAATTAACAGGGAATTGGCAGCACAGCTGAAGTGGTTTGATCCCAAAAAAAAGCCTCATCCATGCTCCGGGAAATTTTTGCTTGCTCCAGATTTCTTCTTCAGGAGAAATCTCAAGGGAATCACAGGGAATTTGCCCCTGAAAAAGGAACAGGGATGGCAGCATCGAGTGGTTTGATCCCAAAAAAAGCTTCATCAGGCTCCGGGAAAATTTTGCTTTGCTCCCACTTTTCCTCTCCAGGAGGAATCTCAGGGATTCACCAGGGAATCTGCCCCCTGGAAAAGGGAAAGCGGTGGAAGATTTAAGGGAAGAGATGCCAAGGGAAAGGGCAATCAGAGCCCAAGAAATTCCCTGGAAAAAATGCTTTGGCACATGGATTAACAGGGATGGCAAAGCAGCTGAGTGGTCTGATCCCAAAAAAAAAGCCTGCATCAAGCTCCGGGAATTTTGCTTTGGTCTCCAGAATTTCTACTTCAGGAGAAATCTAGGAATCACAGGGAATTTTGCCCCTGGAAAAGGAAACGGGATGGCAGCATCGGAGTGGTTTGATCCAGAAAAAGAAGCATTCATCCAGGTCCCGGAATTTTGCTTTTGCTCACCACTTTTCCTCTCGCAGGAGGAATCCTCAGGGATCACTGGAATGTCTGCCCCTGGAAAAGGAAAGGCAGTGGAAGGTTGAAGTGAAGCAGAGCAATGGGGAAGGAAATTAAATCCAGCTCCGTATGAAAAGGGGTTTTTTTTTTCCCAGAATTAGGAATTCCAGTGAAAACACAATGAACAGCCACAATTCCCAGCCGTGCGGAATGAAGCAACGCAAGTGGGGAAGGAGGGGGAAAGAATCCCGCCAATCCCACCTTTCCCCACTGGTGGCTCAGCAGGAAATCGGGGAATGCACGCCAAATGCGGGGTTGATGGACAGGGAAGGACTGGGGCTTTCCAGCCTCTGGAATCTGGATTTTTCCTGGAAGGACTCAGGCTTTCTCAGCCCTTGGAATCCCAAAATTTCCTGGGAAGGACTCAGGCTTTCCAGCCTCTGGAATCCTTGGATTTTCCTGGGAAGGACTGGAGCTTTCCAGCCTCTGAATCCTGGATTTCCCTGGGAAGGAACCTGGGGCTTTCCACCTCTGGAATCCTGGATTTTCCCTGGGATAGGATCTGGGCTTTCCAGCCTCTTGGAATCCTGATTTTCCTGGGACGGACTGGGGCTTCCAGCCTCTGGAATGCGCTGGATTTTCCTGGGAAGGACTGGGGGCTTTCCAGCTTCTGAATCCTGGATTTCCCTGGGAAGGACGGGGCTTTCCAGCCTCTGGAATCCTGGATTTTCCCATGGGAAGTGACTGTGGGCTTTCCAGCCTCTGGAATCCTGGATTTACCTGGGAAGGACTGGGGCTTTCCAGCCTCTGGAATCCTGGATTTTCCTGGGAAGGACTGGGGCTTTCCAAGCCTCTGGAATCTCCAAAATTTCTGGGATTTAGGATCCTCCAGCTACGGCTCTCCGGATCTCCGGGAGTGGCTTCCAGCAGGTTGGAAATCCCGGGAAAAAATCAGGATGGCAAACCATCCGAGCAGTGGGAACTGCACGGAGAAATTAAAATTGCTGCTGAGTTCACGGCTCTGGCAGCTGCTCCTGAAACAATTACACTGGGAAAAATCCTGGGAAAGGCTTGGTGGAAGGTTGGGAATTCCTGCCAGACTTCAGCTGTCCCAGGGGGGAGAGGTTGTGAGATGTCCCGGTGCCACCAACCCTCCAAGAAAGGAAGACCAAGAAGCCACCAACCCCTCACAGGAGGGACCAATGGCCCGAGGTGTCCTCACAGTGCCATCACACCTACATGGGGGGGGACAGATGGCCTGAGGTGTCCCCAGTGCCACCACACCAGCTTGGAGAGGGGACCAAGGCCTGGAGGTGTCCCCAGTGCCGCCAAACCCTTGGGGGAAGGCCGTGGCAACCAGAAGGTGTCCCCAGTGCCACCAAACCTCTAGTGGGAGGGCCAATGCCCCAAGGTGTTCCCGAGATCCACCAACCCCAATTTGGGAGGGGACCAAGGACCTCAGAGTGTCCCCAGGCCACCCGAACCCCAACTTTGGGAGGGGATCAAGGCCTGGATGTGTCCCCGGAGGCCACCTAACCCTTGGGGAAATAGGCGTGGGGCCCAGAGATGTCCCCAGGTGCCAACCAAAACCCCTCTAGTGGGAGGGGACGATGGCCTGAGGTGTCCCGCAGTGCCACCAACCCCCCAGGGAGAGAGGACCAGTACCCAGAGGTGGTCCCCAGGGCCACCAAACCCCTGTGTAGGGCAGGGACAAATGCCCCTGAGGTTGTCCACAGTGCCATCAACTCCTTGGGGGAAGGGGGAACAAGGTCCGCGAGGTGTCCCCAAGTTGCCACCAACACCCCAGGGAGGACAGGACCAGTACCCAGAGGTGTCCCAGTGCCAACCAACCCCTCCATGGAGGGACGCGGATGAGGCCATGACACGTCCCCAGTGCCACCAACACCCCAGGGAGGACGGGACCCAGGGTGTCCGCCAGTGCCAACCAAACACCAACTTTGGGAGGGGACCAAGGCCTGGAAGCTTGTCCCAGTGCAACCAAACACTCTATAGGGAGGGGACAATGCCCAGAGGTGGTCCCAGTGCCACCAACCCCTCCTGGGGCGCGGACAAATGGCCTGAGGTGTCCCCTAACAGAAGGCCACTAAATCCCTTGGGGAAGGCCATGGGCCAAGATGTCCCCAGAGCCACCAACAGCCCAGGGAGGACCGGGACCAGTTCCCAGACGGTTCCCCAGTGGCCACCAACCCCCTACATGGGGAGGGGGAAAATATGGCCTGAGGTGTCCCCAGTGCCAACCAACAACCCCCAGGGAGGACGGGACCAGTTCCCAGAGGTGTCCCCAGTGCCAACCAACTCCCAACTCTGGGAGGGAACCAAGGCCCTGGACGTGTCCCCAACCCCTGTGTGCGGGAGGGGACGCGAATGGCCTGAGGTGGTCCCCAGTGGGGCACCAACCCCTCCATGGGGAGGACCGCATGGCCCCTGAGGTGTCCCAGTGTCACAACCCCTCTGTGGGGAGGGGATCCGATGGCCTGAGGTGTCCCCAGAGCCACCAACCCCTGCAAGGCCACGGACCGGGCTGCGCTCGCCCTTTGAGCCAACCCCAAAATCCTTGGCTCGCTCCCCCTCTCCCGGCTTCCGCCCTTTGATCTCTCCCGGGATTTTGCGGATCTGAGCCCCTCCCTCCCCTGATGAGCAGCGCTAATGACAGCGCTAATTACGGAGCTCATTAACCCCAAGGAGCCAGCGCCAAGGGCCGCCCTCTGACCGCCGCCGCTTTTTCCTCTCTACTGCAAAAATCCCCTTTTTTTTTTTTTTTATTTATTTTTTTTTTCCCCCTAGCTCAACAAACACATCCACGAGCGATCCGCAAACGCCCCCGCGGAAGAGCGCCGAACCTTCCGTAATTGCCCGTCCCCTTCCCGGGGCTCTTAAAAGCTTTTCCGAGGAAGGAGAACAGAGCTCCTTGGTCAGCCACGACCATTTACCGGCTGAGAGGAGCCGCCCGCCCTCGCCGCCGCCTCATTTGGGGCTCGGAAGATGCGGAAGCTTAGGAAATGTTGGAGACCTCGCGAATGTTGGAAGAGCTTGGAAATGTTGGATTTTCTCACTGTTCCAAGAGGCTTCCTGCCTGGAGAGGCGGCTCTGAGGGAGAGGGGACCAGTGCCACCATATCTACACAGGGATCGGTGCACAGAGGTGTCGCCCAGTCTGCCACCAAGCCTTCATGGGAGGGGCCAAAAGCCTCAGAGATTGTTCCCCCCAGTGCCACCAATCCCACTGGGGAAAGGGGGATCGGTGCCCAGAGGTGTCCCAGGCCCACAAACTGCTGTGGGAAGAGGGATCAAGTACCCAGAGATGTCCCCCCCAGCTCACAACCAACCCCTGTGTAAGGAGGGGACCAGTGCCCAGAGGTGTTCCCCCCAGTTGCCACAACCCTACATGGGGAGAGGACCAATGTCCAAGAGATGTCCCCAACTGCCACCAATCCACTGTGGGAAGGAGAATCCCAGTGCCCAGAGTGTCCCATGTGCCACCCAACCCTACATGGAGGGGACCAGTGTCCAGAGGTGTCCCAAGTGCCAACTAACCTGTCCATAGGAGGTGACCAATGCCCAGAGATTTCCCCCTCTCCGGCCCACAACCGCTCGTGAGAAGGGAGATCGTGCCAACAGAGTGGTCCCCCCAGTGCCACCAACCCCACCCAAACCCTGTGTAAGGCACGCGCGGACCAATGCCCAGCAGGCTGTCCCTAGAGTCCCAAATCCCACGTGGGAAGGGAAGGAATCAGTGCCCAGAGGTGTCCAGTGCCACAAGCCTTTCATGGGAGCGGCGGACCAATGCCAGCAGTGTCCTGCAAGTTCACTAACCCACTGTGCGGACGCGGCGGATCGGTGCCCAAGATTGTCCCCAGTGCCACCACTACCATGGGCAGGGGGACCAATGTCCAGAGATGTCCTCCAGTGCCACGAACCCCATTGTGGAAGGAGAATCCCAGTGCCCAGAGATTGATTCCCCAGTGGCATGTAGAAACCCTGCCTTGTAGGAAGGGGGATCAATTGTCCGAGTTGTGCCCCAGGCCAACAATCTCCTATATGGGGAAGGGGACCAAATGCTTGGAGGTGTTCCTAGTGCCACCGCTACCCCTTGAGGGAGGAGAATTCCCAGTGCCCAGAGATGTCCAATGTCCCGCCAGTTGCCCAAACCCACTTGGGAAGGGATTGGTGCCTGGAACGTGTCCCCCCAGTGCCACCCAAGCCTTTCATGGGGAGGTGACGCCAATACACAGGAGATGTCCCCCCCCAAGTCCACCAACCCGCTGTGGGAAGGGGGAAATGGCACCGCAGAAAAGGTGTCACCAGTGCCACCAACCCCTACATGGGGAGGTGACCAATGCCGCAGAGATGTCCCCCCAGCCCCCAACCCAGTGCCACCCAACCAATAACCCCTTGGGAAGGGGATCGGTGCCCAGTAGATGTCCTCTAGTGCCACCCACTCGGTAACCCTCTGAGGGAATGAGAATCCTCAGTGGCCAGTGCAGCAGTGTTCACCCCGAGTGCCGACCAAAGCCCTCATGGGAAGGGGGGATCAGTGCCTAAAGAGATGTCCCTCAGTGCCACCAAGCCAATTCATAGGGGAGGGGAGACCAATGCCTGAAGGTGGTGCCCGAAGTCTCCAACCCCACTGTGGGATAGGGAGATCGTTGCCTGGAGGTGCGCTCAGTGCACAACCGAAGCCCTTCATTTAAGATGGGCGGGGACCAATGCCCAAGATGTTCCCCTGTGCCACACAAACCCCCTACATGGGACGAGGATCCAACGCACAGAGGTGTCCCCCAGTCTATCCAAACCCCTCCATGGGGTACTACACTCCCCGACGCCGGAGGACTCAGGGCAGCGCTGGGTAGCCTTCCGTGCCGCTGAGGGTGGTGAGAGATGGGAATCTATTTTAGGAAAAATTGTTGAGTGGGATTCACAACCGACTAGAAGCCCTCACAGCCGGCACCATACCCGGGCTGGACTTGCTGGTGTGGATTCAGAGAGCGAGCAGTCGCAGGATGGGAAATGGTGGTCCATGGCGAGGATCGGCTTGGTCAGCGACACTAGCCATCAACCAAGCATCCTACAACTGGGAACCAACCAAAAGATTATGGGATGCTTGAGGGGTTTTTGGGTATGCGTGATCCCCGGCGAACGCCTCATTCGCAATGCAAAGTCGGCCCAGTCCCGCACAGCCATGGGATGTGAGGGCTGGAACACAGCTTCAACCCAAACCCTTTCCCAACAGGCTTTCAATCCCATATTACCGATACGAACAATAGTTGCAAACATCTCCAAACCCTTTCCCAACAAGATTTCAAGTCCCAGAAACCCTTATTATCCGCAACAAATTCAATCCAAACCTTGTCCAAACAACTCAACCCAAACGCTTTCCAACTAAAATCCAATTCCAAACCCTTCCCAACACCTTCAAGTCCAAAACGCCTTTCCCCAACAAATTCCAACCCTCCATGACCTTTTCCCACAAATTCAATCCCAACCTTCCCAACAAGCTTCAATCCAAAACCCTTCCAACAAATTCATATCCAAAGCACTCTTTCCTCTTCTAATATCGAGCTGAGCCCAGACGCCCTTTCACTCCAATCAGCTCTCAAATCCAAAACCTCTTTCCCAACAAATCCAATCCCAAAACCTTTCCAAACAAATCCAATCAAGCCTTTCCCAACAACTTCAATCCAAACCCTTTCCCAATAAATTCAAATCCAAAACCCTTCCCAAATAAATTTTACAATCCTAAACCCTTTCCCGCAAACGAACTTCAAATCCACTCTTGTCCCAATAAATTCAATTCCAAACCCTTCCAACAAAGTTATATCTCAAGACCCTTTCCAACAGCTTCAATCCAACCCGATCACATATGACCACCCTGAAAGCAGCTCCGTATCCGATAGCGTGCCCACGAGATCAAACCGCACGCTAAGTTATCACGAACGACCATCATTACACGATTCGCTCGGCAATTAATTCATCTCTCGAATGCTGCTGGGCTCAGCTCCTGGTGATTCACAATCCCTGGATCAGCGCGATCCGAGCCCCACACCCATACCTGCACTGATACAGCGCACATAATTCTTCTTTTTTTTCCTCAATTTTCGCTCCCAAAAGGGAAGCCTGAGCGCTGTGAGTACCCCCAGGGTTGGGGAATGGGCTGATTCCAGGGCTGGCACGTGGTTCAGGACTCAGTCGTAGGTGAGTGAACAATTTGGGAATTTCCCTCTGGGAGCAAGCTCCCAGGAGTTGTTTGAACGAGAAAAAGCATGCGTTTCTAACCTGGAAAACCGGGGATTTTGGGGAAAGGAAATATATGGAGGGCCACAGCAAGATTTCTGGAGCTCCTTTGTTCAGCCCCTTGAGTGGCAGGAAACGCCTCTGGAATGAGCTCCGAGAGTGGAAAAGCTGCACATGGCTAACCCCAAAAAGCCAGCGGGGAGCAAGGGGATTCGGAGAGAACCCCAACCAACAAGGCAGTATAAAGCCCCAAAAGTTTTCCACCAGCTGGGCCCAAAAAATTCGGAATATGAGAGCAGGGGAACAAAGAAACAAAGACTAGAACGCAGAGTCGGCAGCAGTCAGTCAAAATATCAGAATTCGAAGGCAGGGAAGCAAGAAAAACAAAGGGGAAGCACAGAGTGGGATGCAGTCAGTCAGGGGGGAAACTGAGGCACGGGATAATTCTGTGTAGAAAATCCACATTTTAAAACGCAAATCCGTAAAAATCGATCCAGCAGAGTAGTTCCAGCCTCTGTTCCAGCTGGGTGGATATTCTCAGTCCCTTTCGCAGAATTCCGAGTTGGGTCTGGAAAACTCTGACAAAATAAACTGACAAAAATCTGGGATTTTGGGCCGGAAGAGGCCTGGACAATGTCCCTTTTGTCCCGCATGCGCTTCCCACGGAGAGTGGACAGTGAAAATCCAGGTCCTCTTCTGATTCCGGCAAAGGGACTTCTCTTGGCCGGAATTGTCCTCCATTCCCTGCTGAATGCTTCCCGCAGAGGGTTTGCTGGGAAGGGAAAATTCCAGGGTGGGCTGGGACAGACAGGGAACTGGGGAAGGGAAGGGGCAAAAACACGGGGAATTGTGCCCAAGGGTATCTCCAAATACACCAATATCTCCCTGTCTCCCATGGATGCTCCAACCCAAACATTCCAGTCCAGGAACGCTCACACCCCAAAACATTCCACTCCAAAGATCTCCAAACCTCCGACGATTCCCAGCTCCAAGGGACGCTCCACACCATCCCATCCCCCTTTGGATCCTCCAACCGCAACATCCCAGCTCCAAACGAATGCTCCAACCCCAACCATTCCCAGCTTCCAAGGGACGCTCAACCCAATCTTCCCCCTTTGGATCTCCAACCCATAACATTCCCAGCTCCAAAGAAATGTCACAAACCCCAAACATTACCAGCCAATGGACACATTCCAACTCCACGACCAGTCACCCCTTGGATGCTCCAACTCCCAATCATTCCCAGCTCCAAGGGGTTCCCCAACCCCAATCATCCCTCTTTTGGATGCCCAACCCCAACTTCCCAGCTGCCAAGGAGTTCTCCAACCCCAACTCCCCTTTGGAATTGCCCAACCCCAACATTCCACTTCCAAGGGACGCTCCAATACCCAATCTCCCCCTTGGAATGCTCCAACCCAACATTCCCAGCTCCAAAGTATCTGCCAACCCAAACATTCCAGCTTCCAAGGAACACTCCAACCCCGACACTCACCCTTTGGATGCTCCAAACCGCCATACAATAATCCCAGCTCCAAAGGGTGTTCTTCAACCCCAAATCTCCTCTTTGAAACTGCTCCCAACCCCAAACATTCCAGCTCCAAAGATGCCTCCAAACCCCAACATTCCCCAGCTCCAAAGATGCTCACAACCCCAACATTCCCAGCTCCAAAGGGGTGTCCCCAACCCCAACCTCCCCCATTGGATGCTCCAGCCCCCAACATTTCCAGCTCCACAGATGCCCAACCCAACATTCCCAGCTCCAAAGATGCTCCCAAACCCATCATTACCCAGCTCCAAAGGGGTTCCCCCGCAACCCCACATTCGCCCCAAGCTCGCAAGGGGTTCCAACCCTACCTCCCCCTTTGGATGCCTCCAACCCAACATTCCCAGCTTCCAAAGAATGCTGCGCAACGCCAACAATTCCCTGTCCCCGAGAGCGCGCACCCCAATCGTCCCCCTTTGGATGCTGCCAAACGCCAACATTCCGCAGCCTCCAAAGATGCCTCCAGCCCAACATTCCAGCTCCAAGGGTTCCCCAACCCCAACATTCCCAGCTGCCAAAGTATGCGCAAACCCCAACATTCCCAGGCTCCAAGGGGTTCTCTCAACCCCAACCTCCCCCCTTTGGATGCTCCAAACCCAAACATTCTCCGAGCTCCAAAGATGCTCCAAACCCCAACATCGCGAGCGTCCAAAGATGCTCCCTCCCAAAACCCAACAGTTTCCCGTGTTTTTGCCTTCCCTTCCCCAGTTCCCGTGTCTGTCCCAGCCCACCCTGGAATTCCCTTCCCACCAAACCCCTTCGGGMAGCATCAGGCAGGGAACTGGAGACAATTCCAGGCCAAGAGAAAATTCCTCTGCCGGAATCAGAGAGGACCTGGATTCASTGCCAGCTCCTCCGGGGACAGCGGCGGGCACAAAGGGACATTGTCCAGGCCTTTCCGGCCCCAAATCCAGATTTTGTCAGAGTTTTTTTTTGTCAGAGTTTTCCAGACCCCAACTGGATCTGCCGAGGGCTGGATATCCCAGCATGGAACAGAGGCTGGAACTGCTCTGCTGGGATCAATTTTTACCGGATTTGCGCTTTTAAAATGTGGATTTCTACACAGAATTATCCCTTGCCTCAGTTTCCCCCCTGCTGACTGCTCCCACTCTGCTTCCCCTTCTGTTTTCTTGCTTCCCTGCTGCCAATATTCCTGATATTTTTGACGACTGCTCCGACATCTGCTTCTCCTTTGTTTCTTGTTCCCCCTGCTCTCATAATTCCGAATTTTTTGGGCCCAGCTGGTTTGGAAACTTTTGGGGACTTTTCACTGCCTGTTGGTTGGGGTCTCTCCGAATCCCCTTGCTCCCCGCTGGCTTTTTGGGGTTGCCCTGATGCAGCTTTTCCACCTCGGAGCTCATTCCAGAGGCTTTCCTGCCACTCCAAGGGGCTGACAAAGGAGCTCCAGAAATCTTGTGTGGCCTCCATAAATGTTCCCCAATTCCCGTTTTCCAGGGAAACGCGATGCTTTTTCTCGTTCAACAACTCCTGGGAAGCTGCTCCAGAGGGAAATTCCCAAATTTCCTTCACCTCATGGTGCCTGACCCGTGCCAGCCTGGATATCAGCCCATCCCCAACCCTGGGGGTCTCCAGGCTCAAGGCCTTCCCCTTTTTTGGGAGTCGAAAATTGAGGAAAAAAAAAACAGAGATTTTGCTGATCAGTGCAGGGTTGGGTGTGGGGCTCGCGATCGCGCTGATCCAGGGATTGTGAATCACCCAAGGAGCGACCCAGCAGCATCAGAGATGAATTAATTGCCGGCGAATCGGGTAATGAGGCGTTCGTGAGTCAGCGGCGGTTTGATCTCGTGGGCACGCTATCGGATACGGAGCTGCTTTCAGGGTGGTCATATGTGATCGGGTTGGATTGAAGCTGTTGGAAAGGGTCTTGAGATATAACTTTGTTGGGAAAGGGTTTGGATTGAATTTATTGGGAAAGGGTTTGGATTGAAGTTGTTGGGAAAGGGTTTGGATTGAATTTATTGGGAAAGGGTTTGGATTGAATTTATTGGGAAAGGGTTTGGATTGAAGTTGTTGGGAAAGGGTTTGGATTGGATTTGTTGGGAAAGGGTTTGGGTTGGATTTGTTGGGAAAGGGTTTGGATTGAAGCTGTTGGGAAAGGGTTTGGGTTGAAGCTGTTGGGAAAGGGTTTGGATTGAATTTGTTGGGAAAGGGTTTGGATTGAAGCTGTTGGGAAAGGTTTGGATTGAATTTGTTGGGAAAAGGTTTGGATTGAATTTGTTGGGAAAGGGTTTGGATTGAAGGTGTTGGGAAAGGGTTTGGATTGGATTTGTTGGGAAAGGGTTTGGGTTGAAGTTGTTGGGAAAGGGTTTGGATTGAATTTGTTGGGAAAGGGTTTGGATTGAATTTGTTGGGAAAGGGTTTGGATTGAATTTGTTCGGAAAGGGTTTGGATTGAAGCTGTTGGGAAAGGGTTTGGGTTGAAGCTGTTCCAGCCTCACCATCCCATGGGTGGGGACGGGCCATGATTGCGAATGAGGCTCCCGGAGCATCCCAAAACCCCTCAAGCATCCCAGATCTTTTGGTTGGTATTCCCAGCTCTGTAGGATGCTTGGGATGGCGCTGTCGCTGACCCCAAGCCATCCCATGCCACCATTCCCACCTGGAGCTGCTCCAGCTCCTTTGGAATCCACACCAGGAAAGTCCAGCCCGGGCCTGGTGTGGCTGTGAGGGCTTTTGGGTGTGAATCCCACATCAAACATTCCTAAAATGATCCCTTAAAATCCACCCCCAGCAGCGCCACGGGGCTCCCAGCGCTGCCCTGAGCCTCCCACGGGGTCGGGAGCGTGAACCCCATGGAGGGGTTGGTGGCACTGGGGACACCTCTGGGCATTGGTCCCCTCCCCATGTAGGGGTTGGTGGCACTGGGGACATCTCTGGGCATTGGTCCCCGCCCCATGAAGGGCTTGGTGGCACTGAGGACACCTCCAGGCACCGATCTCCCTTCCCACAGTGGGGTTGGTGGCACTGGGGACACCTCTAGGCATTGGTCTCCCTCCCCATGAAGGGCTTGGTGGCACTGGGGACATCTCTAGGCACTGATCCCCCCTTCCCATGAAGGGGTTGGTGGCACTGGGGGGACATCTCTGGGCACTGGGATTCTCCTTCCCTCAGAGGGCTTGGTGGCACTGAGGACATCTCTGGGCACCGATCCCCTTCCCACAGCGGGGTTGGTGGCACTGGGGGGGACATCTCTGGGCATTGGTCACCTCCCCATGTAGGGGTTGGTGGCACTGGGGACACCTCTGGGTGCCGATCCCCCTTCCCACAGCGGGGTTGGTGGCACTTTGGGGGACATCTCTGGGCATTGGGTCACCTCCCCATGAAGGGCTTGGTGGCACTGGGGACACGTCCAGGCACCAATCCTCCTTCCCACAGTGGGGTTTTTGGCACTGGGGGGACATCTCTGGGCACTGGGATTCTCCTTCCCTCAGAGGGGTAGGTGGCACTGAGGACACCTCCAAGCATTGGTCCCCTCCCCATATAGGAGTTGGTGGCGCTGGGGGCACAACTCTGGACATTGATCCCCCTTCCTACAGCAGGGTTTCTGCCACTGGGGACATCTCTGGGCACTGGGATTCTCCTTCCCACAATGGGGTTGGTGGCACTGGGGACATCTCTGGACATTGGTCCCCTGCCCATGTAGGGGTTGGTGGCACTGGGGACATCTCTGGGCACCGATCCCCCTTCCCACAGTGGGTTAGTGACACTGCAGGGACACCTCTGGGCATTGGTCCCCTCCCCATGAAAGGCTTGGTGGCACTGGGGACACCTCTGGGCACTGATCCTCCTTCCCACAGTGGGATTGGTGACTCTGGGGACACCTCTGGGCATTGGTCCCCTCCTTACACAGGGGTTGGTGGCACTGGGGGACATCTCTGGGCACCGATCTCCCTTCTCACAGCGGGGTTGGTGGCACGGGGGGGACATCTCTGGGCATTGGTCACCTCCCTATGGACAGGTTAGTGGCACTGGGGACACCTCTGGACACTGGTCCCCTCCCCATGTAGGGGTTGGTGGCACTGGGGGGGACATCTCTGGGCACTGGGATTCTCCTTCCCACAGTGGGATTGGTGGCAGTGGGGACATCTCTGGACATTGGTCCTCTCCCCATGTAGGGCTTGGTGGCACTGGGGACACCTCTGGGCACTGGTCCCCTCCTTACACAGGGGTTGGTGGAGCTGGGGGGACATCTCTGGGTACTGATCCCTCTTCCCACAGCAGGTTTGGTGGCACTGGGAACACCTCTGGGCACCGATCCCCCTTCCCACAGTGGGATTGGTGGCACTGGGGGGGACATCTCTGGGCATTTGGCCCCTCCCCATGAAGGGCTTGGTGGCACTGGGGACACCTCTGGGCACCGATCCCTGTGTAGAGATGGTGGCACTGGTCCCCTCTCCTCAGAGCCGCCTCTCCAGGCAGGAAAGCCTCTGGAACGAGCAGAAAATCCAACATTTCCGAAGCTCTCCAACATTTCCCCAGCTCTCCAACATTTCCTAAGCTCTCCAGCATTTCCGCAGCCCAAAGAGGCGGCGGGCGAGGGCGGGCGGCTCCTCTCAGCCGGGTAATGGCTCGTGGCTGACAAGGAGCCTCTGTTCTCCTCCTCGGAAAAGCTTTTAAGAGCCCCGGGAAGGAGGACGGGCAATTACGGGAAGGTTCGCGCTCTCCGCGGGGCGTTGCGGATCGCTCGTGGATGTTTTGTTGAGCAGGGGGAAAAAAAAATAAAATAAAAAAAAAAAAAAAGGGGGATTTTGGAGAGAGGAAAAAGCGGCGCGGTCAGAGGCGGCCCTGGCGCTGCTCCTGGGGTTAATGGAGCTCCGTAATTAGCGCTGTCATTAGCGCTGCTCATCAGGGGAGGGGGAGGGGCTCGTCCGCAAAAATCCTGGAGAGATCCAAAGGGCGAAGCCGGGGAAGAGGGGGGAGCGAGCCAAGGATTTTGGGGTTGTGGCTCAAAGGGCGAGCGCAGCCCGGTCCGTGGCCTTTGCAAGGGGTTGGTGGCTCTGGGGACACCTCAGGCCATCGGTCCCCTCCCCACAGAGGGGTTGGTGACACTGGGGACACCTCAGGCATCGGTCCCCTCCCCATGGAGGGGTTGGTGCACTGGGGACACCTCAGGCCATCGGTCCCCTCCCCACACAGGGGTTGGGGACACGTCCAGGCCTTGGTTCCCTCCCAGAGTTGGGTTGGTGGCACTGGGGACACCTCTGGGAACTGGTCCCCGTCCTCCCTGGGGGTTGTTGGTGGCACTGGGGGACACCTCAGGCCATATTTTCCCCTCCCCATGTAGGGGTTGGTGGCACTGGGGACACCTCTGGGAACTGGTCCCGTCCTCCCTGGGCTGTTGGTGGCTCTGGGGACATCTCTGGGCCCATGGCCTTCCCCAAGGGATTTAGTGGCTCTTAGGGGACACCTCAGGCCATTTGTCCGCGCCCCAGGAGGGGTGTGGCACTGGGGACACCTCTGGGCATTGGTCCCCTCCCTATAGAGTGTTTGGTTGCACTGGGACAGCTCCAGGCCTTGGTCCCCTCCCAAAGTTGGTGTTGGTTGGCACTGGGGACACCCTGGGTCCCGTCCTCCCTGGGGTGTTGGTGGCACTGGGGACGTGTCAGGCTCATCCCTCCCTCCATGGAGGGGTTGGTGGCACTCGGGGACACCTCTGGGTACTGGTCCTGTCCTCCCTGGGGTGTTGGATGGCACTGGGGACACCTCCGGACCTTGGTCCCTTCCCCCAAAGGAGTTGATGGCACTGTGGACACCTCAGGGGCATTTGTCCCCTCCCTACACAGGGGTTGGTGGCCCTGGGGACCCCTCTGGGTACTGGTCCTCTCCTCCCTGGGGGGTTGGTGGCACTGGGGACACCTCAGGCCATCGTCCCCTCCCCACAGAGGGGTTGGTTGGCACTGGGGACATCTCTGGGCCCCACGGCCTTCCCCAAGGGTTGGTGGCTCCGGGGACACATCCAGGCCTTGATCCCCTCCCAAAGTTGGGGTTGGTGGCACTGGGGACACCTCTGGGTCCTGGTCCCCTCCCAAAGTTGGGGTTGGTGGATTGGGAACACCTTGGGGCATTGGCCCTTCCCATAGAGGGTTGGTGGCACTGGGGACACCTTCTGGGCCACGGCCTTCCCCAAGGGTTGGCGGCACTGGGGACACCTCCAGGCCTTGGTCCCCTCCCAAAGCTGGTGTTGGTGGCACTGGGGACACCTCAGGCCATCTGTCCCCCCCATGTAGGGGTGATGGCACTGTGGGACACCTCGGGCCATTGGTCCCCTCCCTGTGAGGGGTTGGTGGCTCTGGTCTCCTTTCTTGGAGGGGTTGGTGGCACCGGGGACAATCTCACAACCTCTCCCCCCTGGGACAGCTGAAGTCTGGCAGGAATCCCAACCTTCCACCAAGCCTTTCCCAGGATTTTTCCCAGCTGAATTGTTTCAGGAGCAGCTCCAGAGCCGGAGACTCAAGCAGCAATTTTAATTTCTCCGTGCAGTTCCCACTGCTCGAGGTGCCATCCTGATTTTTTCCCGGGATTTCCAACCTGCTGGAGCCACTCCCGGAGATCCTGGAGAGCCGTGCTGGAGGATTCCATAAATCCCAGGAAATTTTGGGATTCCAGAGGCTTGGAAAGCCCCAGTCCTTCCCAGGAAAATCCAGGATTCCAGAGGCTGGAAAGCCCCAGTCCTTCCCAGGTAAATCCAGGATTCCAGAGGCTGGAAAGCCCCAGTCCTTCCCAGGAAAATCCAGGATTCCAGAGGCTGGAAAGCCCCAGTCCTTCCCAGGGAAATCCAGGATTCCAGAAGCTGGAAAGCCCCAGTCCTTCCCAGGAAAATCCAGGATTCCAGAGGCTGGAAAGCCCCAGTCTCCAGGAAAATCCAGGATTCCAGAGGCTGGAAAGCCCAGATCCTTCCCAGGAAAATCCAGGATTCCAGAGGCTGGAAAGCCCCAGTCCTTCCCAGGGAAATCCAGGATTCCAGAGGCTGGAAAGCTCCAGTCCTTCCCAGGAAAATCCAGGATTCCAGAGGCTGGAAAGCCTGAGTCCTTCCCAGGAAATTTTGGGATTCCAGGGCTGGAAAGCCTGAGTCCTTCCCAGGAAAATCCAGGATTCCAGAGGCTGGAAAGCCCCAGTCCTTCCCTGTCCATCACCCGGCATTGGCGTCATTCCCGATTTCCTGCTGAGCCACCAGGTGGGGAAAGTGGGATTGGGGGATTCTTTCCCCCTCCTCCACTCGTTGTTTTCCGCACGGCTGGGAATTGTGGCTGTTTCCATGTGTTTTCACTGGAATTCCTAATTCCTGGGAAAAAAAACCCCTTTCCATACGGAGCTGATTTAATTCCTTTCCCCTTGGCTCTGCTTTCACTTCAACCTTCCACTGCTTTCCCTTTTCCAGGGGCAGAATTCCCAGTGAATCCCTGAGATTCCTCCTGGAGAGGAAAAGTGGGAGCAAAGCAAAATTCCGGGAGCCTGGATGAAGGCTTTTTTTTGGGATCAAACCACTCCGATGCTGCCATCCCTGTTCCTTTTCCAGGGGCAAAATTCCCTGTGATTCCCTGAGATTTCTCCTGAAGTAGAAATCTGGGAGCAAAGCAAAATTCCCGGAGCTTGGATGAGGCTTTTTTTTGGGATCAGACCACTCAGCTGCTGCCATCCCTGTTAATTCCATGTGCAAGCCATTTTTCCAGGGAATTTCTTGGCTCTGCTTTCCCTTTCCCTTGGCTCTGCTTTCCCTTAAATCTTCCACCGCTTTCCCTTTTCCAGGGGCAGAATTCCCTGTGAATCCCTGAGATTCCTCCTGGAGAGGAAAAGTGGGAGCAAAGCAAAATTCCCGGAGCCTGGATGAAGGCTTTTTTTGGGATCAAACCACTCGGATGCTGCCATCCCTGTTCCTTTTCCAGGGGCAAAATTCCCTGTGATTCCCTGAGATTTCTCCTGAAGAAGAAATCTGGGAGCAAAGCAAAATTCCCGGAGCTTGGATGAGGCTTTTTTTTGGGATCAAACCACTCAGCTGCTGCCATCCCTGTTAATTCCGTGTGCAAGCTGTTTTTCCAGGGAATTTCTTGGCTCTGCTTTCCCTTTCCCTTGGCTCTGCTTTCCCTTCAATCTTCCACCGCTTTCCCTTTTCCAGGGGCAGAATTCCCAGTGAATCCCTGAGATTCCTCCTGGAGAGGAAAAGTGGGAGCAAAGCAAAATTCCCGGAGCCTGGATGAGGCTTTTTTTTTTGGGATCAAACCACTCGGCTGCTGCGGTTAATTCCGTGTGCAAGCTGTTTTTCCAGGGAATTTCTTGCGTCACCGGCATCCCAGCAGGGCTCCATCCACCTCCTGTCACTCGGCCTTCGCTTTGAAAAGGTGATGGATGGCAGTTCCTGCTGGCCAGCCCGCTTCCCACACGGATGCCTGTCGCTTCCAGGAGCGGAAAAATCCACAATAATTCCTGCGTCAGCCTTCGCCGGGCTGCAAAGGCCCAGGGAAATGAAAAAAAAAAAAAAAATAAAGCTGTGGAACAAAAAAAAGCTGGATTTTATAAAATCCTAAGGTCAGGGCAGCTGTCAGGAAATCAATGGGTGATGATTTCCATAAATCAGCTGGAAAAACAGGGTTAGGGCAGAGGAAAGCGGGGAGCAATTACAGCAGCCTGTGGGGCCAGGGATGGAAAACAAAAAATCCTGGGATTTGTTGGAGGAACAAATTGCCCAGGAAAAGAATTCGGCATTCCAGATGGCCAGGGGATGGGAATTGGGCCTTCTGGAGCCGATCCAGCTGGAACGTGGAATTCTGCGTTTGTCCTGATTCTTTCCCATGCGCTGGGGATTGTTTTTTCCCACCAGGAGAAGGTGGAGTGCTTCGGCTTGTGCTCTTTTCCAGGCGGATCAGCCTTCAGCACTCCTCACCACCCACGGATCTCTGCTGGGTGGGTGATGAATTCCTGCTGGGTCTGGACTTCCGTGCTCCGGAGAGGAATTGCAACGAGCAGGGCGGCTCCGGCCCCAAGAATTCCGAGGCAGGTGGCAGTTTTCCAGTGGGGAATTTTCCCGCTCCTGCCTCTTCCAGCAGTGGGCCAGGATTCATGGCAGATTTCATCAAATTCACGGAATTCCCGTGGCAAATCCTCCAAATAACAGGGACATTCATGGTGGCAGATCCATCCAAAATTTATGGGGTCTCTGGTGGAGATCCGTACCAAATTTATGGGGATTATGTGGAAATCCATACAAATTTACTGGCATCTGGTCCGAGCAAATCATCCAAATTATGGGATCCTGGTAGATCCATGACCAAAATTATACGGATAGTGGTGTTGCAATTTAGGTGGATGGTGGATGATCCAAAAATTTACTGATTCTGGGCAGATTCCATATGCAGGCAGATCCATGCCCAAATTTATGGAGGATTTGGTGGCAAGATCCATTCACATTTTAATGGAAGGCCATTTGGGATATCCTCCAATTAATGGGGATCAGTGTGAGATCCATCCAAATTTATGGGCCAGGATTCGTGGTGGTGCAATGCCAAAATTTAGGGATTCAGGGGCAGAGTCTTTCAATTTAAATTTGCGCAGATCCATGATTGGTCGGGATCCATCCAAATTTGTGGGATTCTGGAGGTGATCCAGCCAAACTCCCAGGGATTCGGTGGTGCACCACATCCAAATTCTCTGGGATTTGGTGATGGGTCCATCCAAATTCTCTGGGATTCAGTGGCGGATCCATCCGAATCAGGCAGCCCAGCATCTCCAGGAGAATTCCCAGATCCTGTGGAGCCATTCCCAGGAACCCACATGCATTGCTCCTCTCCTGCTCTTCCTCACTGTCTTGGACTCCCCGTGGGATTGGCATTCCCACTGGGATTGGGATTCCCACTGGGATTGGGATTCTTCCCTTCCCACCCTCGGGGCAGGAGCTGGGATGTCTCTGTCACCTGTGTCCCAAAATTTGGAAGATGCTGGATTTTGGCCTCAGGATTCCTACAAATCCCTGGGATGCCCTTGGAGCTGCATCCCACAGGCTCCARYCTCTGCTCCCARCATCCCAAGGGATCCCATTGGAATCACCGTGGTCCCTGTGGGATTTTTCCCTGTTTAACAAGCAGGGAATGGTGGCAGGATCAGGGGGGACAACAAAAGGGAATGAGGGGCCAGCAGGACTTTCCCAATCTTTTTTTTTTTTTTTCCCCCCTAAAAATCTGGATCTGATGATCCCAGTTTGCTGGTTCTCATTATCCCTCCCGCTCATTAATTAATTATCAGTCCTGTTCCACATCCTAATCCCTCACTAATCCCTGGATGGGGTTGCTGCCAGTTGGAAGTGCAGGATCCCAGAGGCGACATTGATTTCCCAGCCCTGAAGAGCTTCCCATGTGTGAGCGGGAAGAAATTTTGGGAAAAACACAAAAAAAATTGGAAAAATTTGGAGAGGAGGATCCCAAGCTGTGGCTGCCCCATCCCWGGAAGTGYCCAAGGCTCCAGAGGTTTCCCTCAGGTTCTTCTGAGCTTGGAKTCATCCCTCCAGGGCTGCTGGTGAAATCCTGGAGCAGCCATGGATTTGTCCGAGCTCTTTTCCCATGGATTTGCAAGCTCATTACACGGCCAGGCCTGACGGCGTTCCAGGGAGGAGCAGAGCAGGATAATCCCAGCACGATCCCCAAAATCCATCCTGGAGCAGAGCGGGATAATCCCAGCACGATCCCCAAAATCCAGCCTGGAGCAGAGCGGGATAATCCCAGCATGATCCCCAAAATCCAGCCCGGAGCTCCACAGAGCTGTGGCCGGGGGTGGGGGGCTCCAGGCAGGCGGATGTTCCCAAACCCCACATCCCATCCCAGACCCCACATCCCAAACCCTGCACCCGACATCCCACACCCCCAACCCCACATCTCATCCCAAACCCTACATTCCAAACCCTGCATCCCACACTCCAAACCCCACATCCCAAACTCTGCATTCCAAACCCCACATCCCACATTCCAAAGCCCACATCCCACACTCCAAACCCCACATCCCACATTCCAAACCCTGCACCCCACGTACCCACATCCCAAACCCCACATCTCATATCCCTAACCCCACATCCCATCCCAAACCCCACATCCCATCCCAAACCCTACATTCCAAACCCCGCATCCCACATCCCACATTCCAAACCCTGCATCCCACATTCCAAAGCCCACATCCCACATTCCAGCCCCCACATCCCACATCCCACATTCCAAATCCCACATCCCAAACCCCACATCCCACATCCCACATTCCAGTCCCCACATCCCGCACTCCAAACCCCACATCCCACACTCCAAACCCTACATTCCACATCCCAAACTGCACATCCCACATCTCAAACCCCACATTCCAGTCCCCACATCCCGCACTCCAAACCCCACATCCCACATTCCAAACCCCACATCCCGCATCCCACGTTCCAAACCCCATACCCCACATTCCAAACCCCAAATTCCAAACCCCAAACCCCACATCCTGCATCTCAAACCCCACATCCCACATTCCAAACCCCAAATCCTACATTCCAAGCGCCACATCCCACACTCCAAACCCCACATCCTGTATTCCAAACCCTGCATCCCGCATTCCAAATCCCACATCCCACACTCCAAACCCCGCATCCCACATCCCACATTCCAGTCCCCACATCCCGCACTCCAAACCCCACATCCCACATTCCAAACCCCACACCCCACATCCCAGCCCCACATCCCACATTCCAAAAACATCTCAGAAAGAAGAATTCCCACCCAGCCATTGATTTGTGATTCTGATCCCTAAAAATGCTCCAGAATACCAAGATTCCAGGATTTCCAGGACTCACAGGATTCCCAGGACTCCCAGGATTCCCAGGATTCCCCAGATTCCCAGGATTCCCAGGATTCCCAGGATTCCCAGGATTCCAGAATTTCCAGGATTTAAGGAGCAAGACTCAGGATCCTGGATAACCAAGGACACAGCTGGGGGAGATCCTGGGAAAACACAGCGGGTCCTGATTCCTGCTGCTGAGTCCAGGAATTCCTGATCCCTGGAAGTGTCCAAGGCTGGGTTGGAGATCCTGGCATGGGGAAGGTGTCCCATTCCAGGGATGGGCTCCGAGATCCCTTCCCATTCCATGATTCCGCAATTCCCAAACAGGCTCCAGGAAAGAGCTGCTGAKCAAACCCCCCCGACCCCGCTCCGATGCTCCCAGGGCTGTGAGATCCATAAAATCCAGGGAATCAATAATTCCAAGGAGCTTGTGGGAGGCAGCAGGCAGYGCTTGGAGTGCTGAGGGCACATTCCCGTTCCTGAGGGCTGCGGGAAGGGCTTGGGAATTCTTTAATTAATGTGATTTATGTCCCTTCTCTTGATTGAATCCCTGGAGCCTCAGGAATCCGTCAGAGGGAACAGGAGACATCGATTCCATGTCCAGCCCAGAATCCAGGTGGATGTGGGGTGGTAACGAGGAAAAATCCCACTAGAAAAGCAGCTGGAATGTGCCCAGATGGACCAAACTGGGAATGAGGGTCAGGGATCCAACAGGAGCTGSTTGGGCCATCCCTGATCCGTCGGGGCAGCCTGGGCGGATCCAGAGGATCCAAAAGGAGCCAAAATCAGGGATGGACAAACACCTAAGGAGCCAAAAACTGGGATTTGCTTAAAATCARGGAATCAAAGACAAGGCGTGTCCTTGGGAGCTGAGGAAATGAGGGATTTGTACCTTGGGAWGAGCTCTGGAAGCTCTGGGATGTCCGGGATCTCAGCCCCATTCCCACATCCTGCTGGAGCTCTTCCCTTCCCCAGCCTCCAGCCCCRTTCCAGAGCTCCCAGCTGGCTTTTCCCCCCTTATTTCCAGGGATTTGGGTGAGTTCCTCCTCCCTCTCAATCCCAATAAAAACAAAGGGAAAGAGGAATTTGGAGAGGGAGGACGGAATGAGGCAATTATTTTGTGCTTGGAAATGATTCCCCAATTGTGCCAGGAGTTGTGTCCAAAGGGAACCAATAAAGGGATTTAATTGGATTTGGGAAGGGAAGGATTGCAGAACAAGCCGAACTCATCCGCTGGAATGTGCTGGAGCTCAGAGTGTCCCAGCAGGAAAATTTGGGATTGAATCCATGGATYTGGGGAGCTCAGAGGAAATTCCCTGGGAATGCACAACTGCCTTTTCCACAAGGATCATCCTGGGATGCAGGAGAACCTTTGGAGCAGCCTGGAGCTCTTTTCCATGCAGGAATGGTGGCATGTGGATCCAGGGATCACTGGACATGCCCTGATCATGGAAGGGGAAACTGAGGCAGGCATGGATCATGGGAATATCCAGGTCTGGAAAATGTGGGAATGAGACAGGAATCTCCCCCCACCCCCCAGGCAGCTGTGGAGGGGATTTTGGCGCTGGATTTGGAAATTCTGGGAAGTTCTGAGGCTGGGAAATAGGGAGTGAAGCGTTCCCAGAACATCCGAGGTCCTGCCTGGAATTCCCCCTTTTCCCACTGCTCCTCACGGAATAACCAACAGGAATTGGGAATAACCAACAGAAATGGGAAATAACCAGCAGAAATTGGGAATAACCAACAGGAATTGGGAATAACCAACAGAAATTGGGAATAACCAACAGAAATTGGAAATAACGAACAGGAATTGGGAATAACCAACAGGAATTGGAAATAACCAACAGAAATGGGAAATAACCAACAGGAATTGGGAATAACCAACAGGAATTGGGAATAACCAACAGAAACTGGGAATAACCAACAGGAATTTGGAATAACCAACAGGAATTGGGAATAACCAACAGGAATTGGAAATAACCAACAGAAATGGGAAATAACCAACAGAAATTGGGAATAACCAACAAGAATTGGGAATAACCAACAGGAATTGAGAATAATTAACAGAAATTGGGAATAACCAACAGGAATTGGGAATAACCAACAGGAATTGAGAATAACCAACGGAAACTGGGAATAACCAACAGGAATTTGGAATAACCAACAGGAATTGGGAATAACCAACAGGAATTTGGGAATAACCAACAGAAATTGGGAATAATCATGATTTTCCAGGACCTGGGAATTCCTACATGTGGTTTTTCCCTCTCTCATGGATCCCACCTGGATTTTCCTCCACTTCCATCCCCTCTTTGCCACCTCCACACTTGGATCCAGCGTCCCTTGGAAAAGTGGGAATTTCTCCTCTCCCACCCACAGCTCTTGGAGCAAGGAGTAAATCCAAGCCTTGGATAATGACTTTAATGAATTTTCACCTTTCTAATGAATTCCCAACAGCTTCACTCGGAGCACGGAGCGACGGAGACTCCAGAGGTGGAGATTCCCTCCCATCCCAGGTTTTAAGGGGCAGGAAATCCGAGCAGGAAGCGGCTGCATTATTTAAAAATGTGCTGCTGAATAATTTATCCCAGGAGTCTGTGCAYGTTGGACAATATTCCATTACAATATTCCATTAAAAAAGAAATCAATTACAATTTATGGAAGTAAAAAAAAAAAAATAAAATAAAATCCTCCCTTCCCTGGCTCGTGGAAAAACGCTGCGGAGGCAAAGATCCTGAGGCTTTTTGGGATCAGGGATGTTTTGTTTCCCTAAAACTGCTCCTTTTCTACCCAAACCCCCATTCCAGGGGAAAATCTTGAGTTTTTTTGGGATCAGGGATGGTTTTTTCCCCTAAACTGGCTCCTTGTCCACACAACCCCTGTTCCAGAGGAAAATCCTGAGTTTTTTGGGATCAGGGATGGTTTTTCCCTCTAAAACTGCTCCTTTTCCACCCAAACCCCTGTTCCAGGGGAGATCCTGAGGTTTTTTGGGATCGGAGATTGTTTTCCCCCTAAAACTGCTCCTTTTCCACTCAGACCCTGCTCCAGGGAAAAATTCAGAAGTTTTCCCAGGATCAGGGATGGTTTTCTGCTTAAAACTGCTCCTTTTCCATTCAACCCCTGTGCCAGAGGAAAATCCTGAGTTTTTTTGGGCTCATGGATGATTTTTCCCCTAAAATTGCTCCTTTTCACCCAGGCCCTGTTGCAGGGGAAAATTCAGAAGTTTTCCCAGGATCAAGGATGACTTTCTGCTTAAAACTGCTCCTTTTCCACTCAACCCCTGTGCCAGAGGAAAATCCCGATTTTTTTTGGGATCAGGGATGGTTTTTCCCTCTAAAACTGCTCCTTTTCTACACAACCCCTGTGCCAGGGGAAAATCCTGAGGTTTTTTGGGATCAGAGATTGTTTTTCCCCTCTAAAACTGCTCCTTTTCCACCCAAACCCCTGTTCCAGGGGAAAATCTTGAGTTTTTTTGGGATCAGGGATGGTTTTTTCCCCTAAACTGGCTCCTTGTCCACACAACCCCTSTTCCAGAGGAAAATCCTGAGTTTTTTGGGATCAGGGATGGTWTTTCCCTCTAAAACTGCTCCTTTTCCACCCAACCCCCTGTTCCAGGGGGAGATCCTGAGGTTTTTTGGGATCAGAGATTTTTTTCCCCCTAAAACTGCTCCTTTTCCACTCAGACCCTGTTCCGGGGAAAAAATTCAGGAGTTTTCCCAGGATCAAGGATGGTTTTTCCCCTAAAACTGCTCCTTTTCCACCCAACCCCCTGTGCTAGGGGGAGATCCTGAGGTTTTTTGGGATCCGGGATTGTTTTCCTCTAAAACTCCTCCTTTCCCACCCAGCCCTGTCCCAGGGAGCGATCCCAAAGTTTTCTGGGATGGTTTTCCCCCCCCCAAACCAGCTCCTTTTCCCTATAAACGCAGAGCAAAGCAGAAATTCCCAGGAACAAGTGGCAGGAGCAGCTGGCAGCCGTGACCTGCAGGTCTGGGAATGTGTTCCCAATAATCATCCGTGTTTATTTAATGGACAATAATTCCGTGCTGAGCGCCAGCGGGACGCGGAGTTCATTAAAAATGGCTTTGGAATCCTCCTCCCGGGAGGAGATTTTGGGTTATCCAAGGATTTTTTATTAATTTTTCTTTTTCCCGCTTCTCTTCCCTCTGGTTGGTTTTTAAAACCTGCCGCTGGTTTTATTTTTCCCTGGAATTCTGGGGCAGGTTCCGGCTGGATTCCTATGGGAAGTGGGCGCTGGAGCGGGTTTGGGTTTCATCTCCTGGGATTTGGGTTTTTTTTTCCCTGTGGGAAATGGTGAAATTTCACCTCATTTTTCATGGAATTTGTGGTTGGGATGGAGGGGTTGGGTGGGATCACGGGGAGGGAATTCCAGCCCTTTCCCTGCATCCCTGCCRGGGTTTGGGAATGCTGATGGAGGCACAGCCCAAAAGGCAGGAATGGGGTGAGATTTTGGGAAAACCRAGGCTCATGGAGCCCATCCAGGGTGGCACTGAGAAGATTCTGGTGCTGTCCCAAACCTTGGTGGGTCATTCCCACGGGGATCAGAATTCCCCATCTCTGTCCCAGGCCCCCTTTATCCCRTAAATCCCCACTGGATGCCTCCATGTGATCAGTATTCCCTGCTCCTTTTTCCCAGATTCCCCTTGGATGTGTTTTATCCCATAAAATCCAAGCAGCTCCAAATAAAAAAAAATAGGGGAAGGTTGACCCAAGATCCTGATGAATCCAGGTTTATCCCAAGAAAAATCAGCCCCCCCTTTGCTGCTTCCTGCCCTCCAAAGAAYCCAGGAGGGAAAAAATTCCCATTTTTTTCTCCTTTTCCCTCCACTCCAGGGAGAAGAAAAGGAACAAAAAACCAGTCCAGGCTTTTTTTATCCAAACACTTTCCAAGTTAATTTCCAAAAGCTCAGAGCACTCGATAGTTTTAATTAAGCTGCTGCCTGGGGAAATCTAATTTGTGCAGTCAAAGCCTCTCGCTTTCCTTGGATAGGGATCTCACTCCTGGGAATGCTGATGGTTCCGGCAGCAGCGGCTCCAGGGATTTGATATTATTCCATTTTATTCCATTTTATTCAATTTGATTCCATTTTATTTTGTATTTTATATTTTATTTCACCATGGAAATCCCACGTTTCCCATTTATTTCAGCCTGGCTGGGTTGTGCTGCTGGAAAGGGGAATCCAGATTTTTCCAGGGATCATCTGGATTCCATGTGGGAACAGCTTATTCCCCCAAACTTCAAATCAATTCATCCTAAATTTGATTTTCCCCCTCAGCAACCACCCAGGTTTAATTCCTGATGGGAGCATGCARAACACTCCAGGATCATTGGAAATACCAATGGGGTTGGGATTGGGGTTCTTCTTTCCRGATGGGATTTGCTGATTCACTGGAATTATTTCAAGTGAGATCCAGGAGAAGAGAAAATCCTGGATTTGGGCAGCAATCCCACGAAAAAGTCCAGCTCAGCTCCTTCCTGAGCCTCATCCTGCTGCAGTTCCAGCTTTTCGGAGGCTGCCAAGGAAAGGGGCATTTCTGGGAATATTTTTAGCCCAGAAATATTTCTGCCTGTGAAGAGGGAAGGTGGGATTTGCCAGCTGACTCCGGGAGGGATTCAGGAGCAGATGGAGCTCCCTGGGTGCTGGAAGGGCTGTGAGGAGCAGCTTGAATTGGAATTTTGGGAGCTTTGGGTGCTTTTCCAGGCAGATTTCTCCTTCCTTTTCACGGAAGGGTTGGATTCCGTTCGTTTTCCCAGCCAGGAGCCTCGGGGCAGAGCACAGAAATGGGAATTGTGATCTGGGAAAACTCCTCTCCCTGTTCACCCATTCCAAGTCCATTTCCTTGGTGTTTTTCCCATCCAAGGAAAATGCAGGAAAATGGGGTTTAAAGCCTCCTGCTGGGATTGGTTGGAGCTTTAGAATCCCCCTTTGCATGGAGTTTTTTTTGGAGGGGAAAATAGGAGGTCTGGGAGTCCCTAAAATCAAATTTTGAGCCTGAAATAAATTGAAAAATCCTCAAAAACAGAGCCTGGAGCAGAACTGAGCATTCCTGCAAAATTATCCGTGGCCAGGGAGAGCCGGAGACACCCTCAGGAGCGATCCCTCTTCCCGGAACATATCCAGTCCATAAATATTCCCCAAAAAAAGCAGGACAAAGCCTGAAGGATAAAAGATTGGCTGGAGGATGTGTTATGGCACTCACAGCAATCCCGTCCGGGGGAATTTATGGCACCGATAAATTCCCTGCAAACGGAGGTTGGAGGAGTTCAATCCATCTCGGATCCGTGGCAAATTCCCAATGTTATGGTTTGCCCGTTTAAAGGGGAATTGGGATCGAGTCTTTGGGGGATTTGGAATTAAAAAAAAAATCCAAACAAGCCCTAAAAAACCTCGCTGAAAAGCCCAGTGGTGCCAGGGTTATTCCATTGGGATCCTTCCCGTTCCCACAGCAGGGATGGGGGTTTGGAGGGTGGGAAAATGTTGGGAAGGAGGGAATGGGGCGGTGACGGTGACAATTCCCGGTTTTAGGGTGGCAGAATTCCCCTGGGAGCAGCTTTTCCACTCCCACCCTGGTGCCCGTGTGGGTTTTGGGTGGGATCGTGGGGAAGCTGCTGCATCCACGTGGGATCTGCCTGTCCTTGGGATCAGAGCATTTCCCGTGGCAACCCCTCGTGGATTCAGGGATCCTGCGCCCGTTCTGCAGCTGATTTTGGAATTTTCCAGAAGGTTTGGGGCAGGGCTGGGAATGGGAATGGGAATGGGAATGGGAATGGGATGGGACAGAACGGGAATGGGAATGGGAATGGGAAGGGAAGGGAATGGAATGGGAATGGGACAGAACGGGAATGGGAATGGGGAATGGGATATGGGAATGGGAATGGGAATGGGAATGGGACAGAAACGGGAATGGGAATGGGAATTGGGAATGGGAATGGGAATGGAATGGGAATGGGACAGAAACGGAATGGGAATGGGAATGGGAATGGGAATGGGAATGGGATGGGAATGGGAATGGAAAGGGAATGGGGATGGAATGGAATGGGGATGGGATGGGAAATGGGAATGGGGGATGGGGAATGGGATGGGAATGGGAATGGGAATGGGGAATGGGAATGGGAATGGGAATGGAATGGGATGGGAATGGATAGAATGGGGATGGAATGGGAACAAGAAATGGGGAATGGGAATGGAATAGAAAATAGGAATAGAATAGAGGAATAGGAATAGGAATAGAATAGGAATAGAATAGGAATAGGATAGGAATAGGGATGGAATGGAATGGGGATGGAATGGGACAGGAATGGGGATGGAATAGGAATGGGAATAAGGAATAAGAATGGGATGGGAATGGGAATGGGAATGAAGGAATAGAGATGGATGGAAGGGAATAGGATGGAACAGGAATAGGAACAATAGGGGCTCCTCCGAGCTGGAGGCAGTTCCCATTTTATGAGCAAGGAAGGTTAAATCATGGAGAGGAGGATGAGGGATGAGGAGGAATCCAGCTGGGACAGTGAGGTCCTCCCACTGGAATTCCAATGGAATTGGCTCCACTGCTTCCTTCCCACCAGTCCTGGCTGCCCCATTCCCACCTCTCTCCTGGACTCACCCCAGTGGGAATGGGATGTGGGAATTGCCATCGTGGGATGCTCCAGGGGCATGGAGCTGGGCAGGGAGGGTGGCACTGCCACCACAGCTCCTGCTGGACATTGGGATGCTCCAAGGGTGACATTCCAGGGATCATGGGCAAAAGGAAGGGATGAGGGCTGGGAATTCCCACTGCTGGATGAGCTGGAGTTCCCCCACTCATGGATTCAGAGCTGACGGGAGCAGCGAGGCCTGGAGAGGGTTAAAGGAGCAGCTGGAGCACCAGGGAGCTCAAAACTATGGAAAAAAAATGGGATTTATTCCCAAACCCCACGTATTCCGCAGCAATTCCAGCCCGGAGCCTGCGCTGAACTTCCCGGTTCTTTATGGAGGTGACATTTGCATGGAAATGGGATTGGAGAGCGCTTTTAGGGGAGCGCATTCCCAGCTGYTCCTGCTGCTGGATGACCTGGAGGGATCATCTGGGATGAGCTGCATCTGTGGGAGGTGGGATGGGATGATCCCTGCTCCTTCCCATCCCTGCCATCCCTCCCTTCCCAGACCCCCTGGAAAACCCCAAACTCTGAGCTGATCTTTTTCCACGCATTCCAGCATCAGAATTTGATTTAATTCCATGTTTTCCCCATATTCTTTCCCTCAATTTCTGCTTCAAAACAACCCTGGCCAAGTGCTGCTCTTCTGTTTCTGCTTCCTCCCCTTCCCTCCTCATTCCYAGCCCCATTTTTCCCCCTTTTCCCCCCTTCATTCCTGCATTTTCAGCCTCCTCACATGGAAGCTGCTGCATTCCCAGCTTTATTCTGAGGAAATTTGGCCTTGGCCCCATTCTGAGCCATTTTTAAATCACATCCTCTCATTATTTACACTTTAGAGCCCGCTGTGTTTTTCCATGTCCTCTTCCCATCGATTTTTGGGGAGGCAGGAAAGGAACTCTACTATTCCACACAAACCAACATTTTTTGTCCGCAGCAGGTTTGGGTTTTTTTCTTTTTTGTTTTGGTTTTTTTTTTGGTTTGTTTTTTTTTTGGTTTTTTTTTTTTTTTGTGTGTGTGTTTGACATTTTTAGAAAATCAATTCCTGGTGGTTGGGTTTGTTCAGACTCCGGGGCCGGAAGGAGCTGACACAAAGCCGATGTTTATTCCAGGAGTATCCATCCAAACCCTTATCCCGGATTTATCTCCGGCCCAAACATTCCCAAACTCTCCTGGCTGGGTTTTGGATGCCYGAGAGGTTGGGAAGTGCTGCTGTTACTTATAGAAAAAAGGGAGTGAAAACTGAAGTTTCTTGGGGCTAAAAAGTAAAAATTAAAACAAAARTAAYRATGAAAATGAAATGAGAATTGGAATCAAAATCAAAATCACAATGGAAATTGGAATAGAAATAGAAACAATAGAAATAGAAATAGAAATAGAAATAGAAATAGAAATAGAAATAGAAATAGAAATAGAAATAGAAATAGAAATAGAAATAGAAATAGAAATTGGAATTTCAATAGAAATAGAATTGAAATCAAAATTGAAAATGGAATCAAAATTGAAATTGAAATGCACCTAAACTGGAAATTGAAGGTATTAATTGACTCAAAATATTCCCAGTTTTCCTCTCCTGAAAGTTCCTGAATTCCAAGGGTAGGAAAATCCATTTTCAATAGGCAAGAATTCCCTAATTTATTGATTTTCCAGATGGGATGGAGCCCCGGCAYGWATCATTCCCATCCTGGTGTTTTCCAGCACAAGCAGAGGGGGGAACCCATCATTAAAGTGGATGCATGATTAATTAACATGCTGTTAATTAGCTAGGGGAGGTCAGAGCTTGAGCTGGGCTCGTTTCTGATGAGTCCAGCAGTTCCCGTTTTCCCAAAATCCCGACCTGTCCCAAGACTTCCCCAGGCAAAGGATTTTATGATTTCCCCTAATAATTCCCCCTTCTCCATTAATTAGAGATAATTAGCGCTGATTAGGGTTGGATTTATGAGCGGGTGCGGCGTGGGGAGGGGATGGGGTCACCRGAGTTGTGCCCAATTCATGGGAGAGGTTTTCTGTCCCTTCCCAGGGACTCCTTGGTGAATCCCTGCCCTCGTGCCCATTCCCAGCTCTTTGGGATCCYGGGAATGCCCGGGGTGGGTTCTCCCCATCCCTCTGGAAGGAGCCATCCATAAAATCCAGCGAGAACCCAGCGGGAATTCTCCTTCCAGCYCTTCCTGCGGGCAAAATGGCGCCAACAAATCCAAACAGCGGCTGGAGAATCCTTTTTTGGGAATTCCAGAGGGAGAGGAGGGGTTGGAGCGGGAGCCTGGGTTGTTCTGGTGCTGGGGTTTGCATTTCCTATGGATTTATCCTGAATTTTCCTAATTTTACTGCTTCCAWTTTCTCCCTCCCACAGGTGATGTCCCCATCACTGTCCGGTCCTGGGGGTGGCCACAAACCCATCCCTGTCCAGTCTGGTGTGACAAAGATTAAAAAAAAAAGAGGGAATGAAACCAAATAACCCAAAATAAACGGAGGGCAACACCCCACGGAGCTCGGGGTGCTCTTCCCGAGCCTTTCCCACAGATTTAGAGGCTGTTGGAGGATCCAGGCAGGGCAGGGACATCAGTGGGGACATCAGCGGGGACAAAGGACAGCCAGTGCTAAATAAAGTTCCCATTATCCCTGGGCAGGAGGAGGGAGGGAGGGAGGGAGGGAGGGAGGGAAGGAGATCGACCAGGCTGTAAATTTTCAGAATTGCCCCCAAAAAGCTTCTCCAGGGAGAAAATCCGAGGGAGTGGCCGGGCTGGCTGCAGATAATGGATTCCTTATTAATTAATAATGCGCCGTGATGGAGGCTTTTATTGATCCTTCGATACAGGGCTGACCCCCCTCCATGAATAAAAGATGGATGAAAAATGGGATCGGAGCGCGGAACGGGCTGAGTTACGGCCGGCGATCCCGAAATGGCCRGGATGGATTGCAGGGCTGCGGGAATCACTAATGGATGGCAGCCCCTGATCCCCYGGGATCCCGCAGCGCCAGCCGGGGTGTCCCCAAGGCCTGGGGACAGCGGGGTGGGGACGGCGCTGCTCAGCCCATGGAAAGGATTGGAAGGATCCTTAAAAACTGGGATCATGCGGGAATGGCTGTCCCAGATCGTTTGTGGCCTGGCAGCCACACAAGTGCCACCATTGTCCCTTTAGGGGCTCCTTAGGGGTGCTCAGGAGGTGCTGGGTCAGATCCATCCATCCCTGTCCCTCTGCTGGTTTCCATCCATCCCTTCATCCATCCATCCCTCCATCCATCCATCCATCCATCCATCCATCCATCCATCCATCCATCCATCCATATCTGTCTGTCCATCCATCCACATCCATCCATCCATCCATCCATCCATCCTCCATCCATCCATCCATCCATCCATCATCCATCCATCCATCATCCATCCATCCATCCATCCATTCCCATCCGACATCCATCCATCCATCATCCTCCATCCATCCATCATCCATCCATCCATCCATCATCCATCCATTCCATCCAATCTCATCCATCCCTTCATCCATCCATCCATCCATCCATCCATCCATCCCATCCATCCATCCATCCCATCCATCCATCCATAATCTTCCTTCCATCCATCCATCCAATCCCATCCATCCATCCATCATCCATCCATCATCCATCTCCTTCATCCATCCATCCATCCATCCATCATCCATCCATCCATCCATCCATCCATCCATCCATCCATCCATCTCCATCCATCCATCCATCCATCCATCCATCCATCCCATCCATCCATCCATCCATCCTCCATCTCCATTCATCCATCCATCCATCCATCCATCCATCCATCCATCCATCCATTGTTCCCTCTCCCACTCTTTTGACACCTCATGGAAAATTCATCCTCAGCCACCCCACAACTCCTGGTTCATGGCAAAGCCATAAAGGGATCAAATCCTTGGATTGCTCTTCCTGTGCTCCAAACTTGGCCTGTTTTGGGGAAAATGGGATCCAGGTGCAGGATGGGATCCAGCAGCGGGATGAGATCCAGGAGAAAAGTGGGATCCAGCAGCAGGATGGGGACCAGGAGAAGAAAGAGATCCAGGAGCAGGGTGTGGATGTTGAAATTCTGGGTGAAATTCCACAAAAAGAAAGGATTTAAATAAAACTCTTTGTTTTGCTGCTCCCTCCTCCCCCGCTCCAGCTCCTTCCTCCGCTTCCCARTTATTTCCGGAGATTAATTTGGGAGACAAGGTGAGGGAAGAGAGGAGGTGGGAGCATTTATTTGCTGGCGGAATGAAACTCTGGGATAAATATTTGGAGATGGGAAGGGAACGGGGGYGACGAGGGAGCCACGAAAACTGCCTGGAATGAAAACTGCTCCTGGTGCAATCCTGGGAAAAGGGGGGGAAAAACGGGATACTGGGAAAAGGGGAAACAAYGGGATGTGCAGGGGAAGGGGGAAATGGTGGAATGCCAGGAAAAGGGATTCTGGGATTCTCTGCAGCTCGGAGCAGGGAGCCCTCCCTCCCTCCAGCGGGATCCAGGCAGTTGTTGGAGTTAATTAAATGTCGGGGAGCATTAGGAGCTACAAGAGCGGCGGCTCTGGAGCTGCTGGAAAACTCTGGGAACGACAGGGAACGACAGGGAACRATATTTATTTGTCTGATGTGGCTTTGATGGGGTTTTTTGGGAMTGTGGGGCAGCTCTGCCCCACRGGCAGGAATTCTGTTGAATTCCTGAATCCATTTCCCCGGGAACGACAGGGAAYGAYATTTATTTGTCTGATGTGGCTTTGATGGGGTTTTTTGGGAATGTGGGGCAGCTCTGCCTCACCAGCTCGGCCTGAAATCCCAAATTATTTCCTTTATYCATACCACCAAGGTCATCCCTGATTCCAGGGATTTTCCTGGGATGGATCAAACCTGAGCGGGCGGCTGTGCTGGTATCCATCAGGATTTGGTGGAGCCTTTATTCCCGGACAAGGACATCGATGGGAGCAATGGAGCGGGAAATGCCGTGGCCCRGCATTAAACTCCTTTTCAGGAATAAAATCCCGGTGTTTTCAGGAATGTTTGGCTCTCCTGGGATCCTCGTGCTGGGTGAACATTCCTGGGAACCCGTGGCAGGATTTTTAGCTGCGTTCCCACGGGAAGTTTGGAGGATTGGGAAGGGGGTGGGAAGGGCCAGCCCAGCTGGTTTGGGTGGATCATGGAATTTTGGGGTTGGAAAAGCTTCCAGCTGTGCCCAGTCCTTGTGCCACATCTGGGCATTCCCTGGACACTCCAACAGCCTCTGGGAGAGGGATTGGGAATGGCCTTGGGGAGGGGAGCACCCCTGCAGCACCAGGAGCACRATCCCAACCCTGGGATCCACGTCCTGAGCCCAAATCCCGGGATTTGCCAGCAGGAACTGCACCCACAAATCCTCTCCAAGAGCAAGGAACGGCCCCATCCAAAGGCTCCTTTTGGGTTGCTGCTGTTGAATTCCTGAATCCATTTCCCCGGGATTCTGGGAAGCTGCTCGGGATGCTGAGCACGTCCCGGCTGCCGTGAGGAGATGGCTCAGCCCCAACCCCGGCAGCGGCTAATCCCGACTGTTAATGAGGAGATTTGGGATGAGAATTCCGGCACCGAGGAGGCTCCGTTCAGCCCCAGCAGCTCCCGCATTGTCCCTCCCCCAGAGCCACCCAAACCCTGCCTGACACAATTCCTGTCACAATTCCCTGTCAGAATTCCCTGTCACAATTCCCTGTCAGAATTCCCTGCCACAATTCCCTGTCAAAATTCCCTGCCACAATTCCTGCCTCTATTCCCTGTCACAAGTCCCACCACAATTCCCTGCCACAATTCCTGTCACAATTTCCTTTTCAAAATTCCTTTTCAAAATTCCCTGTCACAATTCCCTACCACAATTCCTGCCACAATTCCCAGTCACAATTACCTCTCACAATTCCCTGTCACAATTCCCTGCCACAATTCCCAGCACAATTCCCAGTCACAATTCTGTGCAACAATTCCCTGTCAAAATTCCCTGTCACAATTTCCTGCCACAACTCCTGACACAATTCCCTGCCACAATTTCCTGTCAAAATTCTTGCCAAAATTCCTTCCAAAATTCCCTGCCACAATTCCCAGCACAATTTCCAGTCACAACTCCTGCCTCAATTCCCTCTCACAATTCCCTGCCACTATTCCTGTCACAATTTCCTTTTCAAAATTCCCTGTCACAATTCCCTACCACAATTCCTGTCACAATTCCCTGCCACAATTCCCTGCCACAATTCCCAGTCACAATTCCCAGTCACAATTCCCAGTCACAATTCCCTGCAACAATTCCCTGTAAAAATTCCCTGCCACAATTCCCTGCCACAACTCCTGACACAATTCCTGACACAATTCCCTGTCACAATTCCTGGTCACAATTATTGCCACAATTCCTTCCAAAATTCCCTGCCACAATTCCCAGCACAATTCCCTGCCACAATTCCTGCCTCAATTCCTTCAATAATTCCCTGTCACAATTCCCAGCACAATTCCCTGCCACAATTCCCAGTCACAATTCCCTGCCACAATTCCCTGCCACAATTCCCAGTCACAATTCCCACCACAATTCCCTGCAACAATTCCCTGCCACAATTCCTTCAATAATTCCTGCCACAATTCCCAGTCACAACCCCCCACAATTAACACCCCAAATCCGCATTTTAAATCCCAAACTCCCTGCCAGAATTCCCACTTGGAGCAGCACAATGAAAAGCCAACATCCAGAGGTTTTCTCCCMTATTTCCCATTCCCAGCAGCCACTCCAGGGATCTTTGAGTCGCCCCTCAATCCCTGGAACCTGTGACCCCAAATTCCTCCATCCCCACGTCGGTTTTGGGGTTTTATGGAAACTTTGGGACTTTGGGCACATCTGGGCCTTTCCCAAACTCCGGAAAATTCAATTCCACGCACCCAGGGTTGTTTTCCCTCCCTCCCATCCCGCGATTTGCATTCTGCTCGGGATTCACACCCCGGCAAACGGAGCAGCCTCGTGCTCCTCATAAATTCATGAGTGCYGATTCCTGGGGGGAACGGCAGCAACTCCAGCCTGGAAAACTCCTGGAGAAAAAAAAATAAAAAATCTCTTCCCTGCTTCCCTCCCCTCCCCTCCCCTCCCCAAACCCTGCCCTCGGGCGCTGCCAGGGATCCAGGGATTCTCTGGGAATTCCACCCCAGACCCTCTCTGCCCCCAGAGCTCCTGAGGGGATGCAGGCAGTGCTCGAGATGGGAATCCAGGAAAAGGGCAGGGATGGAAGGAAGGACAGCTCAGGGATGCTCCTGATGGAGCCTGGGATCATTTTCCTGCCCAGAGGCCATTCCCCTATCCAGTAAAAATTTTCCTGCCCAGGGATATTTTCCCTCTCCAGGGACAATTTCCCTGTCCAGGGATTTTTTCCTGCCCAGGGATAATTTATTTCCCTCTCCAGGGACAATTTCCCTGTCCAGGGATTCTTTTCCTGCCCAGGGATAATCTCCTTCTCCAGGAAAAATTTTCCTGCCCAGTGTTAATTTCTCTATGCAGGGATAATTTCCCTATCTAGGAATAATTTTCCTGCCCAGGGATAATTTTCCTGCCCAGGGAAAATTTCCCTCTCCAAGGATAATTTTCTTGCCCAAGATAATTTTCCTGCATATCCAGGATTCAGTGGGAGCCTTGCCCTGGGAATGTGCCCTGGGATTTTCCCTGTTCTGCATCCCAGGAATGCCAGGCAGCTCCTYGGGATGGGCAGGACCAGCATTCCCAGTTGGAATTGCAAAACATTCCAACACCAGCCTGGAAAACCACATTCCCGCAGCTCCAGATCAAACTCCAAGAAAAATAAATTTAAAACCCCCAAAGAACAGCTTATCCGAGGGTTTATTCCAAGGTTTCTTGTGGAATTTCTCATCTCTTGCCCCTCCCTGGCCTCTGTCACCTCTGGCATTCCCAGGGAGGGCTCAGMTTCCCAAAAAACCCGGCCTGAATCCTCCCACCCCTGCCCTGGCATTTGATTCCTTATCAGGGGGAGATCCACAGAGGGAAGGAATTTATTGTGGGAATGATTGGATAAGGCAGAGCCAGGCGGCTCCATGACCTTAAAATCCACCTGTGAGCAGGGAAAAGGGAAAAAAAAACGGGAGAAGAGAAGACTCAGGAAGACTTTGCTGGAAAAATGGAGTTTTTTACCATTTCCAGGCTGCTTTAACTCTGCCCTCAGATCCCAGCAGGAATTCGGGATCAGGGGGCTCCCTCAGGGAAATTCAATGCCAGGCAGCTGGAAAAATGRGGAATGTCCTGGTGGGATGCAGGGAGAGCCATCGGGATGCTGCCGGGGCTTGGCACAKCCAGGGAGCAGCCGGGATGAGCAGCCCCCTGTGCCAGGCTTTGTTTATCCCGATTTTTTTCCAGGTTTTTCCCGGTTTATGAGCCACCCCCCTCCCCCTGTTGGATCTCCCACCTCAGCGCCGGCGGTCAAAAAGGACGGGATGCGTTTCCATGGCAACRATTCCCTTCCAAAATCAGGGCTGCRGTCCYGGCCCCGGCCCCATCCCGGTCCCGTTCCCATCCCGGTCCCGTTCCCATCCCGGTCCTGTTCCCGTTCCCATCCCGGCCCCGTTCCCATCCCGGCCCCGTTCCCATCCCGGCCCCGTTCCCATCCCGTTCCCATTCCCATCCCGGTTCCATTCCCATCCCATTCCCATCCCGGCCCCATCCCTGTCCCGTTCCCATCCCGGTCCTGTTCCCGTTCCCATCCCGGCCCCGTCCACATCCCGTTCCCATCCCGGCCCCGTTCCCATCCTGTTCCCATTCCCATCCCGGTCCCGTTCCCATCCCGGCCCCGTTCCCATCCCGGCCCCATTCCCATCCTGTTCCCATCCCGGCCCCGTTCCTATCCCGGCCCCGTTCCCATCCCGTTCCCATCCCGTTCCCGTTCCCATCCCGGCCCCATTCCCATCCCGGCCCCATTCCCATCCCGGCCCCGTTCCCATCCCGTTCCCGTTCCCATCCCGGCCCCATCCCGGCCCCGTTCCCATCCCGGCCCCATCCTGGCCCTGTCCCCATCCCGGTCCCGTTCCCATCCCAGCCCCGTTCCCATCCCGGTCCCGTTCCCATCCCATTCCCATTCCTATCCCGCCCCCATCCCCATCCTGGCCCCATCCCGGTCCCGTTCCCATCCCGGTCCCGTTCCCATCCCAGTCCCGTTCCCATCCCGGCCCCGTTCCCACCCCGGCCGGGGCTGAGCCCCCATTCCCGGCAGGCCGATCCCAGCTGGATCCTCTGTGGGGCATTCCCGCTCCCCTTCCCGCTGTTCCTGCCCCGGGCACCCTGCCCCAGGCCTGCGTGGCCTGCTGGCCGTTGTGCCCTGGGTGTCCCTTGATCCCCCCCAGCGTCCCCTGGGTGTCCCTTGATCCCCCTGGCGTATCCCCTGGGTGTCCCCTGTGCTCCTGGATGTCCCCTGGATGCCCCCTGTCCCCCTGAGTGTCCCCTGGGTTTATCCCCTCGGACATCCCTTTATCCTGCCACGGCCCCGTGAAGTTTCCCCTGTTTCCCCTGGATGTCCCCTGCATGTCCCCTGTCCCCCTGGGTTGTCCCCTGGTATCCCCTTGAGTGCCTTGATCCCGCCAGTGTGCCCCTGAGTGTCCCCTGTGTTCTTGGCTGTCCCCCTTGTCCCGCCGCGTGTCCCTGGCTATACCCTTGGTGTCCCCTGTTTCCCTGGGTGTCCCCTGCATGTCCTGTTCCCCCTGCTGTGTCCCCTGGATGTCCCTTGATTCCCCCAGGTGTCCCCTGAGTGTTCCCATGTGGTTGCTCTGGGTGTCGCCTGTTTCCCCCTGGGTGTCCCCTGGATGTTCCCCTTTGGTGACCTCTGCTCCACTCTGGGTGTGCCCTGTTCCTCCTGAGTGTCCCCTGCAGTGTCCCCTGAGTGTCCCCTATTCTCCCTCTGTCTCCCCTGGGTGTCCCCTGGATGTCCCCTTGGTGACCCCTGCTCACTCCGGGTGTGCCCTGTTCCTCTTGAGTGTCCCCTGAGTGTTTGTTCCCTGTTCTCCCTCTGTCCCTCCTGGGTATCCCCTCACCCCTCTGTGGCGTCCCCTGTTCTGGCCCTCTTCCCCTTGGGTGTCCCCTGCTCCCCCCTGGATGTCCCCTGGCTGTCCCCTGTTTCCCCTGGATGTCCCCTTGAGTGTCCCCTGCTCACTCTAGGTGTGCCCTGTTGCTCCTGAGTGTCCCCTGAGTGTCTCCTGTTTTCCCCTTGCTCCCCCTGCATGTCCTCTGTCCCCCCTGGGTGTCCCCTCAGTGTCCCCTGCTCCTCCTGGATGTCCCTTGACCCCTACGTGGTGTCCCCTGTTCTCCCCTTGTTCCCCCTGCCTGTCCCCATGGGTGTCCCCTGTCCCCCTGGGTGTCCCCTGTCCCCCCTGGGTGTCCCTTCTCCCCTCTGGGTGTCCCCTGATCCCTCTGTTGTGTCCCCTGTTCTTCCCCTGTCCCCCCTGGGTGTCCCCTGACCCCTCTATGGTGGAACCTTGGGGGGACATTGGGGGGACATTGGGGGGAC
>NDFG01000014.1:351506-367523 GCA_002167245.1 Sporophila hypoxantha
AAAAGAGAGAGATCTGCATCCACTACTTCTTGGTGGGCTTCCGAGGAGATTTTGAACCTTGATGAGTTTTGGAACCTTGATGAGATTTTTGAACCTTGATGAGTTTTTGAATCCTTGGTGAGTTTTTGAACCTTGAAGCTTGCGTGAAGCAACCAAATTAATTTCTCCTCCTCCTTTCCACAAAGGAATTGTCACTTCCTGGCGCCTCAGGCCACTTATTCTGTCATGTCCTGGTCTCCAGGCCTCTTTTTTTGTCACTCCAGGTCCTTCAGACCCCTCTTCTCCCAGCTTGCCCTGCAGCCACTCCAGCTCCAGTGGGTTTATCCCCATCCCGTCCCTTCCCTGGAGAAGCCCCTCTGGAGCAGCATTCCCGCTCCCAGCCCTGCTGCTCCTCCCTCTCCAGTGTTTCACGAGCTCTCCTCAAGGACACTGAGGCAGCTCTCAGGAATGATCGCGGGGCCAGCCTGGAGATATCAAACAGCAGCCCCGGCAGCCTCGCGGATCTCCTGCAGCATTCCTGATATCCTAATCTGAAATGGGAATCAGGGGGAGGCCCAGCCCTTTCCAAGGCGCTGTTTATTCTCTTTTTTTATAGATAATTTATTTTTTTTCATTTGGTGTCAGAAGGGAGATCCCGGGGAATCCTTTATCTCCAGCAGCAATCAGTTTAAACACGGCCCGTTATCGCACGGGACATGGCTGAGTGTGGATAACGAGGGTGATTCCGTGGCTTTCCGAAATAACCTTGGCTGGTGGAGAGCAGGGAAGAGCAGAGCAGGGAAAAGGTGTGGAAAAAAGCCCCGTGGAGGGTGGGGGGTGGCGCGGGAAAGGGAGTCCCTGCTCCTCTGTGATGGCGTCATCCCAGGATATCCCAATCCTGACTCCCAGCAGGACGCCCCAATCCTTTCTAGTTCCCATCATCCAGAACAATCCCAATCCTCCTGATTCCCATCATCCCAGAATATCCCAATCCTCCTGGCTCCATCATCCGCAGACTCCTGCTCCTTCTGATTCCAGCAGGACATCCAATCTTCTGATTCCCATCAGGACATCCAATCCTCCTGATTCCCATTATCCCAGGACTTTCTGCTCCTCCCAGCTCCCATCATGCAGGAACATCCTGCTCCTCCTGAATCCCATCATCCCAGAACACCCCAATCTCCCTGATGCCCATTATCCCCAGAACAACCCAATCCTCCCAGCTCCCATCATCCCAGAGCATCCCCGATCTTCCTGGTTCCATCAGGACATCCAATCCTCCTGGTTCCCATCATCCCAGGGACATCCAATCCTCCTGATTCCCATCAGGACATCGCCAATCCTCCTGGTTCCCATCATCCCGAACACCCAATCTCCCTGATTCCCATTATCCCAGAACAACCCAATCCCTCCAGCTCCCATCATCCCAGAGCATCGCCGATCTTCCTGGCTCCCATCAGGACATCCCAATCTCCCTGATTCCCATATCCCAGAACCAACCCAATCTCCGGCTCCATCATCCCAGAGCAATCCTGATCTTCCTGGTTCCCATCAGGACATCCCAATCCTCCTGATTCCCATCATCCCAGAACATCCCCATCTTCCTGTTCCCATCAGGACATCCCAATCCTCCTGATTCCCATCATCCCAGGACATCCTGCTCCTTCTGATTCCAGCAGGACATCTGATCTTCCTGGCTCCCATCAGGACATCCCAATTTTCCTGGTTCCCATCATCCCAGGACATCCCAATCCTCCTGATTCCCATTATCCAGGACATTCTGCTCCTCCCAGCTCCCATCATGCCAGGACATCCTGCTCCTTCTGATTCCCAGCAGGACATCCTGATCTTCTGGCTCCCATCAGGACATCCCAATTATCCTGGTTCCCTCAATCCCAGAGCATCCCGATCTTCCTGGTTCCCATCAGGACATCCCAATCCTCCTGATTCCCATCATCCCAGAACACCCCAATCTCCCTGATTCCCATTATCCCAGAACAACCCAATCCTCCCATCATCCCAGGACATCCGCTGCTCCTCCAGCCTTGGAACCCCCAAAATCTTGAAATTACCGAGGATGATCCCAACAACTCCCAACGCTCCTCCAGGAAACCTTCGGTGTTGTCACCGCCGCCGTGGAGAGATCTTGGCGCTCATTAATGGCCCTTGATTTAACTCGAGTTCACGTTAGATCTCCATGTTGATTGCCGGAGTTAATTACGGAGTTAATTACCAGCTAATAGCTTTGTTGCTAATGGCTGTGACGGATTTTTGGCAGGGCTGTCAGGAGGGTCTCCTGGGCAGGATCCTTGGTACGGAGCTGGAGACACTGAAGGCGAACAATTCCAATGTTTTTTTTTTCCTTTGATGAACAGTAAATTATCCTGATATCTCCCACTCTTGTGCTCGCTCGTTATCTGTGGGTAATTAGGAGTGAAGAGCTGCTGATAGGGGACAACAGCAATTTGATTTTTGATGTCACATGTTGGGGTTTGTCCCTCATGTCCTGCTTCCGGCCCTCCCCTGCATTCCCAGCCCTTCTACACCTCCACAGGTGCCACCCCAAAATCTCTGCCTCCAATTCTGGGAGAATTCCAGGGCTCCTCAGGCCCTGTGGGAAATCAGCTGTGATTTYCCAGGAGCAGCTCTGCCTTTTCCCAGCGGGTTCTGTCCCCCTCCTCCTGGGGGACAGGAGGCGAGTCCATGGACATCACATCTCAAGTGCATCCCTCGCCCATCACATCCCAAGACAAACTGGGATAAACTGGGATAAAAGCTGTGCCTGAGCATGGCCAAGAGCCCGCCTGGATGGGATGGGGATTCCTAGGCAGCACCTGGAGCTGGGGGAAGGAGGATTTGGAGATGATCAGGAAACGAAGGAAGGAGCAGTGYGGGGTCCCTGAGCCCCAAAGCCAATGCAGGTGACACGTCTAAAAGCAGGGACAATGCAGGGTGTGTCCCTGCCAGCTGAGCCATGGTTTTGGAGCCCTCAAAGCCCTTTTCCACATCCCAGCAGCATTCCTGACTGTGACGATGTTCACAGGGGTCTCAGGCTGAGGGAAGAGAYGAGGATCTGACTCCATGTTTCAGAAGGCTTGATTTATTATTTTATCATATATATTACATTAAAACTATACTGAAAGAATAGAATAAAGGATTTCATCAGAGGCCTAGTAAGAATAGAATAGGCAAGAATGATAACAAAGGTTTGTGGCTCAGCTCTCTGTCCCAGCTGGACTGTGGATTGGCCATTAATTAGAAACAACCACATGAGACCAATCACAGATGCACCTGTTGCATTCCACAGCAGCAGATAATCAATATTTACATTTTGTTCCTGAGGCCTCTCAGCTTCTCAGGAGGAAAATCCTAAGGAAAGGATTTTCCATAAAAGATGTCTGCGACACCTGAGATTTGCCAGCTCCCAGCCATCCGCTGGGGTTGGTGGCACTCCCGCGGGCTCTCCTGGCTCCAAACTCGGGAGGAGCTGAGCCAGGCTTTGTCACCTCCCTCAGCAGATGGATGGGAGCGTTCCAGGGAGCCCAGACAAGCTCCTGCCTGGCAGCTCTTCCCGGCCCTTCCCAGCTCCAGCGCTCCTGCAGAGCTGGAGGTAAAGCTGCTCTGCTCGGGGACAGCACATCCTGAGAAAAATCAGTGTCACTGCTCACGTCCTGAGGTGGCACAGGGGCTTGGGTCGTGTCCTGCTCCTGCTGGGAGATTGGGGGATCCCAGAATCCACAATGGGTGGGAAACAACCTTAAAGTTCAGCCAGTGACATGACCAGGGACACCTCTCCCTGTCCGGTTATCCCAGCCTGGGCCTTGGACACCTCCAGGGATCCAGGAGCAGTCACAGCTTCCCTGGGAATTCCCAGCCCCTTCCCACCCTCTCAGCCAGGAATTCCTTCCCAAAATCCCATCTAACCCTGCTGTCTGGCAGTGCAAGCCATTCCCTGTGTCCCGTCCCTCCATCCCTTGTCCCAAATCCTCTCCAGCTCTCCTGGAGCCCCTTTAGGAGAGCTGGAGAGGGACTGGGGACAAGTCTGGCAGCTCTTCCCAGCCCTTCCCCGCTCCCAGCGCTCCTGCAGAGCTGGAGATAAAGCTGCTCTGCTCGGGGACAGCACATCCCTGAGAAAAATCAGTGCCACTGCCACGTCCTGAGGTGGCCCAGGGGCTTGGGTCGTGTCCTGCTCCTGCTGGGAGATTGGGGGATCCCAGAATCCCACAACGAGTGGGAAACAACCTTAAAGATCAGCCAGTGCCACCCCTGCCATGCCAGGGACACCTCCCACTGTCCCAGGTTATCCCAACTTGGCCTAAGACACCTCCAGGGATCCAGGAGCAGTCACAGCTTCCCTGGGAATTCCATCCCAGCCCCTTCCCACTCTCACAACCAGGAATTCCTTCCCAAAATCCCATCTAACCCTGCTGTCTGGCAGTGGGAGCCATTCCCTGTGTCCTGTCCTCCATCTCTTGTCCCCAGTCCCTCTCCAGCTCTCCTGGAGCCCCTTTAGGACCTGGAAGGGGCTCTGAGCTCTCCTTGGAGCCTTCTCTTCTCCCTTGGGCACTTCCAGGGATCCAGGAGCAGCCACAGCTCCTCTGGGAATTCCATCCCAGCCCCTTCTCACGCTCATTCCTTCCAAAAATCCCCCCCAGTCTCTGTGGGGAGCCATTCCTTGTCCCCAGTCCCTCTCCAGCTCTCCTGGAGCCCCTTCAGGACCTGGAAGGGGCTCCGAGGTCTCCCTGGAGCCTTCCCTGCTCCAGGTGAACATTCCCAGCTTTTTCAGCCACCCTCCAATGCCCTCAATCCCTCGGCAGAGCTCTCCTGGCACCGATCCCTGGCTCGGGAAAGCCTCTCCCAACCCCTCCTTATCAACGAGGTGCACGCGCCGCCACCTCGGGGGAAAACCTGGGATCTGAGGGAGGCAGAGGGAGAACTCCCAGCCCTGGCATCCCTGCCAGCCTGGGAGGTGTCGGGAGGGTTGGAGCGATGGGCGTGGATGGCAGGATTTGCTTTCCTCTCCTGGAGCAAAGCACAGCCGTGAGATCCCAGCCTGGAGCTGATTCCGYGGGGGAGGCGGCCAAGCCTGGGAGATCCCGGTGCCAGGGCGGCTGCAGCTGCTTTGGAGAGGTAAATCCCTCCCCAAAAATCTCTGGAATGGGGTGGGATTCAGGGCTGAGGGATTTCCACCCCCTTTTTTCCAGAGYTCACAGATTTCCCTGCACTGGAGAACCAGAAACCTTTTCCCTGACCCCTTTGAAATTCCTCACAGGAGCTGCCAAGGCCAGGAGGAACAAATTCCAAGGAGGAATTTGTTTTGAAGGAGGAAACAATTCCAAAGAGGAATTATTTTCAAGCAGGAAACAATTCCAAGGAGGAATTGTTTTTGAAGGAGGAAACAATTCCAAGAGAGGAATTATTTTCAAGCAGGAAAACAATTCAAGGAGGAATTGTTTTCAAGGAGGAAACAATTCCAAGGGGAATTGTTTTGAAGGAGGAACAATTTCAAGGAGGAAATTGGTTTTCAAGGACGGAAACAATTACAAGGACAATATTGTTTCCAAGGAGGGAACAATTCCAAGGAGGAATTGTTTCCAAGGAGGGAACAATTCCATGCTGGGATGATGGAAAGGCAGGAAAACCCTTCCAGAACCAYGAGTGAGGGGTGGGAATTCACATCCAGGAAAGGTGGAAGCCTCGAAACTCCCCAACAAATGGAGCAGGAGGAGCTGGGCCTTGCTGGGCCGGGATTKATCCAGCAGGATGGATAAGCCAAGGCTCTGGAGCAGCCCCTGACCTTGCTCACATGAGTAATTCCATGSATTGCAGTCGTCTGGATGCATCAGAAAATAACGATCTGGGAATCAATAAACACAATTCTGCCCCACAAACACCACGAACTCATCCCCACCCCTAAACACCAAGAAACCTCCTCCAGAACCCGCTCCAGCTTTTTGTGGGCATCCCAACATTGAGCTTTCCTGGAAATCCAGTGCAGGGGCAGGTCCTGACACCTGAAATTTATTTTTTTTTTTAATTATTTTTTTTTCCCCTCAGCTTCTTTTCAGGCTGCTGCAGGATTCGAGCTCCACGGATGGAGCTGAATGGATGCAGCTGCAATCAGCCTGCGGTGAATGATGCTCCAAATTGCAGCTCCCGGGATGCCGGGAGCAGGTGACGGTGTTTGAATGTCACTTAAAGTTCATTTTCATTATTTTAATTGTCACCGGCAAAATCTCCCCATCCAGGCCTGATTATGCTGGGAGAGAAAATCAGGACTTAAATCCCAATCAATCAGAGCTGGAAGTGTTGCTGCAGCGGGGCCTGAGCTGTGATTAAAGCGAGGCTTCGGTGATGGGGGAAAGGCTGGGAATGCGCGGGGCTCGCCAAAACTCCGGGATGAGCTTCCCAAGGACCGGGTACCATGGACAGCTCATTCCCGGCTCTGTCCCGGCTCTCCGCGGGGAAAAGGGGTAGAGTCTGGGGGGCCCGGGGGGCAGGGGGCGTTATCAGATGGAGTTATCAGATAGAGTTATAAACTGGAATTATCAGATGGAGTTATAAACTGGAATTATTAGCTGGAGTTATCAGCTGGAGTTATCAGATGGAGTTATAAACTGGAATTATCAGAGGGGGTTATAAACTGGAATTATCAGAGGGAGTTATCAGCTGGAGTTATCAGCTGGAGTTATAAACTGGAATTATCAGATAGAGTTATAAACTGGAATTATCAGATGGAGTTATAAACTGGAATTATTAGCTGGAGTTATCAGTTGGAGTTATCAGACGAGTTATAAACTGGAATTATCAGATAGAGTTATAAACTGGAATTATCAGCTGGAGTTATCAGCTGGAATTATTAACTGGAATTATCAAATGGAATTATCAGCTGGAGTTATCAGCTGGAATTATTAACTGGAACTATCAACTGGAGCTATCAGCTGGAGTTATCATCTGGAGTTATCAGCTGGAGTTCCAGCCCCCAGCTCCACAGCCACCAGCAGCAGAAGGCCCTGGAGCTGCTGGAGCAAATGCAGAGGAGAACACGGAGCTGCTCCAGGGCTGGAGCCCCTCTGGATTCTGGGAGGGCTGGGAATGTTCAGCTGGAGCAGGGAAGGATCCATGGAGAGCTCAGAGCCCCTCCCAGGGGCTCCAGGAGAGCTGGAGAGGATTTGGGATAAGGGATGGAGGCACAGGACACAGGGAATGGATTTAAGCTGGGAAAGGGGAGATTGGGGTGGGATTTTGGGCAGGAATTCCTGGCTGGGAGGGTGTGAGGGGCTGGGATGGAATTCCCAGARGAGCTGTGGCTGCCCCTGGATCCCTGGCAGTGCCCAAGGCCAGCTTGGATCCATCCAGTCCTGTGAAAAATGTCAGGACTGGAACTGGATGGGATTTAAACCCCATCCCAACCCAAACCATTCCAGGATTCTGGAATTCCACCGGGCAGAGCCGGATCCTGCTCCTTTAACATCAACAATTAACGGGGAAAAATAAAAAGCTGCTCCATAAACTGCTGCAAAGTGGAAGCTCCTTCCAAACAAACCAATTTGAGGAAGATGGAGCCAGTGGGATCCGGCAATAATTTAATAACCAGCTCRGAAAAACAACAATGAATTTAAGAGCATTTTTAGTTTTGGGGTTTTTTTGTTGTTTTTTGTTGTTGTTGTTTGTTGGGTTTTTTTTCTAAGAGAGAAACATCAACTCTGCGGGGAAATAAATGGAATAAATGGAGCCCAATCTGCACAAACATTTGTTTTGTTATCTCTGGAAAATCAATAAACACGGGGCAATTATGGCCTCGATGAATCCCCCAACTTCGGATTCTCTCTCCAGGCTTCCTGCTCGATGGGAATTCATTACATTTCCCTTTCTTCATTCAGATAAATTTGCCGGTTTTTTTCCTCCCTTTTTCAAGCCCAAGTCATGTTTTTTCCCTGAAATGTTTCATTTTTCTTTCCCTGGCATTGTGGAGGGAGAGGGAAGCTCCCCTCAGCACTGATCTAATYCAATTAAATGTAATTTAATTGCTGGGCAGCCTCGGATTCGTCAAGAATTCCATCAGCAAATAAATCAGAATAAAAAGCTGGGCCTGACATGGATCTTCCTGGTTTCTAGCGAAAATCTCCYGGTTTGGGTTTCAGCAGCTCGGCCAAGCTCGGCTTCACAAAAACTGCGCCTATTCCTTCTCCCTCCCTTGATTTTGGAGCCATCTGGATCAGATCCAGGGAGCAGGAGGATCCCAAATTCTCCTCTGCCCTTTGTCCTGCCTGCAGAACCTTTGGGGTACTTGAACCTTTGAGATGCTCGAACCTTTGGGATGCTCGAACCTTTGGCATGCTCAAACCTTTGGGATGCTCAAACCTTTGGGCTGCTCGAACCTTTGGGATGCTCGAACCTTTGGGATGCTCGAACCTTTGGAATCCTCTTCCCTATTTTCTGCTGGAACCATTCCCTTCCCTGCCTCAAAATCCGGGAATTCCCCATGGAGACAGCAACGGCCTCACCCACCCTTCCCAAATGCAGGAATAAATGGGGGCAATTATCATCCGGGGGTGCCTAATTATCCATTTTTAATGAAGGAAAACCTCATTCCCAGCCCGCTGGAAAAGCCACTTCCCGGGGTGTCAACGCCCTCTGGGAATTCYGCTGCGCTCRGAGATTTTACCKCTTCCCACAACATCTTTAATTTTCACACCAGGTTTTTGTTCTGTTTTTTTTCCGTATTTGATTGGTAAAACAATTATCAGGAATGAAATTTAGGATTTTAACTGAGAACTTGGGAGAGGAAAAAACCCCAAGAACTCGATGAAAAAATCAACTCAGTGTTGACTAGAAACCAAAGATTTCTAGATTTTTTTAAGGTTATGACCTTCCCATGGAAACATCTTTGGAAAAGCTGCTTTTCCAACTTCTGGAAGAGCCYCTGGAGCACCAGGAGAGAGTCCAAGAGAGCTCGGGGGGTTGGAATTTATTTGGGATGTTTGGGAAGCTTGGGAGGAGCCCATGTCCCCTTGGGCGCTGAGCCCAATCCCTCCTGTCAGGGACTTGTGGAGAGCCACAAAATCCTCACCGCTCCCCTTTTTCCCAGCATCTTCTCATCCCAGCCACGCTCCAAGCAAAACGGAGCTTCCAGGCCGCAGAAATCAGACCCCAAAAAAACGGTTAAAATGGGGGAAAAAAAAGAAGTTAAAATTAAAGAAAAGAACAATCCTGAAGGCAGGGAACGTTTCCCACTCTCGCTGAGGGTTTGGAGCCGCTCCCTCGCCACTTCCCCCAGGGATTGCTGCTTTTTCCCCGTAATTAGCAGCGAAGTGTGAGCGCTGCCGGGAGCCAAGAGTCTCCCTCGGATCCCACTCGGGCTTTCCCTCTCGGTTTTTTCCCGGTGTTTTCTTCTCACCACGTTCAATTAAATCCGGACCCGCTGCCAACAAATCCCTCGGAGCAGCCGAAGCCTCCCCAGGCGAGCTCCGGGYGCTCCCCAGCTCCGGAGCCTGCGGGGCGTCCCTGGCACCCCCAGAAGGARCARTGATGGTCCTGGGGGTCTTTTCCAGCCTCCAAATTCCATGGTTTTGGGGAAAACCAACCAGGACCGAGCACAGACAGTGACAGCTTTAACCGTTTATAGTCCCTTTGTCCATTTTTYCCCTTTTTTCTTCTTATCCAACTTCCATTTTAGAATTTCAAAGCAGAAAACATAACTCCTAAAGAATCCTAAAGAATCGTTTGAAACTTTAGAAACAATAAATAATAGCAAATAAATATAATAAAGAAAGAATAAAATTATTAATAATAAATCTAATTAATATAATAAATATTATTAATTTGAAACTTTAGAAACAATAAATAATAGCAAATAAATATAATAAACAATAAATAAAATAATTAATAATAAATATAATAAACATTAATAATTTTAAATTTTAGAAACAATAAAGAATAGTAAATAAATATAATAAACCATAAATTAAAAATTAATAATAAATATAATAAAATTAATACTTTTAAATTTTAGAAACAATAAATAATAATAATTAAATATAGCAAGCTATATGAACAATAAATAAAATAAGGAATGATAAATAAAATCATCAATAATAAATATAATAAATAATAATAATTTTAAATTTCAGAAACAATACCTTTTATAACTAATAAATTTCATCATTCATAAATTCAATAAAATTAATTTAATTTTTAAAATATTTTTTACAGCTTTTTCAGCTTTTAACTTCACCAGCAGGACAAACTGAGAAGCTTKATCCTCTCCAAGCCTCACCCTGGTGCCATGACTTCTTTTWTTGGCCAAGGCTGAGGGAGATTTTGGGGAGCCCTTTCCACTTTTCCTTGGCATTTTTTGCTGCCAAACGGTGAATTTGAATTCCTCCACTCCGGACAGAAGCAGCGGAGAGAGTGTGAATAAAACATGAAGCAGAAAGCAAATCCTCCCTGGCACCTGGATCCTTCCCTTCCCAGGGCAATCCCMAGGCTTTAATTGCTTGATTTACTGCAGGAGCCACTCTGCCAGCAGCGATAAATAAAGTTAATTAATATCGGGAAACCCCCTGCCAGAGGCTGGGAATTCACAGGGAGCAGAGGGMTGGGATTTGTGGGGCTGCTGGAGAAGGGAAGAGCCCAATTCCCTCTCCTCCCTTTCCTTATCCATCATCCTTTCCTTGTTTGGCTGCTGGCTCCAATTCTGGGTTGTTTTCCTTCTCTTTTTCACTCCCTCCTTCCCCATGGACCCCAAACGTTAACCAGGGAAGAGTTTCTGTGATTAAATACATGGAAATAATGAGATTTTCTCCTGGAGGAAGGAAATCTGTTGCCAAACGTGGAGTTGGAACACCCTGGTGTGCCAAAAGATGGGAGGAAAACAGGGAACTGTTGATTCCAACAGGACAGAGGCCCCATCCATTCAGATTTCAGCTTTTTCCATGGATGTTTTTTGTTGGGAATGAAGTTACACATCCCCACAAATCCAGGAAATTCTTGGGTGGTTTTCACGTTGGATTTAACCCCAGAATGGCTTGGAGCACCTTGGGATAATGGGAGGTGTCCTGTCCAAGGAATGGGGTGGAACAGGATGAACTTTGAGGTTTTTGGGATTTTATGGTGGGATTTAGCCCAAAAAAAAAAATTGGATGAAAATGTCCCAGGTGGATGAAATTACATGCTTCTCCACAAAATCCAGGAAATTTCTTGGATTGTTTTCCATGTTGGATTTTACCAAGGAAGGGTTGAGCAACCTGGGACAGTGCGAGGTGCTCCTGTCCAAGGAATTGGTTAGAAGAAGATGAACTTGAGGTTTTTATGGATTTTACAGTGGTTTTTAGCCCCCAAAAATTGGATAAAAAAATGTTCCCAGGTGGATGAATTACATGTTCTCACAAAGCCAGGAAATTTCTTGGATGGTTTTTCAATGGATTAACCCCAGAATGCTTGGAAGACCATGGATAGTGAGGATGATGCTCCTGTCCAAGGTAATGGGTGGAACAGGATGAACGTTGAGGTTTTGATTAACACTAAGAAAGAAAATTTCAGGATGAAAAAAAGTCCCGTGGTTGATGAAATTACATGTTCTCCACAAAGCCAGGAAATTTCTTGGGGTGGTTCATGTTGGATTTTACCAAGAAGGGTTTGGAGCAACCTGGGCAGTGGGAGGTGTTCCTGTCCCAGGAATAGGAGTGGAACACAATGAACTTTTGAGGTTTTTGGGATTTATATGGTGGATTTAGCCCAAAAAAAAATTTGAGATGAAAATGTCCCAGGTGGCATGAAATTACATGTTCTCCACAAATCCAGGAAATTTCTTGGGATGGTTTTCACATTGGATTTAACCCCAGAATGACTTGAAGCACCATGGGATAGTGGGAGGTGTTCCTGTCCAAGGAATGGGGTGGAACAGGATGAACTTTGAGGTTTTTGGGATTTAACAGCGGGTTTTTAGGCTGAAAAATTTCGGGATGGAAATGTCCCAGGTGGAATGATGTCACACATCCTCCACAAATCCAGGAAATTTCTTGGGRTGGTTTTCRCSTTGGATTTTACCAAGGAAGGGTTTGGAGCAACCTGGGACGGTGGGAGATGTCCCTGTCCATAGCAGGGCATGGAATGAGATGAATTTTAAGGTCTTTCCCACCCAAATMATTCCAYGATCCYGTGGCTCATCCTGGTTTTTTTCCAAGGTCAATACAAACCCAAGCAGCTCTCTCCGCACCAAATCTCCCCAAGTTTTCCTGGACCAGGATTTGGCCCTGGAATTTTGCTGATTTACCCAGCCAGACCTTCTGACCTGGCCACATTCCCAGGGAWTTTTCCCAGTTTTCCAAGCATCTCCACCAGGGAAGAGCTTCCTGCACGTGGCCCCTGCATCACCTCAGGAATCGGCTCCAACATCTGCCAGCCTGACTCCTGCAGGGCCTTTGGATCGTYTGTGTGCTCTGGAATGACACRGGATTCCTTGGCCAGATGGAAACTTCTCCCTGGATCATTGGGAAGGGACGGGACGGGGTTGGGATCTCTCAGTTTTACATCCCAAATCCCTCCCTGGCTGACCCTCCCTCCCYGATGGAATTAACTCCTGATTTATCCTTCCAAACAATTCCTAAATGATTTCCTGAGGGAAAGGAGGGTTTGGGATTGTTCGGGAGCAGCCCCCAGGTGCAAGGAGCTGTTTTTATCCCTAATTGTGTCCAAGACGCCCAAACCAACACTTCATTATTCATTTTTTCTGGCWTATGGAAAAATCTGGGAGCACCCAGTGGCTGGAGCAACAAAACCCTGCCTAAACTGTGCCATGAAAACCTGGATTTTAATCCCAGCCTTGCCAGGGAGGAGCTGAGCCCCTTCTTGTGTCCCTGGGCTCATCCCAGCTCTGTGGGATGCTCTGTCCCCTCTTGGTGGCCGGGCTGTCCCCGCTCTGCCACTGACAGAATTTTCCCATCTTCCCACTTTTCCATCCTTTCCCTCCCTGGAACTGGGASGGACAAAGAGCTGCAGTGCCTGGAGTTGGAACAGGTCGGGTTTCAGAGCAGAATTGGTTGAAATTGCCCAAATTTGTCATTTTTAAGGCCAGAAGTTGCCGCTTCCCACGCTGAACCTGACATTTTACCTAATGATGGCCATGGAAATTCCCCCAGGAATTCCCAACTGCCCKGGGATGGAGCGAGGTTGTTTTTAAATCAGCACCTGACCTTTGGAAATGGACCCCAGGATTAATGACCAGGTCAGGTTTTATTTCAACCAGAGCTTGGTTGGTTTCATTTYCCAGACATCCAGGCCGGGCACTGCTCCTTTTGCTTTAAAATCCACCAAAACTCRTCCAGGTGCTCCAAATTCCCTCACCTGGCCGAGTTTTCCCTCCAAGGAATTAAGCTGAGCTTTCCCCACCCCATATTTCTATAAAATAAATAGATTTAATCCCATAAATCTGCAATTTAATTTGACAAAAGCCTCGGAGTGAAGCTGGAGTTCAATCRTCCCAAAGCAGGGCCTGGAGGAGAATCCCAAAGAAAGGTTGGGAATGGATTTCAGGGAGATTAAAMTCCAGATGGTCGGGAGCTGGAGAGCCTCAGGGCTGTGGAGATGGGATTGCTGGGAACAGGGATGAGAGTTGCTTTGGGAAATCCCATGCTGTGGTTGTGAGTGTTGGGATTCCCATCCCTCCCAGCCTCTGCGCTGATCTCATCTCCTGATTCCCCAGGCAAGGATCCAAAACCTTTTCCTGCAGGAGAAGGATCTGCCTTGGCGTTAGGAGCAGGATGGGGCCGCATTCCCGGGCTGTGGGACCAGGGAAAGGAGAATTTGCTGTTCCCAGAGGATGCCAAACCCTGCCTGGGGCTGGCAGGGGTGGGAGGAGGAGCTCAGCCTCAGCTCCTGCAGCTCTCACTGCTGGGAAAGGCTGGAAGGAASGTCCTGTTCCATTGGAAAAGGCTGGACCGGCCCCAAAATCCCCTTTGGATTGTGCTGCTCCAGAATCCCGYCCTGGGAAGGAGCTGGAGATGTTGGATTGAGGGRTCAGAGGGATGGAGCAGCTCTGGAGCCAGGCTGGGAGAGCTGTGGRTGCTCACCTGGAGAGGAGAARGATCCAGGGAGAGCTTCCAGCACATTCCAGGGCCTGAAGGGGCTCCAGGAGAGCTGGAGAGGGACTGGGGACAAGGGATGGAGGAACAGGACACAGGGAATGGCTTCAAACTGGGAAAAGTGAGATTGGGGTGGGATTTTTGAAAGGAATGAGTGTGGGGAGGGGCTGGGCTGGAATTCCCAGGGAATCTGTGGCTGCCCCTGGATCCCTGGCAGTGCCCAAGGCCAGGCTGGGATAACCCAGGATGGTGGAAGGCATCCCCATGGCAGGGGTGGGTTGAGGTGAAGATCCCTCCCAGCCCATTCCAYCCTGGAATTCTGTCTGCCAGCAGGATTCCCCTGCTCAGAGAGGCGATGGCTTTTCCATGCAAATGTGTTTTCCATGTAAATGCTCTTGGAGGGCTGTTCAGCAGGAAGTGACAGCGGTGACAGCTCCGATCCTCCCGGGAATCGCTGCAGTCACTGTTGGTTTTCTCCTAAAATGACGGATCTTGATCTCTCTGCCTTTCAACTTCTGTGGATTTTGGATTTTTTTTTCCCCTAAACCACCGTGTCCTTGATAAACAAACACAAACAAAAGAACGCCTTGGAGCCAGGGAGGGAATTCCAGCCTGCAGAGGGTAAAAAAGGGAAATAAAGCAGGGAAAAAAAAAGGAAATAAACCGAACCAGACAGTTCCCAAGGGCTGGAAATYCCAAATTCCTGCTCGGTGGGATAAATCCTGGGCATGTCACATCCACCTGAGCACCCCCTCCTAACCCAGTGCACCAGCTTGGCTTTTCCTTGCTTTTTTTAATGGAATTTCTGGCCCTTTCACCCCCACCCTGGGAGGTCCGAACAGCTCTCCCAGGCTCCAGCGCTGCCCTCATTTTTCTGGAAGGGCCCCCAGGGCTGAGGGGTTTGGAATTGAAATCCATTAGCAAAATTCCTCCTTTCCCCCCCTCTTTTTGCATTAAATATTCCATTAATCCAACATCCCAATCCCCCAAAGCAGGGGGGTGTTAAAATAAAAAACCATCACCCCCTATTGCTCCCCAGATCTTCCCAAGGCAAGAATTTAATTTCTGGCTGAATCCCAGAGGGAAAATGAGAGGAAGAGGGGAAGGGTGGAGGAGGAAGTAAAAAAAAAAAAAAAAAACAAACCCTCACCCAAACAGAAATTGGTGAATTAAATGCAATTGGAGCAATCAGGGAGAGGAGATGGAAATGGGGAAAGCTCCTATTGGGAGTGGGAGCGGGATCTCTCCATCATTTCCATTTCCCAGCACGCCGGGACTCAGGACAAGCTATTAAGGAGCTGACATTTAGAAGAGTATTTAAACCCTTCTTAGATTAAAGCTTTTTATTCCCTCCAACTCCCAGCCCTTCCCCATCCCCTAACGTTTGCCCCCTCCTTGGCGGATTTATTCCTGGAGTTCCTYGGTGCCTCCATCCCTGTTTTTTTTTCCCCCTGTATTTACCGCGGAGCTAATGGGGAATAAACGAAGAGCAAAACGAAGCCGTTCCTGCTATAAATAATTGATGGACACCGCGGCTCCTCACGGATCCCACACAGGTCCCGCGCACGTGGGCACGGAACCAGCGCGAGCTGAGAATTTCCAGCTCCTCGACACAGACGGCAGATATATATATTTATAAATATATATAAAACAAAATTAAAAAAAAAAAAAAGAGAGAAAAAGGAGAAATATTCCTGCCTGACCCATCCCAGCTGGAAAAATCCAGGTATTACCGCCTGGGAGGTGCCATCTGCGGCTGTCCCAGCCCCTGTCACCGCCGCTGGCCCCGCGCGGGCACRGCCACAATGCGGCGGAACAGCCGCGGATAATTAAACTTTGCGGTGAGGAGATAAAGCCGAGATGGGCTTTTTTTCCTCGGAGCTTTTCACATCCCAGCTGGAGGCAGCAGATAAGGTGGAAATTGGCCTATTTTCCAGCCCGGAGTGGCTTTGCA
>NDFG01000014.1:386756-413060 GCA_002167245.1 Sporophila hypoxantha
AGAGAGATAATATAATATTAATACTTTTAAATTTATCACCGCACAAACAATAAAATAATAATAATTAAAATATAGCAAGCTATATGAACATAAATGAGAAATAAGGAATGATAAATAGAAATCAGTCAAAATAAATAATATAGAGAGAGAGAGAGAGGAGAGAGAATTTCAGAAACAATACCTTTTTATAACTAATGAAATTTCATCATTCATAATTCAATTTAAAATAATTAATATTTAAAATATGTTTTTACATGCTTTTTTCAGCTTTAAACTTCACCCCAAGCGAAGCAAACTAGAGAGCTTTGAATCCTCTGCCAAGCCTCACCCTGGTGCCCATGACTTCTTTTATTGCCAAGGCTGAGAATTTTGGAGCCCTTTCCACTTTTCCTATGGCATTATTTGCAGCCAAACTGTGAATTTTGGAATTCCTCCACTCCGGGACAGAAGCAGCGGAAAATCGTCTGATGAATAACATGAAGCAAAAGCAAAGTTCCCTCCCTGCCACCTAGATGCCTTCCTTCCCAAGGGCAATCCCCAGCTTAATCTTATTGATACTCAGACCACCTGGCAAGCACGATAAATAAATTAATTAAATATCGGGAAACCCCTTCCCAGAGCTGGAATTCACAGGACAGAGGGATGGGGATTATGTGGGCTGGCTGGAGAAGAGAGAGCCCAATTCCCTCTCCTTCCCCTTTCCTTTATCCATTCTTCCATTGTCCTTGGTTCTGCTCATGCTGGTGTAATCTTGGTTTGTCCTTCTCTTTCACTCCCCCCATTGACCCAACGTTAACCAGTGAAGAGTTTCTCTGTAATGTTAAAACATGAAAATAATGGTTCTCCATGAGAGAATGAAATCTGCCAATCGTAGTTGGAACACCTGGATTGCCAAAAGATAGGAGAAAACAGGGAAACTGTTGATTCCAACAGGACAAGACCCCCAATCCATCAGATTTCAGCTTTTCCCATGGATGTTTTTTTGTGGATAAAGTTACACATTCCCCACAAACCAGAAATTTCTTGGATGTTTTTCACTTGGATTAACCCCAGAGAATGGCTTGGAAGCACCTTGATAATGGAGGTCGTCGCCCTGTAAGGAATGGGTGGAACAGATAACTTTGAGGTTTTTGGAATTTATGGTGATTTAGCCCCAAAAAAAAAAATTTTTGGGATGAAAATGTCCCAGGTGGATGAAATTACATCTTCTCCACAAAATCAGAAATTTCTTGGATTGTTTTTCATGTTGGATTTACAAGGAAGGGGTTGAGCAAACCTGGACGTGAGGTGCTGCCTTGTCCAAGGTATTTAGAAGAAGATGAATTGAGTTTTTGATATTTTACAATGTTTTGTAGCCCCCCCAAAAATTTGATTAAAAATGTCCCAGTGGGATGAAATTTACAATGTTCTCACAAAACCAGGAAATTCTTGATGGTTTTTCGAATTGGATTTACCCCAGAAATGGCTTGGACACATGAATGTGGGATTCTCCTGTCAAGGATAATGGGTGGAACAGGATGAACGTTGAGTTTTTGGATTTAACACTAAGAAGAAAATTTCAGGATGAAAAAAGTCCGGTTGGATGAAATTACATGTTCTCCACAAACCAGGAAATTTCTTGGTGGTTTTCATGTTGGATTTTACCAAGGAAGGGTTTGGAGCAACCTGGGAACAGTGGAGGTGTTCCTGTCCAAGGAATAGGGTGGAACACAATGAACTTTGAGGTTTTTTGGGATTTTATGGTGGGATTTAGCCCAAAAAAATTGAGATGAAAATGTCCCAGGTGGCAGAAATACATGTTTCCACACAATCCCAGGAAATTTCTTGGGATGTGTTTCACATTGGATTTAACCCCAGAATGACTTGAAGCACCATGGGATATGGGAGGTTGTTCCTGTCCAAGGAATGGGGTGGAACAGGATGAACTTCTGAGGTTTTTGGGATTTAACAGCGGTTTTTAGGCTGAAAAAATTTCGGGATGGAAATGTCCCAGGTGGAATGATGTCACACATCCTCCACAAATCCAGAGAAATTCTTGGATGGTTTTCACGTTGGATTTAACCAAGGAAGGGTTTGGAGCAACCTGGGACGGTGGGAGATTCCTGTCCATGAGCAGGCATGGAATGAGATGAATTTAAGGTCTTTCCCACCCAAATAATTCCACTGATCCTGTGGCTCATCCTGGTTTTTTCCAAGGTCAATACAAACCCAAGCAGCTCCCTCTGCACCAAAATCTCCCCAAGTTTTCTGGACCAGGATTTGCCCTGGAATTTTCTGATTTACCCAGCCAGACCTTCTGACCTGGCCACATTCCCAGGGATTTTTCCCAGTTTTCCAAGCATCTCCACCAGGGAGAGCTTCCCTGCACATGGGCCCCGGCATCACCTCAGGAATCGCTCCACATCTGCAGCCTGACTCCTGCAGGGCCTTTGGATCGTTGTGTGCTCTGGAATGACACAGGATTCCTTGGCCAAGATGGAACTTCTCCCTGATATTGGAAGGACGGGACTGGGGTTGGATCTCTCAGTTTTACATGCCAAATCCCTCCTGGCTGACCCTCCATCCCTGATGGAATTAACTCTCCTGATTTATCCTTCCAAACAATTCCTAAATGATTCCTGAGGAAAGGAGGGTTTGGGATTGTCGGGAGCAGCCCCCAGGTGCAAGGAGCTTTTTTATCCCTTAATTGTGTCCAAGACGCCCAAACAACCTTCATTATTCATTTTTTCTGGCATATGAAAAATCTGGAGCACCCAGTGGCTGAGCAACAAAACCCTGCCAAACTTGTGCCATGAAACCTGGATTTTAATCCCAGCCTTGCCAGGGAGGAGCTAGGCCCTCTTGTGTCCCTGGGCTCATCCCAGCTCTGTGGGGATGCTCTGTCCCTCTTGGTGGGCGGCTGTCCCCGCTCTGCCACTGACAGAATTTCCCATCTTCCCCACTTTTCCATCCTTTCCTCCCTGAACTGGGACGGACAAAGAGCTGCATGTGCTGGAGTTGGAACAGGTCGGGTTTCAGAGCAGAATTGTTGAAATTGCCCAAATTTGTCATTTTTAAGGCCAGAAGTTGCCGCTTCCCACGCTGAACCTGACATTTTACCTATGAATGGCCATGGAAATTCCCCCAGGAATTCCCAACTGCCCTGGATGGACGCGAGTTGTTTTAAATCAGCACTGACCTTTGAAAATGGATCCCAGGATAATGACCAGGTCAGGTTTTTATTTCAAACCAGCTTGGTTGGTTTCATTTTCCCCAGAATCCAGCGGGCACTGCTCCTTTTGTTTAAAATCCAGCCAAAACTTCCAGGTGCCCAAATTCCCCACCCTGGCGAGTTTTCCCTCCAAGGAATTAAGCTGAGCTTTTCCCCACCCCATATTTCTATAAATAAATAGATTTAATCCATAAATCTGCAATTTTAATTTGACAAAAGCCTCGAGTGAAGCTGGAGTTCAATCGTACCAAAAGCGGGCTGGAGGAGAATCCCAAAGAAAGGTTGGGAATGATTTCAGGGAGATTAAAATCCAGATGGTCGGGAGCTGGAGAGCCTCAGGCTGTGGAGATGGGATTGCGGAAACAGGGATGAGAGTTGTTGTGGAAATCCCATGCTGTGGTTGTGAGTGTTGGATTCCCATCCTCCCAGCCTCTGGCTGATCTCATCTCCTGATTCCCCAGGCAAGGATCCAAAAACCTTTTCCTGCAGGAGAAGGATCCTGCTTGGCGTTAGGAGCAGGATGAGCCGTATTCCCGAGGTCTGTGGACCAGGGAAAGAGAATTTGCTTCCCAGAGGATGCCAAACCTGCCCTGGGCTGGCAGGGGTGGGAAGGCAGGAGCTCAGCCTCAGCTCCTGCAGCTCTCACTGCTGGAAGGCTGGAAGGAAGTCTGTTCATTGGAAAAGGCTGGACTGCCCAAATCCCCTTTGGATTGTTGTGCTCCAGAATCCCTCCTGGAAGAGCTGGAGATGTTGGATTGAGGGGTCAGAGGGATGGAGCAGCTCTGAGCCAGGCTGGGAGAGCTGTGGAGTGCTCACCTGGAGAGGAGAAAGATCCAGGGAGAGCTTCCAGCACATTCCAGGGCCTGAAGGGGCTCCAGGAGAGCTGGAGAGGGACTGGGACAAGGGATGGAGAACAGGAAACAGGGAATGGCTTTCAAACTGGGAAAAGTGAGATTGGGGTGGATTTTTGAAGGAATGGCTGTGGAGGGTGAGGCTGGGATGGATTCCCAGAATGCTGTGGTCCCCTGAATCCCTGGACAGGTGGCCCAGGCCAGGGCTTGGGATAGAGACCGCAGGATGGGATGGATAGCGAGGCAGTGGCACCCTGATGGTCCAGAAGGGGTGGGATGTGCGCAGGTGAAGAAATTCCCTCCAGCCCATTCCATCCTGGAATTCTGGTCTGCAGCAGGATTCCCTGCTCAGACAGGCGATGGCTTTTCCATGTAAATGTGTTTTCCATGTAAATGCTCTGGAGGGCTGTTCAGCAGGAAGTGACAGCGGTGACAGCTCCGACTCTCCCGGGAATCGCTGCAGTCACTGTTGGTTTTCTCCTAAAATGACGGATCTTGATCTCTCTGCCTTTCAACTCTGTGATTTTAGGATTTTTTTTTTTCCCTAAACCACCGTGTCCTTGATAAACAAACACAAACAAAAGAACGCCTTGGAGCCAGGGAGGGAATTCCAGCCTGCAGAGGGTAAAAAGGGAATAAAGCAGGGAAAAAAAAGGAAAAATAACCGAACCAGACAGTTCCCAAGGGCTGGAAATCCAAATTCCTGCTCGTGGGATAAATCCTGGGCATGTCACATCCACTTGAGCACCCCTCCTAAACCCAGTCACCAGCTTGCTTTCCTTGTTTTTTCTAATGGAATTTCGGCCCTTTCACCCCCACCTGGAGGTCCAACACTTCTCCCAGGCTCCACGCTTGCCCCTCGTTTTTCTGGAAGGGCCCCCCAGGGCTGAGGGTTTGTGATTGAAATCCATTAGCGAAATTCCTCCCTTTCCCCCCCTCTTTTTGCATAAATATTCCATTAATCCAACATCCCAATCCCCCAAAGCAGGGGGTGTTAAAATAAAAAACCATCCCCCCTATTGCTCCCAGATCTTCCAAGGCAAGAATTAATTTCTGCTGAATCCCAGAGGAAATGAGAGGAAGAGGGGAAGGGTGGAGGAGGAAGTAAAAAAAAAAAAAAAAAAACAACCCTCACCCAAAACAGAAATTGGTGAATTAAAATGCAATGGAGCAATCAGGGAGAGGAGATGGAAATGGGGAAAGCTCCTATTGGGAGTGGGAGCGGGATCTCTCCATCATTTCCATTTCCAGCACGCCGGGACTCAGGACAAGCTATTAAGGAGCTGACATTTAAGAAGAGTATTTAAACCCTTCTAGATTAAGCTTTTTATCCCTCCAACTCCAGCCCTTCCCATCCCCTAACGTTTGCCCCCTCCTTGGCGGATTTATTCCTGGAGTTCCTTGGTGCCTCCATCCCTGTTTTTTTTTCCCCTGTATTTACCGCGGAGCTAATGGGGAAATAAACGAAGAGCAAAACGAAGCCGTTCCTGCTATAAATAATTGATGGACACCGGCTCCTCACGGATCCCACACAGGTCCCGCGCACGTGGGCACGGAACCAGCGCGAGCTGAGAATTTCCAGCTCCTCGACACAGACGGCAGATTATATATTTATAAATATATATAAAATAAAATTAAAAAAAAAAAAAGCGAGAAAAAGGAGAAAATATTCCTGCCTGACCCATCCCAGCTGGAAAAATCCAGGTATTACCGCCTGGGAGGTGCCATCTGCGGCTGTCCCAGCCCCTGTCACGCGCCGCTGGCCCCGCGCGGGCACAGCCACAATGCGGCGGAACAGCCGCGATAATTAAACTTTGCGGTGAGGAGATAAAGCCGAGATGGGCTTTTTTTCCTCGGAGCTTTTCACACCAGCTGGAGGCAGCAGATAAGGTGGAAATTGGCCTATTTCCAGCCCGAGTGGCTTTGCAGCGGGAACGCGGCGAATTTCAGATTTTTTTCGCCGGCCTTTCTTTGAAATCGAAATTTCTGGGTTGTACGGTGACACCCCCGCTCCGGGAATGCGGCTTCTCCTGGGATGGGTTTCCTGGTGGGAATGAGGGAAAAAATTGAGGATGATCCTGAATCCTCATCTCATGATGTTTTCCTGCATGCTAAGGGCTTTTGTACACAGTGCCAAGATCCATGGATCACCAGGAATCAGCTCTAAATCCCAAATCTGGTGGGATCTGTTCAAATTCCAGCCCTGCCTGGCTGGGAATGAGTTCCATGAGCATGGGGCGAAATTTCAGATTTTTTCACTGGCCTTTCTATGAAATCAAAAATTTCAGGGGTTGTACCCCCGCGCTGGGAATGCGGCTTCTCCTGGGATGGGTTTCCTGGTGGGAATGAGGGGAAAAATTGAGGATGATCCTGAATCCTCACCCATGATGTTTTCCTGGCGTGCTGAGGGGTTTTGTACACAGTGCCAGATCCATGGATCACCAGGAATCAGCTCTAAATCCCGAATCTGGTGGGGAATTGCTCAAATTCCTGCCCTGCCTGGCTGGGAATGAGTTCCATGAGCATGGGGTGAAATTTCAGATTTTTTTCACTGGCCTTTCTTTGAAATAGGAATTCCAGGGGTTGTACCCCCGCGCCGGGAATGCGGCTTCTCCTGGGATGGGTTCCTGGTGGGAATGAGGGAAAAAAATTGAGGATGATCCTGAATCCTCATCCCCAGGACATTTTCCTGGCATGCTGAGGGTTTTTGTATCCAGTACCAGGACCCCATGGATCACCAGGAATCAGCTATAAATCTCAGATCTGGTGGGAATGCTCAAATTCCTGCCCTGCCTGGCTGGGAAATGAGTTCCATGAGCATGGGGTGAATTTTCAGAATTTTTTCGCCGGCCATTTCTATGAAATCGAAAATTTCAGGGGTTGTACCCCCGGCCAGGAATGCGGCTTCTCCTGGGATGGGTTTCCTTGGGAATGAGGGGAAAAGCCTGGGGATGATCGTGTACCTCATCCCAGGATGTTTCTGGCATGCTGGAGGGTTTTGTGCCCAGTTTTTGCATCCCGGGCATGCTGAGGGTTTTTGTACCCAGTACCGGATCCACAGGGTCTCCAGCAACCAGGAATCAGCTCTAAATCCCAAATCTGGTGGATCTGTTCAAATTCCAGCCCTGCCTGGCTGGGAATGAATTCCATGACACAGGATGCCAGGAAGAGCCAGGAGGGACACAGAGTGATCCCAGACATGTCCCAAGCCCCTGCAGGGCCACAACAACAAGTTTTGCCATATTTAGGTTGAAAATTCTGATTTTAGAGGGATTTGGGAGCTCTAGAGCTTGAAATCAGCCTGGGAAATCATCTCCATGTGATCTGCTGGGAATGGGAATTGTGGGAGTGGGAATAATTAAGGAGCAGAGTGTTCCCTGGAGCATACAGGGAGTGAAAACCCAGGATGATAATCAGGGATCTGGGAAGCACTGGGAATTCTGTTCATTTGGATTCATCCAGGGCTTAATTAATTGTAATTCTGTGCGCATATAAATATATATGGATGACTGTGGATGTGGATTGCCAACATTCCGGGCTGGATGGGGCTCGGGATGACCTGGATGGTGAACATGTCCATTCCTATGGAATGGATGGGGTTTAAGGTCCCTCCAACCCAAATCATTCCACAATTCCATGATTTATTTATTAAATGAGGGCTCCCGTTCCTGTTGTTCCTCTCATTTTCCATGATTTGCCTCTTCACCCACAGGGCACTCCTGTTTTTCCGGATATTCCACCAGGCATTCCTGGTTTTTCTGGTTATTCCCTCCACTCCCTCCACAGTTAAATCCTGCTCAGCTTGCTCCAGGTCCAGACTAAGGTATCCACAAATGGGGCTGGTTTTGCTATATCTCAAAAAAAAATGCATAAAACATAAAGGAAAATGGGAACTGGACAGAAAAGGACTGGGAGCTGCAAGGATGGATCCATCAGGCCCCAATGGATAGGCCCCACTTTTCCAGAGCTGGAATATTCCCCAGGGCAGCAGGGCTGGAGCAACCTGACAAATCGGGTAAAAATTCCTGCTTTTCCCGGCTGCCTCTGCAAGGATTCCACTGGCATTCCTGGTTTTTCTGGATATTCTCACTGGGCATTCCTGACTCGGGTACCCACAAATGGGCTGGTTTTGCTGCATATCTCCAAAAAAAATGCATAAAAACATTAAGGAAAATGGGAACCAGAGAAGAAAGAGCTGGGAGTTGCTGGGGTGATCCATCTCCATGGGAAATGGATGGGCCTCACTTTCCCAGAGCTGGAATAATCCCCAAGGCAGCACGGCTGGAGGAACCTGGCAAAATCCGGTAAAAATTCCTGCTTTTCCTGGCTGCCTCTGCAGGGATTCCACTGGGCATTCCTGACTTGGGGTACCCACAAATGGGCTGGTTTTGCTGCATATCTCCAAAAAAATGCATAAAAACATTAGGGAAAATGGTAACTGGAGGAAAAAGGAGCTGGGAGTTGCTGGATGGATCCATCCCCATGGGATTGGATGGGCCTAACTTTTCCCAGAGCTGAAATCATCCCCAGGGCAGCACTGCTGGAGGAAACCTGACAAAAATCCGGGTAAAAATTCCTGCTTTTCCTGGCTGCCTCTGCAGGGATGGAATGGCTGAGGGGGAGAGGAGCCGAGTTCAGCTCCTGGCACATGCCAATCCCGTTTGCCTTCCTGCTGGATCGGAGCCTTCATCTCCAAAACTGCAGGCCCGGAGCTCCTCTGAGGCCTCATTAATGGACGTTTGCCGAGCGCTCCGGGATCCTGCGGGAAGCGAGGCCGCGCTATCGGGGCACGGAATCTTTCCCGAGCTTCATCCACATCCACCCCTCAGTCCAGAGGGCTTTGTGGGTGATAAAAACTCCTGCTCTGCCATCCCCTCCCTGGCCCCAATCGAGGCGCCGAGGGCTCCAAAATAAATACAAAAAAACCCAAAACACGGATAAACCCCAACCCTTGGAAGAATCCGTCTGTGCCGAGATAATTCTGCTTATATAACGCATTATCTGCCTTTCTCTTCGCCGGATTTCATTCTCAGGGATATTTGCATGAAAACGGGAGCTTTGTTGCTTAGGAAATTCAGCTGCCGCCGCTGCTGGCCCATTCTGCTGCGGTCGAGTGACAGCCTTTGTGCTCCTCTCCCTCCTCGGGATGATATCCCTGATTTGAAAGGGAAAACAGGAGCTGGGAAAAAGCTCCTCCTGGTCCCACTGGGCTGGAGGGCAGCCAGGAGGGAGCTCAGAACGACTCCAGCAGCTCAGGGATGGATTTTGGGGGAAAAAGGTTTTTTTTGGGCAATAAGTGGGAAGGGATGGGGGTCATTAGGAGAGTTTTGTCCTTCTGTACTCCGCCTTGGGTTTTCCAAGGATTCCCGCTGGAAATCAGGGCCTGAACAAGGGATGCTGAGGGTTGGGAATTTGGGAGGAAAAAGGATATTTTGGGGGAATAAATGGGAAGGGTTGGGGGTGTTTGGGAGTGGAGTGTCCCTATGCGCTCCAGCCTTGGTTTCCAAGGATTCCCACTGGAAATCAGGGCCTGAGCAAGAGATGGTGAGGGTTGGGTTTTTTGGGGGAAAAAAGGAATATTTTGGGGAATAACTGGGAAGGGTTGGGGCTGTTTAGGTGGGTTTGGGAGTGGAGTGTCCCCTGCACTCCAGCCTTGGTTTTCCAAGGATTCCCATTGGAAATCAGGGCCTGAGCAAAGATAGTCAGGGGTTGGGATTTTTGGGAAAAGGGTTTTTTGGAGGTATAAGTGGGAATGGTTGGGAGTATTTAGGAGGGTTTGGGAGCAGAGTGTCCCTCTGCACTCCAGCCTTGGGTTTTCCAAGGATTCCATTGGGAATCCAAGGTCCGAGCAAGGATGCTGAGGGTGGGAAATTGAGGGAAAAAAGGGATATTTTGGGGAATAAATGGGAAGGGTTGGGGATGCTTGAGATGGAGTGTCCCTATGCGCTCCAGCCTTGGGTTTTCCAAGGATTCCCGCTGGAAATCAGGGCCTGAGCAAGGGATGCTGAGGGGTTGGGAAATTGGGAGGAAAAAGGGATATTTTGGGGGAATAAATGGGAAAGGTTGGGGGTTGTTTGAGAGTGGAGTGTCCCTCTGTTCTCCAGCCTTGGGTTTTGCAAGGATTCCCACTGGAAATCAGGGCCTGAGCAAGAGATAGTCAGGGGTTGGGATTTTTGGGGGAAAAGGATATTTTGGGGAATAAATGGGAATGGTTGGGGTTATTAGGAGTGTTTGGGAGCAGAGTGTCCCCTCTGTACTCCATCTTGGGTTTTCCAAGGATTCCCACTGGGAATCCAAAGGCCTGAGCAGAGATGGTCAGGGGTTGGGATTTTTGGGGAAAAAGGGTTTTTTGGGGGAATAAGTGGGAATGGTTGGGAGCATTTAGGAGGGTTTGGGAGCGGAGTGTCCCCTGCACTCCAGCCTTGGGTTTTCCAAGGATTCCCACTGGGAATCCAAGGCCTGAGCAAGGGATTGCTCAGGAGGCCCTCAAGGGCCTCAGGACCTCAGGACTCCTTTGGGTATCCATGGATTTTCTCTCTGAAGTGGGATCGGTCCCTGCAGGAAACACCCATGGAAATACGAGGGGAAATTCCATGGCAAACTTTGGAATGTCTCAAATTAGAAATTGCTCCCATCCTGAAATAAAGGTGGAGGTGGTTTTGTGGGTTACAAATCCCTGATTCGCCACCTTTCACTCCCTGGTGCTGCCTGGGCTTTTTGTGGATTCCAAACAAAGGGAAAGGCAGAAATGGTTCCGAGGGGGAGAGGGAGGAGCGGAGAACACGGAGGAGATCCAGGATGTTCCCACCCAGCAGGATCCACCCTGGCTCTTCCCGCTCACGCTCTGCCTTTYTCCAGATGTATAAATCATCCAGAACAGGCAGAGGGATCCTTCCAGGGGATCCTTCTGGCTCCAGGCRTTCCAGCAGAGATAAAAGATAAAGATAAAACCCTGGGACAACAGTCCTGCCACCTTTGATGAAAAATTCATCGGCGGGAGAGCTCCCTGTGCTTCCTCAGGCTCTGCATCCCTGGGGTGCTCCTGGCCCGGCCCTGCCCTTCCTCACCTGGTTGATTTTGCAGGTTGGAGATGTATTTTTGATTCCTCGTGTGTTATTTTTAATTCCTGCTGGTTTGTTTTTAATTCCAGGCCTGATCAGGGCTGGCTCCTGGTCCTGACACTGGATAGATGGGGAAACCCCATAAAACCTCATAAAACCCYGAATTTTGAGCTGTGCTGATACCAAAGGGGTCAGGGAGGGTTCRTCCCACTTCAGCTCCTCTACAACCCTCAAAAGAGCAGAATTAGTGCCTTTAATGACTTGGAATTCCACAAAAAACCCCAAAACARTGGGAGGCAGGGAGGCTGTGTATGGATCAGCAGGGTCAGGARCTTTAATTGCTTTTTATTCACAGACTGGGTGTAATTCCAGAGCCCTGGAGCAGCTTCCTGCCTTCCCAAACACCAAATTAACAGCACCGAGGGATAATTGACCTCACCTCTGGGATAATTCCTTTATTCCAAAGGCTGAGGACTGCACGTTGCTGCTGGAGAAGGCAGAGATCCCGAGCAGGGCTCAGGGAAGRCAAAGGGCTCCAAATCCCACCCAGCATTCCCTGGGATTTTCATGGAGCCAGGGAGGCCTGGAATGAGTGACAGAGACCCCTTCCCACCTTTTCTCAGTCCTGAACCCCTCTGGGATTTTTATTTTCTGTCCAATTCTGCTCCTCTCCCCTGGGAAAAGCTTCCTTTCTCTTCCCTCCTCGTTAGCTGCTCCTGAATGTTTGATATTCCCGGGATCCAGGGCTTGGCGCTGCTCCACCACCCCGGGATCAGGAGAGGAGCATCGTTAGAGGGAAGCAGGGATAGAAACACCCAAATTTCTTAGCTGGGGGAGGTTTATTTTGGCTTTCCCTGCTTTTGGAAGCCCTGGAAAATCAGCCCTTGGAGAAATCATGGAATCCTTTCCTCCCRAGGGGATTTGGGATGGGAGTGAGGATGTGCCCGGGGTCGGCTGGGTCCAAGGAACTCCAGAGCTCATCCTGGGGGGAAGCTCAGGATGGGTCTGTGGGGAGCAGAGAGAAAATTCTTCCCTTCGCAGCCAATAAATCCCAAAATTCCTGAGATAATCAGGAATGAATAACTTGATATTCCTGCTGTCCCTTCTCCAGCTGTTCCTTTAATGCACGTCGGGAAGTTTATTCCAAAACGATCCCATTTAAAGMCTTTCATTTAGGAACTAAAGAGAGGAGTTAAAATGTCGCCGTTTCACCCTCTGCCTCCCAAAGCTTTTATGACAACGCTTGGAATTGGAAAAAAAAAAAAAAAGGAGATTAAAAAATCCCTCCAGGCTTCCAAAATGTGCTGGGAAATCTCCTGGAAACATCTGCCTGATTCTGAAGGGCTGCTGGATTTAAAAGCTGAGGTTGGCACAGAGCTTTGGGAGCTCGGAGTTGTCCCTTTCTGTCACCAACAGCACCCACGGGTTCTTCCATCCCCCAGGTTCTTCCATCCGAGGATTTTTCCATGGTTAAATGGGGAGAGTGGACTGGGAATGGGGCGTCACTTTATTTCTCCCTCTGATGTTAAGGGAAAATAGATATATTGCTCAAAAAATGGATATGACACTGGGAAAATATACTGGATACATGCTGGAAAAAATAGATTACACTGAAAAACATGGCATAGATGCTCAAAAATGGATATACACTGGGAAATATACTGGATACATGCTGGGAAAAATAGATATATGCTCAAAATGATATATGCTCAAAATAGATAGTATATGCTCAAAAAAAATGGATATACACTGGAAAACATGGATACAGTCCTGGAAATAGATCACACTGGGAAAATATATATACACCTGGAAAAATGGATATACACTGGAAAATAGAAAATACGCTCAAAAATGGATATACACTGGGAAAATATACTGGATACATGCTAGAAAAATAGATTAACACTGAAAATAAATATATGATCAAAAAATGGATACAGACTGGGAAAATATACTGGATACATGCTGGAAAATAGATATATGCTCAAAAAAATATGCATTTTTGATCAGCAAATGGCATATCACTGGAAAACAATGGAAATGCTAAAAAAAAATTATATACACTGGAATATGAGATAGAGGACTTGGAAAAACACTGGATACATGCTGGAAAAATATATATATTACTGGAAAATAAATATATGCTCAAAAAATGGATACAGAACTGGGAAATATACTGGATACATGCTGGGAAAGTATATTATATGCTTGAAAAATACATATATGCTCAAAAAATTGATATATTACTGGGAAAAAATGGTGGTACTTGCTAGGAAAATAGATGTATACTGGAAAAATATATATACAGTGGAAAAATGGATATACACTGGAAAAAATATGGAGATATGCTCAAAAATGGATATACACTGGAATGGATAGAGACTGGGAAAATACACTGGATACATGCTGAAAACGAGATATACACTGAAAAATAGATATATGCTCCAAAAAATTGATATACACTGGGAAAATATACTGGACACATGCTGGGAAAATAAACATATACTGGAATAAAAATATATAAACTGGAAAAAATTATATACACAGGAAAAACACATGGTTAGATGCTCAAAGATGGATATACACTGGAAAACACATGGATAAATCTGAAAAAATAGGATATACACTGGATGAGTATAGGCTGGGAAAATACACGGATACATGCTGGAAAAATAGTATAATATCTGGAAAATAAATATATGCTCAAAAAAATGGTATATATGGGAAAATTACTGATACATGCTGGGAAAGTATATTGCTCAAAGAATAGGTTGCTCTCAAAAATTGATATATACTGGCGAAACATTAGTGGATACATGCCTAGGAAAGAGTTATACTTGCGAAATTATTACAGTGGAAATGATCATAACACGGAAAAATCGATATGCCGTTCCAAAAATGAATCCTGGAAAATGGACAGACGGGAAAACATACGGATACATGCTGGAAGAAATATGTACAACTGGAAATAGATATATATAGCGTAAAAAAATTGAGTATAACTGGGAAATATACTGACACATGCTGGGAAATAAATATATACTGGAATAAAATATATCAAACTGGAAAAATTATTATTACACTGGAAAAACTGGATAAATGCTGAAAAATATTATACACTAGAAGAATATAGACTGGGGAAAATACACTGGATAACAGTGCTGGAAAAAATGATATACATGAGAAAGATAAACTATTATGCCTCAAAATGATACAGACCTGGGAAGATAACTGTACTGGGGAAAGTATAATTATGCCAAAAATAGTATATGCCTCAAAAAATTTGATACTAATACTGGGAAATATAGTGGATTACTGCTAGTAGATGTTACTGGAAAAATAATATTCAGTGGAAATGGTATACACTGGAAAAACATATGAAAGCAAACAGGGCGATGAAGTATCTTCAAATGTTTACACTGAGAAAATGGATAGAGCAGGAAAATACACTGGAGTACATTGCCTGGAAACGAGATATACACTGAAAATATAATATGCTCCAAAAAATTGATTACGATGGAAATATACTGGACACATGCTGGGAAATAAACATTACTGAAATAAATATATAAACTGAGCAAAAATTATTATACACAGAAGACAAAACACATGGTTAGCTGCTCAAAAAGATGGATATACCTGGATACACATGGTAAATGCTGAAAAATGGATATACACTGAAATGGAATATAGGCTGGGAAAATAAACTGGTAATACATGCTGGGTAAAATAGATATTACTGGATAATAAATATATGCTCAAAAAAATGGAGATATACTTGGAAAATTACTGGATACATGCTGGGAAAGTTATATATGCTCAAAAAAATAGGTAATATGCTCAAAAAATTGATATAACGGTGGAAAATTAGTGATACTATAGGAAAAATAGATGCTATACGGAAAAAATACATAATACAGTGGAAACAATTGATATACACTGGAAAAACATATGGAGATATGCTCAAAATGATATTACACTGGAAAATGGACAAAGAAAGGGAAATACACTGATACATGCTGGAAAATACGATACACACTGGAAAAATAGTATATATGCTAAAAAAATTGATATACACTGGAAATATATACTGGACAGCATGCTGGCAAAAGTGATATATATGGAAGTAATATAAACTCTGGAAAAAAATTATATACACTGGAAAAACATCTGGATAAATGCGAAAAAATATATATACACTAGAAATGAATATGGACTGGGAAAATACACTGGATATATGACAAAAATACGATATGACACTGGGAAATAAAATATATGCTCAAAAAATGGATACAGACTGGAAAATATATGGATACATGCTGGGAAAATAGTATATGCTCCAAAAAACAATAGATACTATATGCTCCAAAAAATGATATACACGGGAAAAATATGGATACATGCTGGAAAAATAGATCACACTTGAAAAGTATTAATATACACTGGAAAAACACATGGATACACACTAGAAAAGTGGATATACAGTGGAAGAATAAATGGATATACACTGGAAAAATACATGGAAACACTCTGGAGAATGGATCTACAGTGGAAAAATAAATGGATATACGTTGGAAAAATACATGGAAACACACTGGAGAATGGATGTACAGTGGAAAAATAAATGGATATACACTGGAAAAGACCATGGATAGACACTGGAAAATGGGTGTACACTGGAAAAACCCACTGGATTTGCCCCCAAAACCCCACGGAAGGCCCAGGGTGGCAGCAGTGGCACCACCCCCTGGGGGTGGCACTGCCAGCCTTGTTCCCAGGCCCTTTCCCAGGATAAACCTTGGATTCCCTCYGGAATGACTTCCTGGCACTTTCCCATTTGAATAAAAATTATAGAGGGGAAGAGCGATGACGTGGCACTTGAAACTGAAACCCAGCTATTTCTTCCATCTTTATCATCCCGGGAAATGCAATATTTTGACATTTCCAAGGAGCTGCAGCATTGTGGGCTTTTTTTTTTTTTTGGTTTGGTTTGTTTTTTTTTTTTCCTAACATATTTTATCTTTCCCTGTAGGATATCAGCCYGGCTCATCTCGATTTTCTAATTTCATTGACTGGCTCTAGGAACAAACCCCTTTATTTCCCCCAGAATCCACCCACTCAACATCTTCCATTTTCCCATTCCATGAACATTTCCATGTAAGACATTTTTCCAGCCTGGTTGATCCGGGAAAAAATTACAGGGGAGACAAACTCCAAGTGATGTGGGAATTTGCTTTTGTTCCAGGGAAATGCTGAGGAATCCCAAGGGAAAAATGGGAATATGGGTCCCACCCATGGATTTGCTCAGGGAGTGATTTTGTTCCAGGGCAAAGTGAGGAATCCCCATGGGAAATTGGGAATATGGATCCAACAGGCAGCTGAGGGCACTCTGAGCACCCCAACATTCCAAAAAAATAAAACCCTGGAGCATCCCAAACTCCAGAGCAGCAGCAGCTCAACAATCCCAYCCCAGCTCCTCCACCAGCATGAAGCGAAATAATCCTGGTAAAAACATCTTCCATTCTCCCATTCCATGAAGATTTCCATGTAAGACATTTTTCCAGCCTGGTTGCTCCAGGAAAAAATTACAGGGGAGACAAACTCCAGGTGATGTGGGAATTTGCTTTTGTTCCAGGACAAAGCTGAGGAATCCCAAGGGAAAAATGGGAATGTGGGTCCCACCCATGGATTTGCTCAGGGAGTGCTTTTGTTCCAGTGCAAAGTGAGGAATCCCCATGGCAAATTGGGAATATGGATCCAACAGGCAGCTGAGGGCATTCTGAGCACCCCAACATTCCAAAAAAATAAAACCCCAGAGCATCCCAAACTCCAGAGCAGCAGCAGCTCAACAATCCYACCCCAGCTCCTCCACCAGCATGGAGCGAAATAATCCTGGAAAAGGCATCTTCCATTYTCCCATTCCATGAAGATTTCCATGTTAGACATTTTTCCAGCCTGGTTGCTCCAGGAAAAAATTGCAGGGGAGACAAACTCCAGGTGATGTGGGAATTTGCTTTTGTTCCAGGGAAAAGCTGAGGAAATCCCAAGGGAAAAATGGGAATGTGGGTCCCACCCATGGATTTGCTCAGGGGGTGCTTTTGTGCCAGGGTAAAGTGAAGAATCCCCATGGGAAATTGGGAATATGGATCCAACAGGCACCCCAACTTTCCAAACAAATAAAACCCCAGAGCATCCCAAACTCCAGAGCAGCAGCAGCTCAACAATCCCATCCCAGCTCCTCCACCAGCATGGAGCGAAATAATCCTGGAAAAGGCAGAATTTGATGGATTTAGGGATAGATGCTCCTCACTCCCAGCTCTCCAAGCCTTCCCCAGGTGTTCCCAGCCTTTCCCAGAAAGGGAGAAAYGCAGGGAATCCTTTATCCAGCTGGAGCAAGGCCTCCATTAAACGTGCATTGTAAGCTAATGAACATTTTAATTCCGTGTTTCCCCCTCCYGCCATCCCCCGCTCTCCTTCTCCTTTAAATAAATATTTCAGCATCTCCGAGCGAGCGSGGCCGAGCAGGTTGATTTAATCTCTCATCCCCGCTCTCTGCCGAGCAGGAATTCTCTCATCTGCCTCCCGCACATCACAAATCCRCGCCGGGGGAAGGAGGGGGATCAGAGCCCTTCCAGCGCTTCCCTCCTTCCCTCTGGAAGTCCTTCAAGGATTTCGAGGAAGATGCGATTCGCGGCTTTTAACTCGTTAACTCTTTGGGATGCGAAGGGCTGGAGATTCCCCCCATTCCCGTGGCAACGGGTTTCCCAGGGGATGAGGCCACCAGTGCATCCCACAGAGGCAAATTCCCTCTGGTCTTTCCAGAACTTTCCCACAGCTTGGATTTGTTTGGGTCCCTTTATCCCAGAATTGCCACAAAATCCCCGAGAACGCGAAGAAATACAATGTCTGCAGCACCGCCAAGCCCTGAGGTGAATCCCTGGATCCCGGCAGGTCCCACCTCTGCCAAGGGATGTTTGATGTGGATCCTGGGGCAAATAATTCCTGATTTCCCACAAAATTCCTGGGAATGCAAAGAAATTCAATCTCTGCAGAAGCCCTGAGGTGAATCCCTGGATCCCAGCAGGTCCCACCTCTGCCAGGGGATGTTTGATGTGGATTCTGGGGCAAATAATTCCTGATTTCCCACAAAATACCCAAGAATGCGAAGAAATTCAATCTCTGCAGCACCGCCAAGCCCTGAGGTGAATCCCTGGATCCAGGCAGGTCCCACCTCTGCCGGGGGATGTTTGATGTGGGTCCTGGGGCAAATAATTCCTGATTTCCCACAAAATTCCCGGGAACACGAAGAAATTCAATCTCTGCAGAAGCCCTGAGGTGAATCCCTGGATCCCAGCAGGTTCCACCTCTGCCAGGGGATGTTTGATGTGGATCTTGGGGCAAATAATTCCTGATTTCCCACAAAATTCCTGGGAACGTGAAGAAATTCAATCTCTGCACCAAACCCTGAGGTGAATCCCTGGATCCAGGCAGGTCCCACCTCTGCCAGGGGATGTTTGATGGGGCAAATAATTCCTGATTTCTCACCCCCAGCTCCATCCTGGGGCAGGGATGGAAGGATGGAGGGATGGGATTGATTCCCTTTTCCTGGCCTGGAAAAGAGACCCAGCTGAGGCCAGCTGAGCTCAGCACTGAGGTCAGCGTCCAGGCAGGGAGGAAGCACAAAAGGAGAATTATTTCTGTTTAATCCTTGCAGTATTAAGGGAAAAATATCCACAGTAATGGTGAGGCTCTTACGGGGGAAAAAAAAAAAAAGTTAAAAAGCCTGGAGTCTGCACAGAGAAAACAGGACTGGAAAATTTGAATAATGAYCATGGAGCTGGAAAAGAGCTCCTGGAAAATCCTGACTCGGCACAGACCTTGGAGCAGTTGTGTGGAGCCGAGTGATTCCTCTGAGTCCTCATCTCCTGGAAGCTCCTCTGTGGCTGAGGCCAAGCCGGGATCAAGGAGCTTTCCYGAGGATGGGAGTGCAGCATTCCACACATCTCCTGGAAACCCTGCAGGGTTTTCCTTCCCATCCAGCAAAAAACCTTCAAATTTTTCAATTTTACACTTTGTGCTCCCAACCTTCGCTGGGGACAGGGAGAGGTCAGCAGGTGGCTGGATATGAGGATTTGGGGCTGATTTATGGCTCCCTGTGACTCCAGAAAATGCAAACCCTGAGCTCAGCTCTGCCCAGGCTTGGGAATTGTTGTGTTGTGATTTCAGGGTTTACCTCAGAGCCTCAGATCCCTGATAATTCCCTCCCAGGTGTGTCAGTCACCTCTCCTTCCCCCTCCCAGCACTGTCTGTCAGCCCTGGAATTCCAGAAGGCCTCGAGTGATTGGCAGATTCAAAGGATGCCCTCTACCCCCGGGGGGCATTGGGCCATCCAGGTGTCCTTTGTCCCTTTGTCCCTCCCCTCCTGTCCCTGCTTGGTGGCTCCCTGCCCCTTCCCTGCCCCTCTCCCCGGGGTCAAGGAGACCAGCAACCACGGGCTCAGGGAAGTTTCTGTTGGAGCTGGTTGCTGCATTCATGAGGCCTGTGGCCAGAATAAAGCTCTGGATCAAAGCCTCCATTCAGAACCGAGCTCCTTCTCCTTCACCATGGCCTCAAAGCTTCTCCACAGAGGGAAACCTGAGGAGCAGCCCCTGTTATGGGGGAAGCTCCATCCCAGCACCACCAGAGCCTCCTGCAGGCCTGGACTTGTCTGCAGTGCCCAGCTGCAGCAGCCAGCCAGCCAAAAGTGTCTGTGGGTAAACATCACACAGAGCAGCCAAAGTGCTGTGGGGTGAAAACCAAACCACCAGCAAAAGTGTCTCTGGTGGAAACACCACACACACCAGCCAGCCAAAAGTGTCTCTCTGGGGTGAAACACCACACACCCAGCCGCCAAAAGTGTCTGTGGGGTGAAACACCACACACCAGCCAGCCAAAAGTGTCTCTGGGGTGAAACCCCACACATCCACAGCCAAGTGTCTTGTGGGGTGAAACACCACAACACCAGCTCGCAAAAGTGTCTCTGTGGGGTGAAACACCACACGACCCCCAGCCAGCCAAAAGTGTCTGTGGTGGGTAAACGACCACACACCCAGCCAGCCAAAAGTGTCTGTGGGTGAAACACCTCCACAGTCCAAAAAGTGTCTGTGGGGTGAAACACCACACACCCCAGCCAGCCAAAAAGTGTCTGTGGGGTGAAACACCACAGCACCCAGCAGCCCAAAGTGTCTTGTGGGTGAAACACACCACCCAGCAGCCCAAAGTGTCTGTGGGGGTGAACACCACACACCAGGCAGCCAAAGTGTCTGTGGGGTGAAACACCACGACACCCCCAGCCAAAAGTGTCTGTGGGTGAAACACCTCACACCCAGCCAGCCCAAAAGTGTCTGTGGGTGAAACACCACACACCAGCAAGCCAAAGTGTCTGTGGGGTGAAAACCACCACAAGTGCTGCGTTTTGGTTTCAGCCACAAGGGCCAAACAAGCTCAGGCAGGTCCTGTCTGGCTATATTGGTAATTATTCCAATAGGGAATCCATCCCATAAAACATTTGTGGGAATGCTGGCGCTGATCCATTGCTGTCCCACTGCCCTCCCTGATCCTGCTGACCAGAAGAGGACAATGGACACCATTCCCCCGTGGAAAGCTCCACATTGGGATGTTCCTCTGCAGGGCATGGTGAGACAAAATGAAACCAGGGGTGGGAGAGATCCCAAATCCCYGAGGTTGRAAAAACCCTCCAAGGTCACTGAGCCCAAGCTGTGCCCCATTCCCACCTATGGGAATAAAYCACGTGTGACTCCATTTTCTTCATGGTGGAAAAAGTTCATTTTTTGTTGACATAACTCATTTTTATACAGTTTTACAGACCTCCAATTGGTCAGCGGCTTTCTTGCAAATTACTTTATGGGTAAATAAYAAATTATTTTGTCTTGATTGATCAYTCAAAYCCCYGGTGTGTACGTGCAGGAAAAGTTGTTTGTGAGAGAKGATAATTTTTGTTTTTCTATCTAAAAACAGTTTATACAGGTGCAGGTTGTTTTTCACCCAGGAATAGATTGTTATGTTAACGAACTGCTCACACCAGGACGTGGGAACTTGTGAAGGCCTAGCTTGGCAAGGCCAGCCACTGATTCTGATTTTATAAAACYCTTCTTTATGATTTTTCTACCTTGCTGCAACACCCACCTTGTCCCCAGCCCAGAGCGCTGAGTGCCACCTCCAGGAATTCCTTGGACACCTCCAGGGATGGGCATTCCAAAATTCCTGGGCAGCCCCAGCCTCCAAATCCCCCTCCCCAGGAGGGTCCTGGTTCCTTCCCACCAGGATCATTCCCATTATCGGCAGGGAAGGAAGGTCCAAGTGATTAATTAACTCTGGAGTGTYTAATTACCCTCAGAACATCCAATGGACATCACCAGCTCCATCTCCCAGCATTCACAACACTCGTCGTTCCCAATTAGCTGTAATTAAGGATTACAATGAAGCTCCATGTTTACACCAGCCTTTAAAATCCCAAATTTTGATTATTTCCAGTCTCCACGTGCTCCTTGGCGAGGAACACAGCAGGAAAAGGCTCCTTTGTGCCGTGGATTGTGCCGAGGCCTCGCAGCCGATTGTGGACGGGCTCAGGGTCAGAGGGAGAAATTCGGGAAAAAATCCAAACTCCAATTTCCAAGGCTGCAATTCCCACTGAATGAGGAGCGAACCCCCCTCCTGCTGCCATTGTTTACCTCCCAGGCTGACGATGCAGATTTATGCAAATGAGAGCCTGGCTGCTGTTTGTCTGCTGGTTAATTAGCAGCGCGTTCCGGCCAGGGAAGCCAGGCTGGGAGAATTCCTCTGGTTCCATCTCTTCCCTGCATCCCTGTCCCACTTCTGGGGGCTTTGACAAGGTTTTGGGGTGAAACCAAAACTGCCAYGGACATCGTGGGGCTCCTGGGCTTGGGAACAGGGAAAGAGGGATCTGGGAAATGGGAGAAAACTGGGATCTGGGAAATGGGGGAAAAATGGAATTTGGGAAGACGTGAGCAGCAGTTTTGCATAAATATTTCCCTTCCAGTTTCTTCATGCAGTCACAGAATTACAGAATTGTTTGGGGGGAAAAAGACCCTTCAGAGAACCATGGAATCATTGGGATAAAAACACTTTTACAGAGCAATGGAATTGTTGGGATAAAAGACCTTCCATAGAACAATGGAATTGTTGGGATAAAAGATCTTTCATAGAGCCATGGAATTGCTGGGATAAAAAACCTTTCATAGAGCCATGGAATTTTTGGGATACAAGACCTTCCATAAAGTCACAGAAATATTTGGGTTGGAAAAGTCTTCTCAGAGAATCATGGAAATATTTTGGTCAGAGAAGATATTTCATAGGAATATGAAATATCATGGATATTTCATGGAATTGGTTGGGTTGGAAAAGACCTTTCATCATGGAATAATTAAAAATGGGTGGGGAAAGCCCCAAGAMCTTCTTGCTCTCCCCGAGGTGTATCACCAATCCCCACAGGCAAAATTTGGGATAAATTCCTGGGAGAAATGTRCAAACCATCAGTGGGCAAACACATAAACAACCCCTGGGATGTTTTATTCCCAAAAAGATGCCGGATCAGCTCCAAGTGTTGGGGACAACCACGGCCCTGCCCAAGCTGAGCTTCATCTGGGAATGTTGTGGGATCAGCCACAGCCTCCCAGGGCTCTCCCTCCCATCCCCTCTTCCCAATTTTTCCCTGCCCTCTGCTTCCCTCAGGGCCAATTTCTTTGCCTGGAATTACACATTTATTTACAAATCCAGAACACCCTGGGGGCATCCCGGCACCCGCAGGATTCCAGTGCCTGTTTCCCAGCCGGCCTCTTCCAGTGTTTCCTCTGCAATTTCTGCACACACAGCCCAGCAAAATGGGCCTAAACACTGCAATTTTCCAACCGTTTTCATCCAAATTGTCGGCAATTTCCCAATGGTCCCAGCACCAAATTATAACTGAGTGCTCGGAAACGCTGCGAGGCTGCCCAGGCGTCCGCGGGCACGCGAGGGAGGGGGGGAATTTGGGATGAGGTGGCAGCAGCTGGGCACAAACCCTTCAAAAATGGGTTTTTAGGTTATTACCGGCCACRTCTCGGGCCTGGAGTCATCGTGGGGGGAGGATGAGGCCATTCCCGTGATGGATTTGGGATACAAGGCCGTAAATCTCTGGGTGAGGAGTTGTTTTTTTTTTTTACAGGATATTTGTGGCTCCTGGATGGCAAAATAGAAATGGAGCCCAAAATAAATCAGGGCAATTGGTTCAGACTGAGGGGTCGCCGTAGTTCAGGCACTTGGGAAGCAATTCCAGCTGGGAAGAGGGGATGGGCCCTGGGATACTCCAAGAGGGGGATCCAGGGGGGCTTTKCATGGCTCCAAAAATGCCAATCCCACCATTTTTGGGGGATACCACATCCCTGGGARTGTTCAAATCCAGGCTGGAAGGGGCTGGGAGCAGCCTGGGGTTRGGGAAGGTGTCCCTGRCCATGGGAAATCCCACCCTGAGATAGGATGGGGCTGGAATGGGATGGATCCCATCCTGAGGTGGGAGTTCAAACCATTCCACGTGTGGATAGGGATACTCCAAGGTTGACGCTGCAGGAAAACCTGGATATTTGGGATTGGATTTGGGTATGGATAGGGGTGCTCCAAGGTTGATGCTGCAGGAAAACCTGGATATTTGGGATTGGATCTGGGTGTGGAAAAGGGCATTCCAAGGCCGATGCCACAGGAAAACCTGGATATTTGGGATTGTATTTGGGTATGGATAGGGGCATTCCAAGACTGAGGCTGCAGGAAAACCTGGATATCTGGGATTGGATCCCTGGATATTTGGGATTGGATCCAAGTATGGATATGGGGGGGTCCAAAGTTGATGCTGCAGTCAAACCTGGATATTTGGGGCTGGATTTGGGTATGGATAGGGGCGCTCCAAAGTTGATGCTGCAGGAAAACCTGGATATTTGGAGTTGGATCCCTGGATATTTGGGGTTGGATTTGGGTATGGATAGGGGCATTCCAGGGACAATACTGCAAGAAAACTTGGATATTTGGGATTGGATTTGGGTATGGATAGGGGTGCTCCAAGGTCGATGCCACAGGAAAACCTGGATATTTGGGGTTGGATTTGGGTATGGATAGGGTCATTCCAAGACTGAGGCTGCAGGAAAACCTGGATATTTGGAGTTGGATCCCTGGATATTTGGGGCTGGATTTGGGTGTGGATAGGGGTGCTCCAAGTTTGACACTGCAGGAAAACCTGGATATTTGGGAAGGAAAGGCCAAGATTTGAGGCAGAACATCCCCACTCCAGCAGCATCTCCTGGACCACCATCCCCACGTCATCGGGGTCCCCCCATCCCTTCTCTGATGTAGAAATGCAGCAGGAATTTGGGATTTGGGAATTTGGGGATTTGGGATTTGGGAATTTGGGATTTGGGAATTTCCCCCTGGAGCTCTGTCGCTCCCAGCCCCTCTCCGTGCCGTGCCGTTCTCCTGCTGCTTCCCACACGGATTTCACACTCCCTGCTCCCCCCCTGGTGCCAGGAACCCGTCAGATATTTCTGTGCTTCTCACAGATGGCCTCGGTTTCAAACCCAACCACGCTGCAGGCACGGGGAATGTATTAATAATTACACAAGGTGTTAATTGCTTCCCAGGCAGGGCTTTTGTCTCTCCTTCCTCTGCTGAGGCAGCGACAGGGAAAGTCAACAAGTGTCAAGAGCGGCGCTTCAATCCCGAGCCGAGAGCATTTATTAAAATTGCTAATGAATCTAATAATTAAACACATAAATATACGTTACCTCAGGTATTAAATCTCATTATTGGGCCGTCCAAAATCAATTTGGGGGGCGTATGCATATTAACACACGGGCAAAGTTAATTAGAAATGTCCAGATCAATATTTGAGTAATTCTTAACCGGTGGAATCCCTGTCTGCAGAGCTGTGAATAAGTTATATCCCAGAAATTAATGCCTTCTCCTAATGGAGTTTATCCTGGGAAATTAATAATACTCCAGGAAATCTGCGGAAATAAATGACAAACCTGTTTGCCTGAGCACTGCCCTGGGGGAAATCATTAAATATCCGTTGTCAGAGCCCGGGCTCTGCTCCAGCTCCTCTTGGAGAGGTGGGACAGAGCTGGGATGGAGCCTGSAGAGCCCTGACCYTCATTCCCTGCTCCAGRGGTTCCAGCTCAATCCCGCTKTTCCATTAAACCTGGGCTCCTGCAACTCAGGTGTGGAGCCTGTGGGGTTCTGACCTTCATTCCCTGCTCCAGGGGTTCCAGATCAATGCTGCTTTTCCAAGAGATGGAGCTTGGGCAGAGCTCATCCCACAGACCCAGCTCATCCCACTTCAGACATAGCTCATCCCACATCTCCAGCTCATCCCACTTCTCATCCCACAAATCCAGCAGAGCCCATCCCACAGATCCAGCTCATCCCATGGATCCAGCAGAGCCCATCCCACTTCTCATCCCACTTCAGACAGAGCTCATCCAACATCTCCAGCTCATCCCACCTTCAGCTCATCCCACAGCTCATCCCACAGCTCATCCCACAGATCCACCAGAGCTCATCCCACAGCTCATCCCACTTCAGACAGAGCTCATCCCACATCTCCAACTCATCCCACAGACCCAATTGGTCCGATTGTTGGTAAGATTAAAAGATGCTCGTGGTCCCATCGAAAGACCTTCCATTTGAGTGGGAGGAGAGGGAGGCATCTGCTCCCGCTAAATCCTGTCCAAGCAATGATTATCTAAGAAGGAATAGGACACCAAAAAAGTCGAAGAGTTCTCGGGCATACTAAGTATCAGGCGGATGAAGTAGGGACGACCAATCTTGCGCTACGAGGCCTCGGTCTAAAGTACCCAGTGATGGTGATATTGAGCTACCGGTCAGGGATCAAGATTCTCCAGACGTGCTCTACGCATGACCAAAATATTCCAGGTTTTCCTGCTAGCGTCAACCTTGGAGTATCCTATCCACACCGTGGAATGGTTTTGAAATCACTCCACCCCTCAGGATGGGAATCCATCCCCATTTCCAGCCCCATCCTATCTCAGGGTGGAATTTCCCCCCACTGGTCCAGGGACACCGTTCCCCTTCACCCCAGGCTGCATACCGCCCGGCTTCCAGCCTGATTTGAGAAACA
>NDFG01000014.1:424635-435740 GCA_002167245.1 Sporophila hypoxantha
GAAAACCTGGATATTTGGGATTGTATTTGGGTATGGATAGGGGCATTCCAAGACTGAGGCTGCAGGAAAACCTGGATATCTGGGATTGGATCCCTGGATATTTGGGATTGGATCCAAGTATGGATATGGGGGGGTCCAAAGTTGATGCTGCAGTCAAACCTGGATATTTGGGGCTGGATTTGGGTATGGATAGGGGCGCTCCAAAGTTGATGCTGCAGGAAAACCTGGATATTTGGAGTTGGATCCCTGGATATTTGGGGTTGGATTTGGGTATGGATAGGGGCATTCCAGGGACAATACTGCAAGAAAACTTGGATATTTGGGATTGGATTTGGGTATGGATAGGGGTGCTCCAAGGTCGATGCCACAGGAAAACCTGGATATTTGGGGTTGGATTTGGGTATGGATAGGGTCATTCCAAGACTGAGGCTGCAGGAAAACCTGGATATTTGGAGTTGGATCCCTGGATATTTGGGGCTGGATTTGGGTGTGGATAGGGGTGCTCCAAGTTTGACACTGCAGGAAAACCTGGATATTTGGGAAGGAAAGGCCAAGATTTGAGGCAGAACATCCCCACTCCAGCAGCATCTCCTGGACCACCATCCCCACGTCATCGGGGTCCCCCCATCCCTTCTCTGATGTAGAAATGCAGCAGGAATTTGGGATTTGGGAATTTGGGGATTTGGGATTTGGGAATTTGGGATTTGGGAATTTCCCCCTGGAGCTCTGTCGCTCCCAGCCCCTCTCCGTGCCGTGCCGTTCTCCTGCTGCTTCCCACACGGATTTCACACTCCCTGCTCCCCCCCTGGTGCCAGGAACCCGTCAGATATTTCTGTGCTTCTCACAGATGGCCTCGGTTTCAAACCCAACCACGCTGCAGGCACGGGGAATGTATTAATAATTACACAAGGTGTTAATTGCTTCCCAGGCAGGGCTTTTGTCTCTCCTTCCTCTGCTGAGGCAGCGACAGGGAAAGTCAACAAGTGTCAAGAGCGGCGCTTCAATCCCGAGCCGAGAGCATTTATTAAAATTGCTAATGAATCTAATAATTAAACACATAAATATACGTTACCTCAGGTATTAAATCTCATTATTGGGCCGTCCAAAATCAATTTGGGGGGCGTATGCATATTAACACACGGGCAAAGTTAATTAGAAATGTCCAGATCAATATTTGAGTAATTCTTAACCGGTGGAATCCCTGTCTGCAGAGCTGTGAATAAGTTATATCCCAGAAATTAATGCCTTCTCCTAATGGAGTTTATCCTGGGAAATTAATAATACTCCAGGAAATCTGCGGAAATAAATGACAAACCTGTTTGCCTGAGCACTGCCCTGGGGGAAATCATTAAATATCCGTTGTCAGAGCCCGGGCTCTGCTCCAGCTCCTCTTGGAGAGGTGGGACAGAGCTGGGATGGAGCCTGSAGAGCCCTGACCYTCATTCCCTGCTCCAGRGGTTCCAGCTCAATCCCGCTKTTCCATTAAACCTGGGCTCCTGCAACTCAGGTGTGGAGCCTGTGGGGTTCTGACCTTCATTCCCTGCTCCAGGGGTTCCAGATCAATGCTGCTTTTCCAAGAGATGGAGCTTGGGCAGAGCTCATCCCACAGACCCAGCTCATCCCACTTCAGACATAGCTCATCCCACATCTCCAGCTCATCCCACTTCTCATCCCACAAATCCAGCAGAGCCCATCCCACAGATCCAGCTCATCCCATGGATCCAGCAGAGCCCATCCCACTTCTCATCCCACTTCAGACAGAGCTCATCCAACATCTCCAGCTCATCCCACCTTCAGCTCATCCCACAGCTCATCCCACAGCTCATCCCACAGATCCACCAGAGCTCATCCCACAGCTCATCCCACTTCACACAGAGCTCATCCAACATCTCCAGCTCATCCCACAGACCCAGCAGAGCTCATCCCACACCTCCAACTCATCCCACAGACCCAGCAGAGCTCATCCCACATCTCCAGCTCATCCCACAGACCCAGCAGGGCTCATCCCACACCTCCAACTCATCCCACAGACCCAGCAGAGCTCATCCCACACCTCCAGCTCATCCCACAGACCCAGCAGGGCTCATCCCACTTCAGACAGAGCTTATCCCACATCTCCAACTCATCCCACTTCTCATCCCACGGATCCAGCAGAGCTCATCCCACATCTCCAGCTCATCCCACCTTCAGCTCATCCCACTTCTCATCCCACCTCCAGTGAAACCCCCCAAGGGATTGTCCCTCTCCTCTTGGACCCCTGACCTGGATGAAGGTCCCAAACCTGTGCTGGTGCAAATCAGGGATGTGATGGATCCCACCTCAGATCCTGACCCAAAACCCGTGAAATCCGGCAGYTCCGGCTCTCCTGGAGCTCTCCCATCCCAAATCCTCCCCTCCGGATCCCAAATCATCGCCTCCATGTGGGATGTGTCTGACACATTCCAAATCATTCCCTTCACATCCCAAATCCTCCCTTCCACATCCCAAATCCTCCCCTCCACATGAGATGTGTCTGACACATCCCAAATCCTGCACTCCATATCCCAAATCCTCCCCTTCACCTGGGATTTGTTCAACACATCCCAAATCCTCCCCTCCACATCCCAAATCCTCCCCTCCACATCCCAGATCTTCCCCTCAATGTAGGATGTGTCTGACACATCCCAAATCATTCCCTTCACATCCCAAATCCTCCCTTCACATCCCAAATCCTCCCCTCCAGATCCCAAATCCTCCCCTCCACCTGGGATTTGTTCAACACGTCCCAAATCCTCCCCTCCACATCCCAAATTATCCCCTCCATGTGGGATGTGCCTGACATGTCCCAAATCCTCCCTTCCACATCCCAAATCATCCCCTCAATATAGGATGTGTCTGACACATTCCAAATCATTCCCTTCACAGCCCTAAATCCTCCTTCCACATCCCAAACTCACTCACCATACTCACACTGAGATGTTGTCATGACAACATCCCAAATCCTGCATCCATTATCCCAATCCTCCCCCACCTGGGATGTTGTCCGAACATCATCCTCAATTCCTCCACGTTTCAACATCTGAGAAACCTTCTCCACATCCAAATCTTCCCTCCACATCCCAAAATTATCCCTCATGTGGGATGTGCATGCTTGATCATGCCCAAATCATTCCCCTCACTATCCAAATCCTCCCCTGCCACCATCCATCCTGCCACTTCCACATCTCAGAATCCTCCCCTCACAGCATATTGGGAAAAAGGAAAAGCAGCTCTAGGAAAGGGCAGGTGGCTGATTTCAGGGCTGGCTCATCCCCAGTGATTTATAGGGAATTTCTGCCCTTCCTGGCACCTGAAGGACATTGAGGTCAGGTTTTATTTTGGTTTTTTGGTTGGGTTTTTTTTTATTTTTAATTTTTTGAAGGATCATAAAATCCCGTGTTTAGCGATAATTGCATGCTGGGTGTTCCGCTGCTCCTTTCCCTCCAGCACGGGTGGTTTTGGGGTTCCCCGTGCGCAGGAGGGCTGCTGCCACCTGCGGGGGACATTTTTGGGACCTCCACCACCCTAAGGAAAAGTCCCAGGCAGGGCTGGGTAGTGGAGATTTGTGGTCAGTTTTGAGCTGTTTAACCCCAAAACCAGAATCTATCCACCGATGATGAGGTGTGGAGAAGGGACACATCCCAAATCTCTCCCGTGCACATCCCAAACTCTCCCCTCCACGGGCGTTCGGAAAAGGGAAAAAGCAGCTCTAGGAAAGGGCAGGTGCTGATTTCAGGTCTGGCTCATCCCCAGTGATTTATTGGGAATTTCTGCCCTTCCTGGGCACCTGGAGGACATTCGGGTCAGCATGGGGGCACAGGGGGCTGTCACACCCGTCGAGCGGTGACAAATACAAAGCCCAGCCCTGGGGACAGCCCGCAGCGCTTTGTGGCGCGCGGGGTTCTCCGGCAATTAATCCTCCCCTCCATTAACCTCCTCTTGTCATTTATCCTCCTGCTTCGTGCCGTCCGGGGTTTTATCTCGTAAAGGCAGCCGGGGTCTCTGGGAGGGCAGGGGGAGCACAGAGAGGGTTCCCGGGGTCTCCCCAGCTTTTCCTGCCGGGATTTGCCTCCGTCTGCGCCGCCTCCCCTGGAAGTGGGCACCATCCCTCGATTCCGCTCACGGACAGCGTTCCGTTTCCCGAGGGAATATCGCGCCGAGATGAATTCCCCGATTGCTCATTTGCCTCCTCCTCTCTTCTTCCTGCCGGCCTTGGGCTTCCTGGTTTATTTTGATTTTTTTGAGTTTTTTTGGGGTTTGGTTTTTTTTTTTTTTTTTTTTTTTTTTTTGTTCTTGTTTTGTTTTGTTTTGTTTTTGTTTTTGGTTTTTGGTTTTGTTTCTTTGGTTTTTTGGGCGGTTTTTTTGTTGTTGTGTGTTTTGTGTGTTTTTTTTTTTTTTTTTTTTTGGTGGTTTTTTTTTCCTTTTTTTGTTGTGTATTTTTTATTTTCTGAACGGATCACAAAATCCCGTGTTTAGCGATAAATTGCATGCTGGGGTGGTTCTGCTGCTCCTTTCCTCCCAGCACGGGTGTTTTGGGGTTCCCCTGTGCAGGAGGGGGCTGCTGCACCTCGTGGGGACCATTTTGGGACCTGCCCACCCCAAGGAAAGGTCCCACAAGCCCAGGCAGGGCTGGGATGGAGATTTGGGCTCAGTTTTGAGCTGTTTAACCCCAAAACCAGAATTATCCCACCATGGATGAGGTGGGAAGGGACCATCAATCCCATCCATGGGCACCCCCACGATCCCAGGGTGCCCCAAACCCTCCGGCCTCGGACACTTCTGGGGGTAAAAAACATCCAAATCCCCAAAGGAGTTCCCAGGAATTCAGGGAGCTCCCAGCACATTCCCAGATCCAATGGGATTTTTGTAAGTGCCATCCCAGCACATTCCCAAATCCAATGGGATTCCTGGAAGCTCCTCCCAGCACATTCCCAAATCCAGAGAGATTCCTGGAAGTGCTGAGCCAGCACATTCCCAAATCCAATGGGATTTTTGTACATGCCATCCCAGCACATTCCCAAATCCAATGGGATTCCTGGAAGCTCCTCCCAGCACATTCCCAAATCCAATGGGATTTCTGGAAGTTCTTCCCAGCACATTCCCAATCCAATGGGATTCCTGGAAGTGCTGAGCCAGCACATTCCCAAATCCAATGGGATTTTTTTAAGTGCTGTCCCAGCACACTGAATTCCCAAATCCAAAGGGATTTCTGTAAGTGCTGAGCCAGCACATTCCCAAATTCATTGGGATTCCTGGAAGTTCCTCCAAGCACATTCCCAATCCAATGGGATTCCTGGAAGTGCCATCCCAGCACATTCCCAATCCAAAGAGATTCCTGGAAGTTCCTCCTAGCACATTCCCAAATCCAATGGGACTCCTGGAAGTGCTGTCCCAGTCCCAACACATCCCCAAATTAATTGAGATTCCTGAAAGTTCCTCCCAGCACATTCCCAAATCCAATGGGATTTTTGTACATGCCATCCCAGCATATTCCCAGATCCAATAGGATTTTTGTAAGTGCCATCCCAGTAAATTTCCAGATCCAATGGGATTCCTTGGAGTGCCATCCCAGCACACTGAATTCCCAAATCCAATGGGATTTTTGTAAGTGCTATCCCAGCACATTCCCAAATCCAATGGGATTCCTGGAAGACCCACGGAGCTCCCCAGGCTCGCAGGCCCTGCTCCCTTGTTTCTCCACCTTTTCCCTTCACTTTTTCCCTCTCCAGCACCGCCCCAATCCTGCTGAGAGCCCCAGAWTGTTCCTATTTATTGCAAATTTATCATTTGTTGTAAATTTATCTGTATTGGATCACCCACTGCAAGAGCAAACAAACTCCCTRAATTTCCCAAACCCACTCCATTCAATAACGAGCAGGGGCAATTCCCAAGCTCAGAATCAGGAATTACCTGCAAAGCTTTGCATTCCCCGGGCCTTTTTTATTTTTTATTTTTTTTTAATTTTTAACCTTTTCCAGGCCACCTGGATCSCAGCAGATCCCAAAAATCCTCCCTGGCCCAGCTCCTTGTGGGATCCACGCCATGGGAACCTGTGGATGGGGTTCAGGTGGCTGGGAAGGTGTTTATGGAGATATTTATGAGGATGTTTATGAGGATATTTACGAGGATATTTATGGCAGGTCCTGCTGTTCCTGGGCGAAATATTGATTCGTAAACAAAGGAATGTCCCTGAGACTGTTAAATCAGCCTGAGCCACGGTGAGGGCTGGAATTACCAAAAAAAAAATCGGTTTTTTTTTAACATTTCTGTGTCTGTTTTATTGGTAAACAGGGGGGAAAGGGGCAGAGAACATCCGCGGGGGTTCTCTGTGCTCCTGGAGCTGCCTCACCCCAGACCCACCTTGGTTCCTGATTATTTTGTTCCTTCATCCAGGAGTGTCCCCAGCTGGGAATGGCGGCACTGGGACAGCCCCTGGAGCATCCCTGRTTTCCCAGGATCCCACCACGGGCAGAGCCGTTATCCCGGATTTATGGCAGGAACCTGGAGTGACTCCCGAGCTGGGGAGAGCSCGGGAATGGCAGCAGCATCCCAGGATCCCGGAGGTGCCAAAAATGGGGTTGGCAGCTCCTGATCCCGGCGCTGAGGCCGCGGGAGGCGGCCGCGGTTTGGGGTTTTTATGGAAAGAAATACAACTTTCCTCCTTTTATTGGTTCCTCGCTCCTGGTTTTATATCCTTTGCCTTTGCCTGAAAGGAGAAAAACGAGGCTCTAAACTTGGCACGCCCTCGCTATCGCCSCCCTTATCTAAAGGCAGCGCTGCAGATTGTGCCGTAAACCTGAGATAAGGGCAGGGAGCGGGATGGGGGCGGGGAGGCGCATCCCTCCCTCCTGCCTTCCCTCCCTCCTTCCCTCCCTCCCTCTCTGACTCCCGCCTTCTCTGCCGGACTCCCTCCCTCCTTCTCTCCCTCCCTCCTCCCTTCCTCTCTCTTTCCCTCCCTCCATTCCTCCCTGACTCCCTCCCTCCCTCCCTCCTGCCTTCCCTCCCTCTTTCCCTTCCTCTCTCCCTCCCTCCCTGACTCCTTCCCTCCCTTCCTCCTGCCTTCCCTCCCTCTTTCTCTTCCTCCCTCCCTCCCTGACTCCTTCCCTCCCTTCCTCCCACCTTCCCTCCTGGACTCCCTCCCTCCTTCTCTCCCTCCCTCCTGCCTTCCCTCCCTCTTTCCCTCCCTCCATCATTTCCTGACTCCCTCCCACCTCCCCTCCTTCTTTCCCTCCCTCTTTTCCTCCTTCCCTCCCTCTCTCCCTCCTTCCATCCCTCTTTCCCTCTTTTCCTTTTTCCCTCTTTCCCTCCATCCCTCTTTCACTCTTTCCTTCTTTCCCTCTTTCCCTCTTTCCCTCCCTCCCTCCCTCCCCTAAAATCCAGGCCCGTGTTCCCCTTTGGAAATGGGGCTGCAATAACACGGAGGGGGTGAAGGGAGGGGTGGCAGGSCCACCAGGGATTTGGGAATTTGGGAAAAGCAGCAGCTCGGCCTCAATCCCGACCCACAGGGCTGCTTCCCTGCYCTGCTCCTTGTCTGGGGCAATGGTGGGGCTGAGGAGCAGAAATGGATSCAGGAAACATCTCAGGTTGTTTGTGGATCCAGGCTATTGATGGATCTCTGTTTGCTGTTTCCAAACCTGATTTCTTGCCCTGATTTGGGATTGAGGCACCCAAGGATTTTGGGTTTAGGAGTYTGGTGGAAGGCAACCAAACACCATGGATGTCAAAGCCACAGGAATGCCATTCCCTGAGGAAATCAGGGAGATTTTTAGGTGGGAAAAGCTCTTTATGATCATCGAGTCCAACCAGGAACCCGGCCAAGGCCACCTCTCATCTGTGTCCCATGGGGGGCTTGGNGCCACCTCTCATCTGTGTCCCATGGGGGGCTTGGAGCAGGCAGGAGGGGCAGGAAAGGCCTGGAGGGAGAACATGGAATGGGATCAGCCTAGGGGGACATGGAGTGGGATCAGCTTGGGAGAACATGGAGTGGGATCAGCTCCGGGGATCCTGCAGGAGAACATGGAATGGGATCAGCCCAGGAGAACATGGAATGGGATCAGCCCAGGAGAACATGGAGTGGGATCAGCCTAGGGGAACATGGGGTGGGATCAGCCTAGGGGGACATGGAGTGGGATCAGCTCTGGGGATCCTGCAGGAGAACATGGGGTGGGATCAGCTTAGGGGGACATGGAGTGGGATCAGCTTGGGAGAACATGGAATGGGATCAGCTTGGAGAACATGGAGTGGGATCAGCTTAGGAGAACATGGAGTGGGATCAGCTCCGGGGATCCTGCAGGAGAACATGGAGTGGGATCAGCTTGGGAGGACATGGAGTGGGATCAGCCTAGGGGAACATGGAATGGGATCAGCTTGAGAGAACATGGAATGGGATCAGCCTAGGGGAACATGGAGTGGGATCAGCTTGGGAGAACATGGAGTGGGATCAGCTCCGGGGATCCTGCAGGAGAACATGGAGTGGGATCAGCTTGGGAGGACATGGAATGGGATCAGCCTTGGGGAACATGGAATGGGATCAGCTTGAGAGAACATGGAATGGGATCAGCCTAGGGGAACATGGAGTGCGATCAGCTTGGAGAACATGGAATGGGATCAGCCTAGGGGGACATGGAGTGGGAGCAGCCTAGGGGAACATGGGGTGGGATCAGCTTGGGAGGATACGGATTTGGATCAGCCCAGGAGAATTCTGCAGGAAAACATGGAGTGGGATCAGCCTAGGGGAACATGGAGTGGGATCAGCTTGGGAGAACATGGAGTGGGATCGGCTCTGTGGATCCTGCAGGAGAACATGGAATGGGATCAGCCCAGGAGAACATGGAATGGGATCAGCCTAGGGGAACATGGAGTGGGATCAGCCCAGGAGAACATGGAGTGGGATCAGCTCTGGAGGGACCCTGCAGGAGAACATGGAGTGGGATCAGCCAGGAGACCCTGCAGGGCCCTGTCCCTGTCACCGCGAGTGTTGGTGGCATGGGCAGTGCTGTCCCGGGACGGCTGCAGAGCTCACACTGGCTTCAGGTATGCTTCAGGAGCCTGGGCACAACCCAGGGCAATCCTGGCCTGAAAGGGCCGTTCCTGGATCTTGGGAATGTCTGGTGAGGAAGGCTCGTTCCTCATAGAGAAAGCAGGAGCTGTGAGCGGGAGGCTCCAAAACCTTGGCCGCGGGTTCCCCGTTACCACCGCCACCCTAGCTGCCCTGGTGCACACTCCTGCCAGGGCCAGCGGCACCGAATTCCGAGGATCCCGGCTTCTGCAACATCCCAAAATCAGGGCTGAGCGTGGTGGAGCATTGCTATGTTGAAGATTGCCAATGCAAGGATCTTGTTCTATTACCATCTGTATGGCAGATTATCTTTTATCAAGTGGGCAGTTTGCTGCATCTATCTCTCTTTAAGTGACCACAATCACCCCTCCCTCGGGAGGGGACATTTGCTGATAACAGGGACTATGAATGTCCGCTGCCAATGGCCTGATAAGAACTTACAGCATCCCTTGCGGAGATGTGAGCCCAGAGGGAGGAGACAAGCATTCCTGCCTGGATATACAGTCTGGAGTCATTCTTAGAAACAGAACCAAAGCCGAAAGCATTCCCCTGGTATAGATCTGGCATGGAACGCATACTGATCTGGGGAATATAACGACCCCGACAGCACTCCTCCAAGCGTGAGATATCATATGTTCATGGAACACGCAGCAAGCATTCCTACCTGGATATAATCTGGAGATTCTGGAGCACCAGCCAAGCATTCCTGCCGATCCACGCATTATAATCTTTGGAGATTCTGGAACCCAGCCGACGCATGTCCCTGCCTGGATAGAATCTGCGAGATTTTCTGTGAACAGCCAGTCGAGAGCCATTCCTGCCGTTGATATACATCTGAGAGGATTACGTGGAACACACGGCAGCAGCGCGCTTCTCCACTGGGACTTCCCCAGAGGAGCAGCAGCTGCCTCTGCCCCTGGATCTCCAGAGGTAGAGACTCCACGCTTCTCCAGGATCCCTGCTCCAGCAGAGCCACGCCTGACACTGCAGGAGGGCTGAGCCACAATTCCAATGGGACTGCTGCCAGCACCCTGACCCACAGGGTGTCAGGTTGTGTGCTGACTCTGGCAGTGTTGTTCTAGTGTACTGCATTGTTTATTTTATCCTTTATTTTTTTTCTTCCCTATTAAAGAACTGTTATTTCCTTCTCCCATATTTTTGCCTGAGAGCCCCTTAATTTAAAACTTACAGCAATTCAGAGGGGTGGGGAGGGTTTACATTTTCTTTCCATCGCTCCTCACAAGTTGTTTTCTGTTCAAAAATCCCCTTTATTTATTTTTTTTTTTTTTTTCCCCCGAGAGGAGAGGGAGCAGCAAAGGTCAGGCTTGGCCCCGGGCAATGGGGAGCGCGCAGACACCTTCGGATTCCGGGGGGAAAAAAAGGAAGCACTGAGTGAAATTGGGGGTGGTGAGACAGGAACTGCCCTGTCAAAGGGCCCCTGTGCTCGGGGAACAAAGGGCTCGTGCAGCAGGGCGGGATCCTGGAGATGAGGCCGGGGAAAAAGGGAATAACACATCCAAGGGTACAGAAAACGGGAATAATCTGTCCAAGGGTGTAAAAAAAGGGAATAACCCATGCAAGGGTGTGAAAAATGGGAACAACCCATGCAAGGGCACAAAAAATGGGAATAATCTGTCCAAGGGTGCAAAAAAAACGGAATAACCCATGCAAGAGTGTGAAAAATGGGAATAACCTGTGCAAGGGCACAAAAAATGGGAATAATCTATCCAAGGGTACAAAAAATGGGAATAATCTGTCCAATGGCACAAGAAAAGGGAATAACCCATCCAAGGGCAGAAGAAAAGGGGAATAACCCATCCAAGGGTGTAAAAAAGAGGAATATCCTGTCCAAGGCCACAAAAAATGGGAATAACCCATTGAGGGGCTCAAAAAATGGGAATAATCTGTCCAAGGGCACAGAAAAAATGGGAATAACCCATTGAGGGGCTCAAAAAACCCAGAATAACCTGTCCAAGGGCACAGAAAATGGGAATAACCGGTCCAAGGGCTCAAAAAAAGGGAATAATCC
>NDFG01000014.1:490125-505058 GCA_002167245.1 Sporophila hypoxantha
GATCCCATCCCTGCATCCCCATCCCTCGATCCCACAACCCCGGATTCCCACATCCTCAATATTCCCACATTATCCAGGGGTTCATCCCACATCCCCGATATTCCCACATTATCCAGCTCATCCCCAGTATTCCCGATATTCCCACATCCCTGATATTCCCACATCCCCGGTATTCCTACATTATCCAGGAGTTCATCCCACATCCCTGGTATTCCACATTATCCAAGATTCATCCCACATCCCTGATATTCCCACATCCCCGATATTCCCACATTTTCCCGGAGTTCATCCCACATCCCTGGTATTCCCCTGATTCCCAGGGCTGGGAGCAGAGCCTGGATCAGATCCCAGGGGATTGGAGCACTGGGATATCTGCCCCCATTCCCAGGCTGGCAGGAGAGGATGGATCAGATCCTGGGCTATTGGGAGCACTGGGATATCTTCCCCCAGTCCCCCTCATTCCCAGGCTGGGAGGAGAGGGTGGATCAGATCCTGAGGGATTGGAGTACTGGGATATCTACATTCTCGGGGCTGGGAGCAGAGCCTGGAGCAAATCCCAAGGGATTGGGAGCACTGGGACATCTCCCTCATTCCCAGGCTGGGAGCAGAGCCTGGATCAGATCCTGAGGGATTGGGAGCACTGGGATATCCCCCTTCAGACCCAGGCTAGCAGAAGAGAATGGATCAGACCCCGAGGGATTGGAGCACTGGGATATCTCCCATCATTCCTCCTCATTCCCGGGGCTGGGAGCAGAGCCTGGATCAGATCCTGGGCTATTGGGAGCACTGGGATATCTCCCTCATTCCCAGGCTGGATCAGATCCTGAGGGATTGGAGCACTGGGATATCTCCCTCATTCTCAGGCTGGGAGCAGAGCCTGGAGCAAATCCCAAGGGATTGGGAGCACTGGGATATCTCCCTCATTCCCGGGGCTGGGAGCAGAGCCTGGATCAGATCCCGGCTATTGGGAGCACTGGGATATCCCCCCTCAGACCCAGGCTAGCAGAAGAGAAAGGATCAGACCCCGAGGGATTGGAGCACTGGGATATCTGCCATCATTCCTCCTCATTCCCAGGCTGGGAGCAGAGCCTGGATCAGATCCCGGGCTATTGGGAGCACTGGGATATCTCCATTCCCAGGCTGGGAGCAGAGCCTGGATCAGATCCCGGGCTATTGGGAGCACTGGGATATCTCCCTCATTCCCGGGGCTGGGAGCAGAGCCTGGATCAGATCCTGGGCTATTGGGAGCACTGGGATATCTCCCCTCACTCCCGGCTGGCAGGAGAGGCCGGATGCCATCCCAGGCCATTGTGCCGCGATGAAAGGAGCAATCAGCGGCTGAAAGGAGCAATCACCGCCCGCCGCCTCCTCTGCGCCGTCCCCGCGGCCTCCCGGAGCAGCTCCCGGCGTTCGCTCTGCCCCAGGTCCCGCTCGGATCCCTCTCCCTCTTTCCTTCCTCCTCCAATTCCCGTCTCCATCCCAGCAGAGATCCCCAGGGCGAGGAACCCGAGCGAGAATCGTTCCTTTTGTTGTCGCTACAACGCTCGGCACCGATCTCCTCTGTCCTTCGGGTGTTCCGGGGATTGATTTTGCATCAGCTGCCTCTGCCTGGGCTCTGGGCCCGATAAAATCACACAGACACCTCGATGCCGCCGGCCGGGGCTCTGTACAAATCCCAAACGGGACGGGATTGCTGGGAACGTGCCTTGAGCTGTTTTATTTTCCAGTATCAGCCTCATTCCATGGTTATGACAATGGGAAGATGCCAGCAGCGCACATCCCAGGGAGCACACCCAGAACTTAAAGTTACAACTCACTTTATAAGTTTTTTGACCAATCACACAAAGCAAAAGCACATTGACAGTAGTTTTATCCAATCCCTATAAGCACACATACCTGTGGTTAAACAATTTTTCCTTATTTCCAATACAATACTTACTTGTAAGCCTTAAAACACAACGCACAGAGCTCCATTATTAAGCTTCAAACTTCCAAATATCTCCCTAGATAAACTTTTCTGTAGCTTAGGGAGTTATTCTAGACAAGTGTTAATACACAGACCATTGTTCTATTTGTCCTTGCTTTTCTACTTTTTAAATAATTTTTCTGCTGACCAATCTCATGGCTGCTGCTTAGCTCCAATCCCAGTTCTGCTGCCTCTGGGGCCTTGTGCAGCTTTCCCAAAACCTCTGATTCTGTGGATTCCCACAGGAGAGCTCCAGAGCGGCGGCTCCGGCTCCAGGGCAGCACTTTAGGGTCGGGAGAAGTGGCAGCTGCTGCCAGCGGCCCTAAAAGCCAAGCCCCGGGCGGATAAAAGTTCGAACAAGACTCGGAGAGATGGAAATATCTCTCTCAAAGGGATGCTTGGCTGAGCCAGGGAGCTGGGGAGGAAAGGGAAGGGCTGGAGAAGCACTCAGCCCCGCTGGCTCCAGGATTTTCTCCCTCTTGGAGTGGGGAGAATGATTCCCCAAATTTGTGGGGTGGTTATGGAGGTTGGGGTTGGGTGTGAGAATCTGTGTGATTCCATTCCTGAGGMTCTGCAGGGATCCCCGGCCACAGATCTCGGCTAAAACACGCCCCAGAGGAGGGTTTGGGGCTGCGTGTGAAAATTCCCGTTATTCCAGCCCTCAGGAATTGCCAGGGTGATGCTCTGAGGGATTGCGCCAGACCAGGTCCTCGACTAAACACCCCGCCTGGAGTAAACTTCCACAATCCCAAACCCCACCAGATCGCTGAACCCCACATAGACCCAAACCCACAGATCCCAAACCACAAGACCCCAAACCTGCAGGATCCTGAACCCCATCTAGACCCCCAAACCTCCACATGATCCTGAACCTCCACAGGATCCGTAGAACCCACAGATACCCAAACCCACTAGAACCTCAAACCCCACATATTCCTGATACCCCCACAAGATCAAACCCCACAGATCCCAAATCACCTTGCCAGATCTCAAACCCCACAGACCCAAAACACCACAGATCCCAAACCCCACAGATCCCAAAGCCCCACACATCCTGAACCTCCATAAACCCCCAACCCCCACAGAATCCAACCCCACAAATCCCCAACCCCACAAGACGCCCAAACCCCACAGGATCCCAAACCCCCACATGACCCCAAACCTGACCCACAGCCCACCACAAGCTGAGGAGCCTAGCACTAGTCCTCCAGACCCATAGCGCCTCAGGATTCTCTGCACGATGATCCTCAAGCCCGAGCTTCCGAAAGACTTGCCAAATCCCATCCTGGAGTGGGATGGTCCCATCCCCATCCTGGAGCAGAGACTCCAAATCCTCATCTGGAGCGCAGGAACCTCGTCAAATCCCCAATCCTGGACCAGGAGGGTATTCCCAAAATCCGTCCATCCGCTCGGAGCAGGACGTTCCCAAATCCCATCCTGGAGCAGAAATCTCCCAAATCCCTATGCAGGGAAGCAGAGACTGTCCCAAATCCCCATTCCTGGAATAGCAGGAACTGTCCCAAATCTTGAATCGCTGGAGCACGCGGAAATCTCCCCAATCTCCCATCCTGGAGTGAGATGGTCCCAAATCCCATCCTGGAGCAGGAGGTTCCAAAATCGCCCATCCTGGAGCAGGAGGTTCCCAAATCCCCTCCCTGTGTCCCTGCCCGGGGCAGATGCGGGGTGCGGGTTTGGGGTCGGGCTCCAGGAGGGGTTTTGGCCTCCTGAGCTCATCCCAGGGACAGAATTCCAGCCCGGAGCGATTCCAGGGCCAGAGGAGCTCCCGAATCCCTTCTCCGGATTTCTGCCCGCATCCTTCCCCGTGCGCGACTGACTCCTGCCACCTAGCGCTGCTGCCGCCCCAAAGCCCGCAATTCCCTCCAATCCATCCCCGCAATTCCCGCAATTCCCTCCAATCCATCCCCGAAATTCCCGCAATTCCATCCCCGGAATTCCCGCGATTCCCTCCAATCCATCCCCGCAATTCCCGCAATTCCCGCAATTCCATCCCCGGAATTCCCGCAATTCCCGCAATTCCCTCAATTCCCTCAAATCCCGCAATTTCCTCCAATCCATCCCCAAAATTCCCGCAATTCCTGCAATTCCATCCCCGCAATTCCCGCAATTCCATTCCCTCCGTTCCCTCAATTCCCTCCATTCCCTCAAATCCCGCAATTCCCTCCAATCCATCCCCGAAATTCCCGCAATTCCCGCAATTCCATCCCCGCAATTCCCGCAATTCCATTCCCAAAATTCCCTCAAATCCATTCCCAAAATTCCCGCAATCCCAAATCCATTGGGTGACCCCAAACCCACCTGGGTGATCCCAAATCCACCTGGGTGATCCAAAATAGGTCTGGGTGACCCCAAACCCAGTTGGGTGCCCCTCAGACTCCACTGGGTGATCCCAAACCCACCTGGTTGATCCCAAACCCACCTGGTTGACCCCAAACCCACCTGGGTGATCCCAAACCCACCTGATTCACCCCAAACCCATCTGGATGACCCCAAACCCACATGGTTGACCCCAAACCTACCTGGATGAGCCCAAACTCACCTGATTCACCCCAAACCCACCTGGGTGACCCCAAACCCGGTTGGGTGGCCCTCAGACTCCACTGGGTGATCCCAGACCCACCTGGGTGATCCTAAATCCATCGGGCTGACTCCAAACCCACCTGTTTCACCCCAAGCCCACCTGGGTGACTCCAAACCCACCCAATTGACCCCAAACCCACCTGGGTGGCCCCAAATCCACCTGATTCACCCCAAACCCATCTGGATGACCCAAAACCCATCTGGATGACTCCAAACCCACGTGGTTGACCCCAAACCCACCTGGGTGACACCTAAGCCCACCTGATTCACCCCAAACCCATCTGATTCACCCCAAACCCAACTGATTCACCCCAGACCCACCTGGTTGTCCCCAAACCCACCCAATTGACCCCAAACCCACATGGTTGACCCCAAACCTACCTGGGTGAGCCCAAACTCACCTCATTCACCCCAAACCCATCTGATTCACCCCAAACCCATCTGGGTGACCCCAAACCCACCTGGGTGACCCCAAACCCACCCAATTGACCCCAAACCCACCCAATTGACCCCAAACCCATCTGATTCACCCCAAACCCATCTGGTGGACCCCAAACCCACCTGGATAACCCCAAACCCATCTGGATGACTCCAAACCCACATGGTTGACCCCAAACCCACCTGGGTGACACCTAAGCCCACCTGATTCACCCCAAACCCACCTGGGTGACCCCAAACCCAGTTGGGTGCCCCTCAGACTCCACTGGGTGACCCCAAACCCACCTGATTCACCCCAAACCCATCTGGATCACCCCAAACCCACCTGGGTGACCCCAAACCCATCTGGATGACCCCAAACCCATCTGGGTGACCCCAAACCCACCCAATTGACCCCAAACCCACATGGTTGACCCCAAACCTACCTGGATGAGCCCAAACCCACCTGGTTGTCCCCAAATCCATCTGATTCACCCCAAACCCACCTGGTTGATCCCAAACCCACCCAACTGACCCCAAACCCACCTGGGTGTCCCCAAACCCATCTGGATGACCCCAAACCCACCTGGGTGACCCCAAACCCAGTTGGGTGCCCCTCAGACTCCACTGGGTGATCCCAGACCCACCTGGGTGATCCTAAATCCATCGGGCTGACTCCAAACCCACCCAATTGACCCCAAACCCACCTGGGTGACCACAAACCCACCTGGGTGGCCCCAAACCCACCTGGGTGACCACAAACCCATCTGGATGACCCCAAACCCACATGGTTGTCCCCAGACCCATCTGATTCACCCCAAACCCACATGGTTGACCCCAAACCTACCTGGATGAGCCCAAACTCACCTGATTCACCCCAAACCCACCACATTGACCCCAAACCCACCTGATTCACCCCCAAACCCACCTGGGTGACCCCCACTCCCACCCCCCCCCTCGGGATGCTCCCCCCCATTCCCAACCATCCCTTTCAGGTGCTTTTCCAGGATAAGTGGACCACCAGGTAAACTTCGTTAATTGACTGCATCACATTTTAGGCACGGCGGGGTTTTTTTGGGGATTTTGATTGGCAACCGGGAATAATCAAAATTCACTTTGTGCCGCAGGATTGATGGGTTTGTAAAGCAGCTTTGGTGCCCCCCTGGGAGCGCGGGGATTAGAGGGGCATTAAACACCTCCAGCGAAAATCCACTCAGGTGAAAAGGGGGGAACTCAAGGGCGAGGAGGGAAAATTGGAGTTTAATTTATTGTCAAAGGAGTAAAAGCCTCGTAAAAAATAGAAAAAAATAATAAATAAATAAAAAACTTGTTGGCAGGCAGGAGGAATCCATAATCCCACACTGCTTGTGGATTCTACTGGAGAGAGCAGGCACGAAGGAAAATCGGGATCAAAACGTGAGGGGAGGGTGGAAAATTTGGGGAAAACTCAAAAGCACCGAGCTCTCCCCTCTCTGGGCAGAGCCGACCTTCCCATGGAGCAGGGCACAATTCCAGGGGGAAATTCCCACATTTCCAGCATCGGGATCTGGCTCTGGGCTGTGCCAGGAGGGGCAGCGAAATTCCACTCAGGTGAAAAGGGGGGAACTCAAGGGCAAGGAGGGAAAATTGGAGTTTAATTTATTGTCAAAGGAGTAAAAGCCTCGTAAAAAATATAAAAAAATAAATAAATAACTTGTTGCCAGGCAGGAGGAATCCATAATCCCACTGTTTGTGGATTCTCCTGGAGAGAGCAGGCAAGAAGGAAAATCGGGATCAAAACGTGAGGGGAGGGTGGAAAATTTGGGGGAAAACTCAAAAGCACCGAGCTCTCCCCTCTCTGGTCAGAGCCGACCTTGCCCCAGAGCGGGGCAGAATTCCAGGGGCAAATTCCCACATTGCAGAATTCCAGGGGCAAATTCCCACATTTCCAGCATTGGGATCTGGCTCTGTGCTGTGCCAGGAGGGGCAGCGAAATCCCACGCAGGTGAAAAGGGGGAACTCAAGGGCGAGGAGGGAAAATTGGAGTTTAATTTATTATCAAAGGAGAAAAAGCCTCATAAAAAATATTTTAAAAATAAATAAAAAAGTTGTTGGCAGGCAGGAGGAATCCATAATCCCACAGTGCTTGTGGATTCTACTGGAGAGAGCAGGCACGAAGGAAAATCGGGATCAAAACGTGAGGGGAGGGTGGAAAATTTGGGGGAAAACTCAAGAGCATCAAACCCTCCCCTCTCTGGTCAGAGCCAACCTTGCCCCAGAGCGGGGCAGAATTCCAGGGGGAAATTCCCACATTTCCAGCATTGGGATCTGGCTCTGTGCTGTGCCAGGAGGGGCAGCGGTGACAAACGGCCCCGGGTGTCACCAGGTGTCACCAGGTGTGCCCAGGTGTGTTCAGGTGTGCCCGGATCTGTCCCCAGGTGTGCCCAAGTGTGTCCACAATGTCCTCAAGTGTCCTCAGGTGTCACCAGGTGTGTTCAGGTGTGTCCTGAAGTGTCCCCAGGTGTCCCCAGGTGTCCCCTGGTGTGTCCCCTGGTGTGCTCAGGTGTGCCCAGGTGTGCTCAGGTGTCACCAGGTGTCCCCAGGTGTGTCCCCTGGTGTCACCAGGTGTGTTTAGGTGTGCCCAGGTGTGACCCCAGGTGTCACTAGCTGTCACCAGGTGTGTCACCAGGTGTCCCCAGCTGTGTTTAGGTGTGCCCAGGTGTGTCCCCAGGTGTCCCAGGTGTGTTCAGGTGCTGCCCAAGGTGTGTGCTCAGGTGTGCCCAGATGTGTCCTGAAGTGTCCCAGCTGTCCCCCACGTGTCCACCAGGTGTCCCAGGTGTCCCTGGTGTCCCCTGGATGGTCCCTGTGGTGTTCCCCTGGTGTGCTCAGGTGTGCCCATGTGTATCACAGTGTCCCAAGATGTCCCCACGCTTCCCCAGGTGTGCTAAAGGTGTCCCCAGGCTGTCCCCCAGGCTGTGCAAGGTGTCCTCAGGTGTCCCAGTGTGCTAAGGTGTCCCCAGGCTCGTCTCCCCAGGTTTGTCCCCCAGCTGTCCCAGGTGTCACCACACCACGCTTCATTTATCCCTCTGTTGCTCCTGTCTGACCCGCGGGTCACTCTGCTGTACAAACCATCCCAATTTTGGGCCAATTGGGGTGAAAGATCGAGGGTCAGACCAACCTGCGCGAGACCAAAACTTTCCTTTTACTTTCGCGTAAAGGAATCCGCTTCCCGTGGGGAGCTGAGCCACAAATCACCCCAAATCCAAAATCCCACAAATCCCCAAATCCATAATCCACAAATCCCAAAATCCCACGGAGCCCCTGCCTCGGGGCTGAACTCCACCGCCATTGCCCGAGGAGTTAAATTTGGATTTTTGGAGCAGGCCAGCAGCCGAATCACCCAGCGGCTCCCACCTGAAGCCCGGTGTTCGATCCCGCTTTCACCGCGGATTTCAGGCGGAAAAGAAGAAATTTTGGTGGAGGTGGTTTTGTCCCACCCATCCTGACTCCCTGCTGGTGCCCACGAGCCACTGGAATTTCCTTTACCCTCATTATCCCCCTGCAGCGATTTGACTGCCGTTTTTTTCCCTCTCCCTTTTGGCGAGGAATGCCTTCAGGAGGAGTTTTCGCACAGGACAAGACCCGGGCGCCTGCACTATTACCAAACCCACCTGGCTCGAGCCCGGAATGATATCCCTCCGAGGCACCCATATGGCGCAAACCGGGAGCCTTCCGGAAGCAGCTTGAATGCCAGAAGGGAGAAAGCAACAATAAACACACTCGCACTGCCACGGGAAATGGGCAAGAAGCACTGTTAACTCCGATAGTGCAACCGTAATCCGTCTCTACGCAGGAACATTCCCTAGCATCCTCCTTGAACCAGCTTGGAATTGGAATCGACGCACCCTCAGCGCCTCCAGACGGCGAGGGGGTATATCCTTCCTTCTTTTCTTTCCTTTTTTTCCTCTTCTTTCTTCCCTTCTTTTCATTCTTCTTATCTTCTTGTCTTACCTTCTTCCTCTTCCCTGTTCGTCTTGATCCTTCTTTTTCCGTTCCTTTCCCCTTTCCTTCGCTTTTCCCCCTTGCCCGTTCCCATTCCTTCCCTATCCCTTCCCTTCCCTCCCCTCACTGTTCCGGTTCCCTTTCTCCTCCACCCGCTATAACCCCACCTTATTCCTTCCCGACACCCCTTTCCCTTCCCTTCCGCTTACCCCGTTTTAACCTTGTCCGTCACTAGCGAGCCCTTCCCCGCTTGCTCCCTTCACCCGTTTAGTCTCATTATTCACGTCTTTCCCTTCGACCGCTTAGCCCTTCGTGGGCCTTCCTTCCTTGCCTTCTGGACGCCGATTTGGCCCCTTTGCCCTTTCTGTTAGTAGCGTTGGCCCCTGTCGCCCCCGGTTTTTACGTGCCCTTCGCGCACTTCATCTGCCTTAAGCCGCGACACGCCTTCCATTCCCTTCACCTTCCCTTCCCTTCCTCCTTCCCTCCAGTGACCCTCATCAGAATGAAACATTCCTCCTGGGATGAGTCCCTGGCAGGGAAAATGAATTCCTCCAGGAATAATCCCCTCAAGAAACGGATATGCCTTCCTCAGGATAATCCAATCCAGAGGTTCTAATTCGTCTGGCGGTGAATCCTCTAGGCCAATGAAATTCTTTGGGAATACATCGCTGGATGAATCCCTCCAGGCCAAAATCCCCTCAGGAATGAATCACCTGGGCGGAAATAAAATCCCGCAGGGTTGAATGCCGCCGTGGACCACGATGAATTCCTGGCAGAATGGAATGAAACCTGGACATGAGGAGAGGGTTCCGCTCAACTCGAGAGTGAATTCCCTGGGATGAATCCCAGGATGAATCCTTGGATGAATCCCTCCTGGATGAATGAATCCCCATCAGGATGAATCCCTCCTGGACAAATCCCTCCAGGATGAATCCCAGGATGAATCTCTCCTGGATGAACCCCTCTCAGGTGAATCCCTGGCTGGATTAATCCCCATCAGGATGAATCCTTCCTGGATAAATCCCTCCAGGATGAATCCCTTGGATGAATTCCTCCTGGATGAATGAATCCCCATCAGGATGAATCCCTGGATGAATCCCTCCTGGATGAATCCCTGGATGAATCCCTCCTGGATGAACCCTTCTCAGATGAATCCCTGGATGGATCCCTGGATGAATCCCTGGGTGAATCCCCATCAGGATGAATCCCTGGATGAATGCCTGGATGAATCCCTGGCAGGATGAATCCCTGGATAAATCCCTCCAGGATACATCCCTCCTGGATGAATCCCAGGATGAATCCTTGGATGAATCCCTCCAGAGTGAATCCCTCCTGGACAAATCCCTCCAGAATGAATCCCTGGATGAATCACTCCTGGATGAATGAATCCCCATCAGGATAAATCCCTCCTGGACAAATCCCTCCAAGATGAATCCCAGGATGAATCCCTCCTGGATGAATCCCTGGATGAATCCCTCCTGGATGAACCCCTCCAGGATGAATCCCCATCAGGATGAATCCCTGGATGAATCCCCATCAGGATAAATCCCTCCTGGACAAATCCCTCCAGGATGAATCCCAGGATGAATCCCTCCTGGATGAACCCCTCTCAGATGAATCCCTGGCTGGATGAATCCCTGGATGAATCCCCATCAGGATGAATCCTTCCTGGATAAATCCCTCCAGGATGAATCCCTTGGTGAATCCCCATCAGGATGAATCCCTGGATGAATCCCTGGCAGGATGAATCCCAGGATGAATCCCCGGATGAATCCTTGGATGAATCCCTCCAGAGTGAATCCCTCCTGGACAAATCCCTCCAGAATGAATCCCTGGATGAATCCCTCCTGGATGAATGAATCCCCATCAGGATGGATCCCTGGATGAATCCCTGGCAGGATTAATCCCTCCTGGATAAATCCCTCCAGGATGAATCCCTGGATGAATCCCCATCAGGATGAATCCCTGGATGAATCCCAGGATGAATCCCTCCTGGATGAACCCTTCTCAGATGAATCCCTGGCTGGATGAATCCCTGGCTGAATCCCTGGAGGAATCCCTGGCTAAATCCCTGGCTGAATCCCTGGATGAATCCCTGGCAGGATGAATCCAGCAATTCCCAGCTCTGAATTTCCATGGGCCCCGGGAGCAGACAGTAACTATGGCAATGCCTCAATCACAGCTCGCTTAATTAAGCGCTAATTACAGCTCGGTAATCACAGCGGGTAATCCAGCCGGGCCCTACCTGGCTATCAAAGCAGCCCGATTCAGGCGGGAATCTGGCTGGGAATTCCCTGGGAATTGGCTGGGAATTCTCTGGAATGTGGCTGGGAATTCCCCCAGGAATGTGGGCTGGGAATTCTCCAGGAATGTGGCTGGGAATTCCTGGGAATTCTCTGGGAATGTGCGGGAATTCCCCAGGAATGTGCGGGAATTTCTCTGGAATTCCCACGGGAATGTGGCTGGAATTCTCTGGAATGTGGGCTGGGAATTCCCAGGAATGTGGCTGGAATTCTCCAGGTTCCCCAGGTTTGCCGGCGGTGTCCATCCATGGTTGCCATGGTGAGCCTGACCTGGGGAATTTCAGGGGTTTTAACCTGGGGCGGAGTTCAGACATTTTCAGAATTCCCCCCCGGCCCGTGCCCAAGGTGGGGTTTGGGGGCTGTTTGGGATCTTCCGGGAAGGGGGAAGCCACAAAATCCCAAATTTAGATTGTGCGCCACCCACCAACCCTCAGAGTCAAATCCAAAAAGGGTGAGGGGTGACAGATGGACAAAATCCCAAACTGGAGCTCACCGGACAGTGATAAAGCCACAAAACCCCAAATTTGTGTTGTGCCACCATAAACTCTTCCAGGGTCACTCAACAGAGGACAGAGGGGTGGCAAGAGGTACACAAATCCGCGGGAGGAGCAGAGGGGTCCTGGGAAGGAGCAGGACACGGTCTGGGGACTGGGAGGGGACAGCGGGGGACATCGCTGAGGTCACTGCTGCAAACCTGCCCTGGAAAGGGATCGGGGGATCCTGGAAAGTGATCAGGGGATTCAGGGATCAATGGGATCCTGGAAAAGGATTGGGAGACCCTGGAAAGGGATCAGGGGATTCTGGGATCAATGGGATCCTGGAAAAGACTCAGGGAGATCCTGGAATTTGGGAGAGGACAGGGCTGGAATTCAGGAGAGGATGGGGCTGGAATTCAGGAGAGGATGATACTGGAATTCAGGAGATGAAGGGCTGGAATTCGGGAGAGGATGATACTGGAATTCAGGAGAGGATGAGGCTGGAATTCAGGAGATGAGGGGCTGGAATTTGGAGAGGATGATGCTGGAATTCGGGAGGATGGGGCTGGAATTCGGGAGAGGATGGGGCTGGAATTCAGGAGAGGATGGGGCTGGAATTCGGGAGAGGATGGGGCTGGAATTCGGGAGAGGATGATGCTGGAATTCGGGAAGATGGAGCTGGAATTCGGGAGAGGATGGGGCTGGAATTCAGGAGAGGATGGGGCTGGAATTCAGGAGAGGATGATGCTGGAATTCTGGAGAGGATGGGGCTGGAATTCGGGAGAGGATGGGGCTGGAATTCAGGAGATGAAGGGCTGGAATTCAGGAGAGGATGATGCTGGAATTTGGGAGAGGATGGGGCTGGAATTCAGGAGAGGATGGGGCTGGAATTCAGGAGAGGATGGGGCTGGAATTCAGGAGAGGACGGGGCTGGAATTCGGGAAATGACGGGGCTGGAATTTGGAGAGAATGAGGCTGGAATTCGGAAGAGGATGGGGCTGGAATTTGGAGAGGATGGGGCTGGAATTGAGGAGATGAGGGGCTGGAATTCAGGAGAGGATGGGGCTGGAATTCAGGAGAGGATGGGGCTGGAATTCAGGAGAGGATGATGCTGGATTTCTGGAGGATGAGGCTGGAATTCAGGAGAGGATGGGGCTGGAATTTGGGAGAGGATGGGGCTGGAATTCTGGAGAGGATGAAGCTGGAATTCAGGAGAAGACAGGGCTGGAATTCAGGAGAGGATGGGGCTGGAATTCAGAAGAGGATGAAGCTGGAATTCAGGAGATGAAGGGCTGGAATTCAGGAGATGAAGGGCTGGAATTCAGGAGAAGACAGGGCTGGAATTCTGGAGGATGGGGCTGGAATTCTGGAGAGGATGGGGCTGGAATTCAGGAGAGGATGGGGCTGGAATTCGGAAGAGGATGATGCTGGAATTCAGGAGATGAAGGGCTGGAATTCGGGAGAGGATGATGCTGGAATTCTGGAGGATGGGGCTGGAATTCGGGACGGCTCCAAACGGCACCAGCAGCCTCTGGCGGGCGAGGCGGGCCCTGCAGCCGAGCCCGGGTTTATTTCATAAAGCTCCAGGTGTGTGCTGGGACTGGGCTGGGATGGGGAATTCTGGAGCATCCCCGCTTCCCCAGGGATGGGAATTTCAGCTCTCCTGCCTCCCCCGGCCCAGGCTGGGCTTAAATCAACCTGAAACCGGCTTAAAGGGCTCTGGAGAATCAGCAGAGAGGAAAATCTGATTTAGTGAGCCCGGCTCAAAGCCGTGTTTACGCGGCCGCGGGCTCAATAAATCCCGGAATTACAGCTCCTCTTTAGGAGTGATTTAAATCCCTTTAAGGGCCTCGAATTCGCAGCAGAGCAACCAAAAGGGTTTTTCACAGCTGGGTGAGGGAAATAAACAAACCCCAAAGTGTCCCAGCCCCCCCAAACTCGGGATGTTCCCGCTCCATCCCCCAAATCACCCCTGTGAGACATTTTAACCCAATTCCAGCATCCTGTGCTGGAGCTGGGGTAAATCCTCATTTCCAATGGGAAAAGGATTTCATCCAGCATGGAGAGGGCTGGGAATCCTGGAATGGGGTGGGAAGGGCCTCAAAACTCATCCACCTCCCTGTGTCCCAGGCTGGTGTGGGCACATCTCCCCCCTCCAGCTCCAGGATGAATTATTCAACCCCGGAGTGCAGCAGCTCTGCTGAATTATTGAGGAGGATTTGGATCTGGAGGCCAACGGAGCAGAAGCACCGAGCACCCATGGGGAAATCCAGGCCCTTTTCCTGCTGGTTTTTTTTCCCTGGAAAGCAGCAGGAGAAGGGCCTGAGCTGTCCTGGGGTGAATCTGGGCAGGCAGAGCCGGGCAGGCTCAGCAGAACGGAGATAAGGATTGCGTAAGTGGTGAGTAATGAGGGGAGGAGGAGGAGGAGGAGGAGGAGGAGGAGGAAAAGGAGAGAAATGTTTTCTTCTGAAAAGGAGAGAAAATTTCTGCTCCAGAGCCCCCAGAGTGGGATGACACTGGGGTGGGGATATCTCACCCACTGACATTCCCATTTCTGACCCTAAATGTCACACTGGATTGGGACGGGAGTTTGGGATATTTCATCCTCTGATATCCCCAGCTGTGACACCTGGATTGCAATGAAATTTTGGGATACCTCACCCATTATATTCCCATTTCTGACCCAAATGTGACACCTGGATTGGGATGAAGAGTCTGGGATATCTCACCCACTGATATTCCCATTTCTGACCCAGATGTGACCCTTGCATTGAGATTAAAATTTGGGATATTTGACCCACTGATATTCCCAGATGTGACACCTCGATTTGGATTAAAAATTTGGGATATCTCACCCATTATATTCCCATTTCTGACCCAGTTGTGACCCTTGCATTCAGATTAAAAGCTTGGGATATTTCATCCACTGATATTCCCATTTCTGACCCCATATGTGACACCTGGACTGGGATTGCAGAGTCTGGGATATCTCACCCACTGATATTCTCATTTCTGACCCAGCTGTGACACCTGGATGGAGATTAAAAATTTGGGATATTTTTTCCACTGATATTCCCAGATGTGACACCTGGATTGCGATGAAATTTTGGGATACCTCACCCACTGATATTCCCATTTCTGACCCAAATGTGACACCTGGATTGGGATGAAGAGTTTGGGATATCTCACCCA
>NDFG01000014.1:541290-558872 GCA_002167245.1 Sporophila hypoxantha
TCTGCTGGGAATTTCAGCTCCCTGGAGCTGGGAATTTCAGCTCCCTTGTGCTGGGAATTTCAGCTCCTGGAGCCGGGAATTTCAGCTCCTGGAGCCAGGAATTTCAGCTCCCTGGGGCCGGGGATTTCAGACCCTGGAGCCAGGAATTTCATCTCCTGGAGCTGGGAATTTCAGCTCCCTGGAGCCGGGAATTTCAGCTCCCTAGATCAGGAATTTCAGCTCCTGCAGCTGGGAATTTCAGCTCCTTGTACCGGGAATTTCAGCCCCTGGAGTTGTCAATTTCAGCTCCCTGGAGCCGGGAATTTCAGCTCCCTAGGCCAAGAATTTCAGCTCCCTGGAGCTGGGAATTTCAGCTCCTGGAGCTGGGAATTTTAGCTCCCTTGTGCCAGGAATTTCAGCTCCTGGATCTGGGAATTTCAGCCCCCTGGAGCCAGGAATTTCAGCCCCTGGAGCTGGGAATTTCAGCTCCTGGAGGCGGGAATTTCAGCTCCCTTGTGCTGGGAATTTCAGCTCCTGGAGCCAGGAATTTCAGCTCCCTTATCCTGTGAATTCGAGCTCCTGGAGCCGGGAATTCCAGCTCCTGGAGCCGGGAATTTCAGCTCCCTGTACCAGGAATTTCAGCTCCCCCCGCGGCAGATTGTGCGGGGCAGGGTCGGGAAGGGAAGTGTGAGCAGGGACCTGACGGCGTTCCAGCGTCAGTTTGTCACCACCCGGCACACCTGCCAGCCAGACAGCTCCCAAAATATCCCAAATTATCCCCAAATTATCCAGCCAGTGCAGGGATGGCACCTCCAGCGAGGTGTCCCCCACAGCGTTCCTGGGAGGCCAAATTGTCCCAAATTTGGCACCGAGGCTGCTCCCACAACTGAGGGCGCCTGGCATGGGATGGGGTGTGTGAGAGCGTCGGGGTGGACGTCAGGACGGATGGAAACAGAGATCTCTGAGCCAGGGCGTGAATTTGGGGTTTATTGCAAAGGCCCTGCTGGAGCTGCAGCCACAGCTCAGAGCAGGCCCGAGAGAAGTAAAAGAGGTAAGAGGATGAGAGAGAGAGGATGAGAGGGAAAGGGTAAGACAGCGAGGTTCGTTACAATACAATAAATTTCTCTGGGCTTGGAATTTGGGGTTTATTGCAAAGGGCCTGGGTGCAGGGCCTGCTGGGAGCTGCCAGCCACAGCTCAGAGCAGGCCTGGGAGAGAGAGTAAAGAGAGAGAAGGCAAGAACATAGGTAAAGAGATGAGAGAGTAAAGAGAGGATCAGAAGGCAAAGTTCCCATTACAATACAAAAATTCTTTCTGATCATGTGAATTTGGGATTTATTGCAAAGGGTCTGGGTGCAGGAGCTGCTGGAGCTGCCAGGCACAGCTCAGAGCAGGCCTGAGAGAAGGAGAGGGAGAGAGGATGAGAGGTAAAAGCATAAAGAGTAAAGCGTAAGAGAGTAGAAGGGGTCAGAGCTAAGAGTGCCAAGTTCCCTTCCAATACAATAAATCTTCTTCTGTGTTGAATATTCTGATTCTCATAACCAATCCATACAAGATACAAATCCTACAGCATTTACACACAGCCTATAAGAATCATTACATTACCAACTTGTGTTACATTTTAAACCCTAAAAACTCCTCTTGGGCCCCTCCTGCCAAGCTGGCAGGGTTGCTCTGACCCTTGGAGCTGTCTGCAAGCAGAGGGGTTTTATCATCAAAGGGGATCACCTTCAGCCAGCCACACCATTGTTTTCCAGTTGTTCAGTGACTGAGGATCTCAAAGCTTGCTTTCATTTCAATCTCACTTATAGTTTCTATATTCTCAATATCTTTTGCAGGCAAGCATATTTATGAGGCTTTCCTGTTCCATTTCCCAACGGGTGAATCCCCCAGTGTCCCTGTCACCCTTCAGGTGTCCCCAAACCAAAGCGCGAGACGGGCGTTGCTGCCTTGCCAATTAGCAGGCTCTAATTGCCGTCTCAGTCGCTCATTAGCGCGAAAAGCCAGATGCTGGAGGAATTAGAGAGCTGAAAGGATCTTTCTCTCCGCCCCAGGAATATTTAACGGTGTCTCACACGCGTTCCCTTTGTAGCCGAGCATGACTGATGTGGCTCGTGTGGGTGCTCGCTGAATCACCGAGCTCCCCAAGCCCGGCGGCACAGAACGGGGGGCTCCGGGTGGCACCGGGGGCTCTGGCACGTGGTGGAGCCGGGCTGCCAGCCGAGGGGGTTTGAGCGCGATTTAACCCAAAAATGAGCAGGAAAAATTCGGTTCTGCTCTCGCCAGGCAGGCTGGGCTGCTCACACAAGGTGGTGCGTTGAAGATGGAAGAGCAAAAAGGTTTGGAGGGCAAAACCAGCAGGGTGGGGAGCAAAAAAGCAGAAATTGTGAGGGCAAAAGGACAGGGTTTGGAGGGGAGAAGGAGCAGGGTTTGGAGAGAAAAAATAGCAGTGTTGGGGAGCAAATAAGGCAGGGTTTAGGAGCAAAAAGAACTGGGTTTGGAGGCCAAACAAGCAGGGTTTGGAGACCAAAAGCAGAATTGTGAGGGCAAGAAGGAGCAGGGTTTAGGGAGCAAAAAGGCAGGGTTTGGAGAGAAAAAATAGCAGGGTTTGGGCAGAAGGATCAGGGTTTAGGGAGCAAAAGGGCATGACTTGATGTGGCTCGTGTGGGTGCTCGGTGAATCACGAGACTCCAAGCCCGGCGGGCACAGAACCGGGGGGCTCCGGGTGGCACCGGGGGGCTCTGGCACGTGGTGGAGCCGGGGCTGCCAGCTGAGGGGGGTTTGGAGTGGATTTAACCCAAAAATGAGGGAGGGAAAAATTCGGGTTCTGCTCTCGCCAGGCAGGGCTGGGGGCTGCTCGCACAAGGGTTGGCGTTGGGAGGATGGAAAGGGCAAAAGGTTTGGAGGGCAAAACCAGCAGGGTTTGGGGAGCAAAAAGCAGAATTTGGAGGGCAAATGAAGCAGAATTTAGGGAGCAAAAAGGACAGGGTTTGGAGAGAAAAAAGAGCAGGGTTTGGAGGGCAAAAGGAGCAGGGTTTGGAGACCCAAAAGCAGAATTTGGAGGGCAGAAGGAGCAGGGTTTGGAGGGGAGAAGGAGCAGGGTTTGGAGAAAAAATAGCAGGGTTTGGGGAGCAAATAAGGCAGGGTTTAGGGAGCAAAAAGAACTGGGTTTGGAGGGCAAAACCAGCAGGGTTTGAAAACCCAAAAGCAGAATTTGGAGGGCAAAAGGAGCAGGGTTTAGGGAGCAAAAAGGGCAGGGTTTGGAGAGAAAAAATAGAAGGGTTTGAAGCCCCCAAAGGGTGCTGGGCACGGCCCAGAGCTCCAGGGATGGGATTTTTGGGGGTCTGTGCAGGGCTGGGACTCTGATCCCTKTGGGTCCCTCCCAGCTCCAGGGCTGGCCTGGCAGCAGCAGATTCCCAAAGTGACTTTCGGGGACAGGCAGGGCTGGCAGGAGGGAGGGGCTGAAGATGTTCAGTCCCTCATCATCACCATCGGGTGGCATCCCAGTTAATTCTGGGATCACAGGATGTCCTGACCCGCAGGGATCCGAGTCCCAGCCCTGCACAGAGCCCCAACAATCCCATCCCTGGAGCTCTGGCACCCTTTTGGGGCAGAACCTTTTCCAGCCCCGTTCCCCAGTGTGACGGCTGTCACAAGGGTTCTTGGCTGAAGGAAGAGACGAGACCCTTGACTCCAGATTAAAAGGCTTGATTTATTATTTTATGATATATACATATACTATACTATACTAAAAAGAAAAAGCAGGAGAGCTTTCCAGAAGCTGCTAAGCTACCTAAGAACAGAAAGTAAAGAATGAATAACAAACGTCACTCTCTCGGACTGTCTCCAAGAGACCTCAGTCCTGGATTGGCCACCAACTCTAAATATCCAAGCTGGGCCAATCCAGATGGACCTGTTGCATTCCAGCAGATAACCTATTGTTTGTGCCTTGTTGCTGAACTTCTCAGCTGAGAGGATTTTTCATAAAAGAAATGTCTGTGACATGTAACCAATGGTTATCTGCTGCTGTGGAATGCAACAGATGCATCTGTGATTGGTCTCATGTGGTTGTTTCTAATTAATGGCCAATCACAGTCAGCTGGCTCGGGCAGAGAGCCTGAGCCACAAACCTTTGTTATCATTCTTTGCTATTCTATTCTGAGCTAGCCTTCTGATGAAATCCTTTCTTCTATTTTTTCAGTATAGTTTTAATGTAATATATATCATAAAATAATAAATCAAGCCTTCTGAGACATGGAGTCAGATTCTCATCTCTTCCTTCATCCAAAAACCCCTGTGAGCTCGGTCACAGGAGAGGCTCCCGGCCCTGCCTGGGGATGATTGGGGCAGAGCAGGGGGGGTTTCTGTGGTTCCCAGTGATTCACAGCCAGGATCAGCTCCAGGGGTGCCACCTCACAACTTCTCAGCTCAGCGCGAAAAAAAATCCTGAGAGAGGATTTTTCATAAAAGAATGTCTTGTTACACCCAGCCTCTCCCAGCCCGGGATCCTGCAGGATCCCGCAGGGGGTCCATCCCAGGGGATTCTGGCACTGCCTGAGCCTCTTGGGGTTTGTGTACCCCCGTGTGCCCTCGGGGCTGCGGGGCAGAGAGAGAGGCACAGATCCCCCCTCTAGGCCGGCGGATTTGCTGGGCACAGTCCAACAACGTTTGGGACTTTCGGCCTTGTACGTAGGCCTAGGATTTTGTGCTCTACTAGCGTCAGGAAGCTGCTGTGGTTAAGATTGGAGGGCAGAGGAGAGGGATGATGAGGTTGATTAAGAGAGGGTCGTTAGTCCACGGGAGATGGGTTTGGAGTTAAGCTAGGGAGAGGATTTTGAACCTTGAGTTGAAGGGCTGAAGCCTTTTGCAGAGAGCAAAACAGGAGCCGCGGGAAGTCAGGGGACGCTGCTGACAGCGATTTTTCTGCGCTTGAGCAATCCCGGGCAGGGCTGGGTCCTGGGCAGGGTGAGGTGGCACCACCAGAGTGGGCCTGGCTGTGAATTCACGGGAACCACAGAAACCCCCCTGCTCTGCCCCAGTCATCCCCAGGCAGGCCGGGAGCCTCTCCTGTGACCGCAGCTCACAGGGGTCAGAGGATGACGGAAGAGACAGAGATCTGACTCCATGTTCAGAAGGTCTGATTTATTATTTTATGGATATATTAATTAAACTATACTGAAAGAATAGAAGAAAGGATTTCATCAGAAGGCTAGCTAAAGAATAGAAGGAAGAATGATACAAAGGTTTGTGGTCAGGCTCTCTGTCCGAGCCAGCTGACTGTGATTGGCCATTAATTAGAACAACCACATGAGACCAATCCAGATGCAACCTGTTGCATTCCACAGCAGCAGATAACCATTGTTTACATGTCACAACATTTCTTTTATGAAAAATCTCTCTCAGGATTTTTCCTGCTGAAGCTGAAAGTTCACGACAGACACAACAATAGGTTATCTGCTTGCTGTGGAATGCAACAGGTCAGCTCGGATTGGCCCAGCGTTGGATGTTTTTAGTGAGTGGCAATCCAGGACTGAATTCTCTCAGAGTCGGAGAGAGCTCCTTTGTTTTCATTCTTTCCTTTTCTATTCTTAGGTTTGTAGTGGCAGGTTCTGGAACCTTTCCTTTCTTTTTAGTATGTTTAAATAAGATGGCTGTATTTATCAAAAAAATAATAAATCAAGCCTCTGAATCACGGGAGTCAACCATCTCGGTCTCTTCTTCAGCCAAGAACCTCTTGTGACAGCTGTCACATTTACATTTTGCTCCTGAGGCTCTCAGCTTCTCAGGAGGAAAAATCCTGAAGAAAACCAGGAAGATGTGTGTGACACTTCCCGCTGTCCCGGGCAGGGTGAGGTGGCACCCCGGAGCTGGGCCTGGCTGTGAAACAGCGCGGGAAACGGCAGAAACCACCCTGCTCTTGCCCAAAGTGGCTCTGAGACCCCCACGGGGTGATCCCACCGGGATTGCCCCACCCGGATTGCCCCACCCGGATTGTCCCACGGATTGTCCCACCCGGGACTGTCCCACCCGGGCGGTCCCACCCTGGACTGTCCCACCCTGGATTGTCCCACCGTGGACTGTCCCACCCAGGATTGTCCACCAGGAGATTGCTCCCACCCGGGACTGTCCCACCCGGGCTGGTCCCACCCGGGACGGTCCCACCCGGGATTGTCCCACCCGGGACGTCCCACCCGGATTGTCCACCGAGGAACTGGTGGGATGTAGATTGCCTTTTATTTTTCCTTCCCCCCCTTTTGCCCCTCTTTTTTCCCCGTTTCCCCCCATTTTTTTCTCCTTTTTCCTTCCCCACTTTTTCCTTTTTTCCATTTTCCCCCCTTGCTTTTCCTTTTTTTTCCCTTCCCCTCTTTTTCCTTTTCCCCCTTTTCCCCCGTTTTCCTCCTTTTTCCCCTTTCTTTTTCCTTCTCCCCGTCATTTTTCCCTTTTTTCTCCTTTTTTCCTTCCCCCTTTGTTTTTCCTTTTCCCCCCTTTTCCCCATTTTTCCCCTTTTTTGCCTCTTTTTTTTCCTTCCCCCCTTTTTTCCTTTCCCCTTTTTCTACATTTTTTCTTCCCCCCCCTTTGTTTTTCCTCCCCCTTTTCCCCATTTTCCCTCCTTTTTTTCCTTTTATTTTTTCCTTTCCCCTCCTTTTTTTTCCTTTTTCCCCTCTTTCCCCCTCTTTTTTATTTTTTCCTTGCCCCCATTTTTTTCCTTTTTCCCCCCGTTTTCCCCCCTTTTTTTCTCCTTTTTTTTCCGCTCTTTTCCTCCCCCCTTTTTCTTTTTTCCCCTTTTTTTTGCTTTTTTTTCCCCTTTTTTTGCTTTTTTTCCCATTTTTTCCTTTTTTTTTTTGCTTTTTTCCCCCTTTTTTTTTCCTTTTTTCCCCCTTTTCTTTTCCCCTTTTATTTTTTTTTTTTTTTTTTTTTGCTATTGAGCAATCCACACCGCACCGCCGGCCTGCCTAAGCGCGGTGCCCAGCTGCCAGCGGGACAGCGGCAGTGCCACCCTTGGCACGGAGTCCCACCCAGCCCTGCACCGGCTCCCTTTAGCGATGCGGCCAATTGTCCCGGCGCTCATTTGCAGCACACCGAGCGTGTGATGGACTCCGGGGCCACTCGAGTGCTTGGAACGTGTCACCGAGCCGGGTTATTCTTCTCCACGAGTGTCCCCCTCCTTTTTCCTCGCTAATGGCAAATCGGGGCGGAAACGGCGCGGAGCGCTTTGTGCGTCACAGCCCGCGCGGGGATTGTCGCTGAATGAGCGCGGGACAATGGTGGCAGTGAATGAAATCCTTGGTCGCGGGGCGCCCGAGGCAAAAAGAGCGCAGCGAGGCGCGCCTGCCCGGGCAGGGGATGAATCAGAGCGCGAGGGGCTTCGGGCACGGGCTGGTGGGCCTCGCGTGTGTGAGCCCGGGGCTCGCCGAGCGCTGGGTGCTGCTGTTGGTTTGGGGGGCAAAAAGAGCAGGGTTGGGAGGGCAGAAAGGGCAGGGTTGGGAGGGGAAAAAGAGCAGGGTTGGGAGGGGAAAAAGAGCAGGGTTGGGAGGGGAAAAAGAGCAGGGTTGGGAGGGGGAAAAGGGCACGGTTGGGAGGGGGAAAAGAGCAGGGTTTGGGTGGTCAAAAGAGCAGGGTTTGGAAAGAAAATCCAGCAGGGTTTGGAGGGGAAAAAGAGCAGGGTTGGGAGGGCAGAAAGGGCTGGGTTTGGAGGGGAAAAAGGACAGGGTTTGGAGGGGAAAAAGAGCTGGGTTTGGAGGGGAAAAAGAGCTGGGTTTGGAGGGGGAAAAGGGCACGGTTGGGAGGGGAAAAAGAGCAGGGTTTGGGTGGTCAAAAGATCAGGGTTTGGAGAGAAAATCCAGCAGGGTTTGGATGGCAAAAAGAGCAGGGTTTGGGAAGAAAAAGAGCTGGGTTTGGAGAGAGAAACCAGCAGGGTTTGGAGGGTAAAACCAGCGGTTTGGGGAGCAAAAAAAGCGGGATTTGGAGAGTAAAAGCAGCAGGGTTTGGGGAGCAAAAGGAGCAGGGTTTGGAGGGCAAAAAGAGCTGGGCTGGGGAGCAAAAAGAGCAGGGTTTGGATGGCAAAAGGAGCAGGGTTTAGGGAGCAAAAAGGACAGTGTTTGGAAGGCAAAACAGCAGGGTTTGGAGAGTAAAACCAGCAGGGTTTGGGGAGCAAAATGAGCTGGGTTGGGAGGGCAGAAAGGGCAGGGTTTGGGAGGAAAAAGAGCTGGGTTTGGATGGCAAAAAGAGCAGGGTTTGGAGAGAAAAAACAGCAGGGTTTGGAGRGTAAAACCAGTGGGGTTTGGGGAGCAAAAAGGACGGGGTTTGGAGAGTAAAAGCAGCAGGGTTGGGAGGACAAAAAGAGCAGGGTATGGAGGGGGAAAAGGGCAGGGTTGGGAGGGGGAGAAGGGCAGGGTTTGGATGGCAAAAGGAGCAGGGTTTAGGGAGCAAAAAGGGCAGTGTTTGGAAGGCAAAACAGCAGGGTTTGGAGAGTAAAACCAGTGGGGTTTGGGGAGCAAAAAGGACAGGGTTTGGAGGGTAAAAGCAGCAGGGTTTGGAGGGGGAAAAGGGCGGAGTTTAGAGAGTCAAAAGGGCAGGGTTTGGGGAGCAAAAGGAGCAGGGTTTGAAAAGTAAAACCAGCAGGGTTTGGGGAGGAAAATGAGCAGGGTTTGGATGGCAAAAAGAGCAGGGTTCGGAGACCCAAAAGCAGAATTTGGAGGGCAAAAGGAGCAGGGTTTAGGGAGCAAAAAGGGCAGGGTTTGGAGGGTAAAACCAGCAGGGTTTGGAGGGTAAAACCAGCAGGGTTTGGAGAGTAAAACCAGCAGGGTTTGGAGAGTAAAACCATCAGGGTTTGGAGAGTAAAACCAGCAGGGTTTGGGGAGTGAAAGGAGCAGGGTTTGGAGAGCCTGGCCCCAGCTGGGCACGGGGAGAGCAGCAGGAGCTGGAGCTGAGCCGGGCAGATGCTCTCACACAGCCCAGGGCGGCTTTGTCACCTCAGCCCGGGGGGTTCAGCAGCGTTTGGGGCTCCTGGAGGCTCAGCCTGGGTTTGGTGCAGCTCCCAGGCCCAGCTCAGTGCAAATCTGCCCTCCAAGCTCTGCTCTGAGCCATTCCCTTCACTAAATCCCACCTCAGATGCTCCGGGTAGCATTTTCCACCATGGAAATCGGCAGTTTCCTCCCCCCAGGGCCACATTCCCGGTGTCCCCAAGGCTCAGGTGGCCGGGTGGCACAGGGGCACAGAGAGGAAGAGGCAGGCTGAGGCTCCTGGCAGCTGCTCCGTGCCATCCCAGCATCTCCCAACAAACACCCAAAAYGTGTGGGAGCATCTGCACGGCGAGGATGAATAATAATCCAGGAGGGAAAAGGCGGGGGCGAGGCGAGAAGGAAGCGCTGGCATTCCAGAGCCGGCGGGGAGGGGGAAAGAAAGAACAGGATCGGCAGGGAGCGGAGCAGCACCGCCGGGAAAAACCGCGGCTCCTGCCGGGGAAACCTGCTCGGGAAGGAGCAGGGAAAGGGGGAAAGCTTCAAAAGGCTGCGGGAGATAAGATCGAGGGAGATAAGGCTGGATGGCGGSGGGAAGGAGGCGCTCCCACGCGCGGGGTGGGCGTGACTGCGCTGATGGGATGCCGTTCCTTTTCTATCCCCCCCTTCTCTCCGCACAAGCCCGCGTGGGTGAATCCACGTGTCCACCCCCACCCCGCGCTGTTTGTGGGGATCAGCCCCCCCAGGACCCCCACGCTCCCACAGCGATCTCCATTCGGGGATCCCCTGATCCAGGGGGAGCCGGAAGGTCCTGGAAGGGTCACGGAGCTGCTCGGGGAGGGGACACGGGGCTTGTGGCAAAAGATCCTCGAGAGGCTCCTTCGCTGCGGGCACAGAGCGGCGCGGACACGCTGGAGCCTCCTCCGGCTCTCTGCGCTCGCTAATTGAGCTAATTGATSGCGGTAATCACCTAATCGGGGCTGTGCGGTGACATCGCCGAGGACACCGTGACCCCACCCGCAGGTCCTGTCACCCCCGTCACTTTTACAGCTTGGACTCGATCGCCAAGATCTTTTTAATTTTAAGATTAACATTTTCATTTTCGTTTTTAAAAATGAATTTTAATTTTTAAAATTCATTTTTGATTTTAAAAATGAGATTTCATTTTCATTCTGTCGTTTTGTGACCTCTGGCTGTGTTGCACCCCCAGGCCCCCAGTGCTGTCCAGCTGTGCTCCCATCCAGCTGTGCTTGCCCTTTTCCAGCTCTGCTCCTCTTTTCCAGCTGTGCTCCCCATTCCAGCTGTGCTCCCCTTTCCAGCTGTGCTCCCCCATTCCAGCTGTGCTCCCCCTTTCCAGCTGTGCTCCCCCTCTCCAGCTGTGCACCTGAAGTTGCCCATGGGACAACCCCACTTTCAAACTCAGCATTTATTTTTTATTTACATTTATTTGTAATTAATTATTTATTTATTATTATATTTTTATTTAGTATTTATTTATTATTGATTTAGTATTTATTTTTATTTACATATTTATTATTGGTTTATTTAAAATTTTATTGCGTTTTTATTATTTTTAAAAAGTTATTTATTTTTATTTACACTTAATATTTAGCATTTATTTTATTAGATTTTATAATTTATTTTTATTTCTTTATTATTATTTATTTTTTATTATTATTTATTTTTTATTATTTATTTATTTAAATTATTATATTTTTATTTTTAATTTATTTATTTTTATTTACATTTAATATTTATTTTATTATATTTTATAATTTATTTTTATTTATTTGTTATTATTTATTTTTATTATTTATTTATTTAAATTATTGTATTTTTATTTTTATTTTTATTTATTTTTATTTATTTTTATTTATTTTATTTAATTTTATTTATTTTTTAATTTTATTTATTTTTAATTTTTTTTAATTTACTTTTTTTTTTTTTCCTTTTTACACCTCACATGCCCCCTGCTCTGACCCGTCTATACCCCCTTGAACACCCAGCCCCGATTTTTCCACCCAGTTCCCGTGTGTGAATGTGCTCAGTGTGCTCAGCGCCGGGGTTTGGTGGCTCAGCAAACCCCTCTGGATCCCTGGGAAGGCACAGAACAAGGCCAGGGCACAGCTCTGTCCCCTCCTTGGGCTCCTGTGCCCTCCCAGCTCTGCTGCCTCCTCTTTTTGCCGTCGTTTCCCTTCAATTCCGGCTCCCCCGCGGCTTTCCAAGTGCTCATTTTTGAGAGGGAGAAGAAAAACCATGCCCGACCCCCGTGGGAGGGCTGGGGGTGATGGAAACGCTGCTGCCAAGAGGCTGCGGAGCCCCAGCGCTGCCTCCTGGCCTCCCCCAGCTCCCACAGGCACCCAAAAACCCACGGGGGACCTGCCCGAGGGGGCAGCGAGGAAATCCGAGCCTTTAGGGGCTCAAATGTGCAGGGATGGGCTGTGGGTGTGTATAAACCCCTCTGGGAGAAATAAATGTACAGGAGCGGGCTGTGGGTGCGTGGAAACCCCCCCAGGAGGAAAATAAATGTATAGGGATGGGATGTAGGTGAGTGTACAACCGTCTGGGGTGAAAATAAATGTATAGGGATGGGCTGTGGGTGCGTGTAAACCCCTCTGGGGGGAAAATGAATGTACAGGGATGGGCTATAGGTGCATGTAAACCCCCCTGGGGGGGAAATAAATGTACAGGGAAGGGCTGTAGGTGAGTGTAAACTCCCCCAGGGGGAAAAGAAATGTATCGGGATGGTCTGGGTGTGTGTAAAACCCCCCCAGGAGGAGAATAAATGTATAAAGATGGGCTGTAGGTGCATGTAAACCCCTCTGGGGGGAAAATGAATGTACAGGAGCAGGCTGTGGGTGCGTGGAAAGCCCCCCAGGAGGAAAATAAATGTGTAGGGATGGGCTATAGGTGCATGTAAACCCCTCTGGGGGGAAAATAAATGTATAGGAATGGGCTGTGGGTGCGTGGAAACCCTCCAAAGGGGAAAATAAATGCACAAGGAGGGGCTGTGGGTGTGTGGAAACCCCTCTGGGGGGAAATAAATGTACAGGAGCGGGCTGTGGGTGCGTGTACAACCCTCTGGGGTGAAAATAAATGTATAGAGATGGGCTGTAGGTGAGTGTAAACCCTTCTGGGGTGAAAATAAATGTACAGGGACTATAGGGACGGGCTATGGGTGTGTGTAAAACCCCCCCAGGAGGAAAATGAATGTGTAGGGATGGGCTGTAGGTGAGTGTAAACCCCTCTGGGGGGAAAATGAATGTACAAAGAGGGGCTGTGGGTGAGTGTAAATCCCCCAAGGGACGAGCTGTGTGTGCATGAAATTCCCCCCAGGAGGAAAATGAATGTATAGGGATGGGCTGTGGGTGAGTGTAAAACCCCCCAGGAGGAAAATAAATGTGTAGGGACTATAGGGATGGGCTATAGGTGCATGTCAACCCCTCTGGGGGGAAAATGAATGTACAGAGATGGACTGTGGGTGTGTGTAACCCGCCCCCAGGAGAGGAAAATAAATGTTATTAGGGGACTGGGTGAGTGTACAACCCTCTGGGGGGAAAAGAAATGTACAAGGAGGGGCTGTGGGTGCGTGTAAACCTCCCCAGAAGGAAAAGAAATGTGTAGGGATTGGATGTGGGTGAGTGTAAATCTTCCCAGGAGGWAAATAAATGTATAGGGACGGGCTGTGGGTGCGTGTAAACCCTTCTGGGGGAAAAATAAATGTCACAGCCCCGGGGTCTGAGTTGAGCACTGAGCGTTTCCCGGGGACGCTGCGGCCGCAGGTGGCACCTGTGTCATTGTCACAGCGCCTTCCACACCCCGCAGGTGGCACCTGTGTCGTTGTCACAGCGCCTTCCACACCCCGCAGGTGGCACCTGTGTCATTGTCACAGCGCCTTCCACACCCTGAAGGCACCGGCACGGGCTGTGTGGGGACAATTGTGGGGAGAATTATGGGGACAGTTGTGAGGACAATTGTGGGGACAATTATAGGGAGAATTGTGGGGATGAATGTGGGGACAGTTGTGGGGACAATTGTCGCGTCCCCCGCAGCCATCCCTCCTCTTCCCCAAGCTTGTCCCGTATCAGCAGTGCCCCGGCAGCCGCTCAGGCCTTTCTGGCCTCTCTTAATCTCCCAGAAATGGGTTTGGGGATGAGGCAGGCAGTCTGTCCGTCCTCCCTCTGCCCTTCAGCCATCCCGGGCCTCGGGCACGGGGAGAGGAAAAGAAATAAAGGGAGGGAGGAGAGTGGGTGGGGCTGGGAGCGGCCGGAGCCAGGAATGGGAAAAGGGGAGTGGGAAAAGAGGAATAGGATAGGAATAGGAATAAGGATAGGAATAGGACTGGAATAGGGTGGGAGTAGGAGTGGGAAAAGAGGAGTGGGAAAATAAATGGGAAGAGGAGTGGGAAAAAGGATGGGAAAAAATGGAATGGAGAAAGAGAGGAAGTGGAAAATGAGACATGGAAACAGAAATGAAAAGGAGGACTGGGAAGAGAGGGCTGCGGAAAAAGGAATGGAAAAAGAGAAGAGTGGGAAAAGGGAAATGGGAAAAGAGAGGAAGGGGGAAAAACAGGAATGGGAAAAGAGAGGAGTGGGGAGAGAGGGATGGGAAAAGAGGAGTGGGAAAAGAAGGTGGGAAACTGGAATGGGAGAAAGGAGTGGGAGAAGAGGAATGGGAAAAGAGGAGTGGGAAAACAGGAAGAGGAAAGGGAGGAGTGGGAGAAGAGAGGAGTGGGGAAAGAGGAATAGGAAAAGAGGGGTGAGAAAACAGGAAGGGGAAAATAGAGGAGCAGGAAAAGAGGAATGGGAAAATAGAGGAGCAGGAAAAGAGGAATGGGAAAAAAAGAATGGGAAAAAGAGGGGTGGGAAAAGAGAGGAGGGGAGAAAGAGTGAGAAAACAGATCCCTGACTCTGGGATTGAGGATAGAGCAGTGAGGGGGCCCTGGCACAGCGTTCCTGCACCCAACCCTCTCCCAGCCCCAGTTGAACCCCCGGATTCCTGCTTGGAGCACCAGAACTCGGCCTGGGGAGCTCTGGAGTGCCCAGTGGAGCTCTGAGCTGTCCAAACACAGCACGGAGCAGAAACCTTCATTCCCTCCTCCTCCTCCTCCTCCAGTGCAAACAGCACCCAGATAATTTTATTTACGCGCCTTCCCCCTTGCTCACCGCTAATTATCGAGCTGGGTCCGCGTCCCCATTAGAGCCGAGTGTCGCCGAGGCCACCAGGAGCTGGGGGTTTATTTTATTTGTATTTTTCCCCTCACAACAAAGCGGAGGAGCCCCGCGTCCCCGTCCCCTCGAGTGCCGCACAGCCATTAACGCTAATTAAGCCTAACGCTAATTAAGGCTCGAGGAGCCCCTTTTSAGGCAGGTGAAGAGCAGCACTGGGAAGTGGAGAGGGATGCGGGAGAGGCTGTGGAGCCGGGACCTGGCCAGGAACGGGCAGGAGATGCAGGAGCCTGTTGAGATTACACCCAAAAATYGCCACAAATCCCTTTTCCTCCTCTGGGCGTTTTTAGAGAACTTTCCTGGTTTTATCCAGGATGGATAAAAATCCACTTCAATTAATTAAATATTTCATTAAAACCATTTAAACTAATAATAAATCAAAGCCATTTCAAGCCATTTCCTGGCTTTTCCCAGGATGCTCCCAAGCACAGCCAGATCCTGGCCAGTGCCAGGATTGTTTATTTTTCCTTATCTATTCCATTCTTTCTCTGCCCTGCTGAGGTCTGTCCAGCAGGTCGGGTTGTGGCACAGTCCCTGCCCTTGGGGTGCTGTTGGCTTTTTATACCAAGAACTACCTGTGCTTTATTTACAATAATTTTCCAATACCTATCACCTATGTTAGACAGTCTGTCTCTACTCTAAACCAATCCAAAAGTGCCACCATCCCAGCAGAAGATGGAGGACAATGAGAAGAAGGACAGGACATGCCCAAATTCCTCCATCTTGCCTCTTCAACCCCCATTCTAAATCCCCAAAATTCTGCTTTTTCAGCCTGTGACAAATTCACTCTCATTCTACTCAAACTCTTGTGGCTTGTGAATCCTCACACAAAGTTGGTAATTGTTTCCATAGGATGGTGTTCACAGGGGTCTCAGGTTGAGGGAAGAGATGAGGATCTGACTCCATGTTTTAGAAGGCTGATTTATTATTTTATTATATCCATTACATTAAAACTATACTAAAAGAATAGAAGAAAAGATTTTATCAGAAAGTTAGCTAAGAATAGAATAAGAAAAAAAGACAACAAAAGCTTCATCTTGGACTCTCTGTCTGAGCCAGCTAGGCTGTGATTAGCTATTAATTAGAAACAACTAACATAGACTAATCAAAGATCCACCTGCTGCATTCCACAGCAGCAGATAACCATTGTTTACATTTTGTTCTTGAGGCCTCTCAGCTTCTCAAGAGGAAAAATCTTAAAGAAAAGATTTTTCATAAAAGATGTCTGCGGCAATGGGCTAAAATCAAAGGCACAGGTGTTTTTGACYCCGTGCCAATGTCTCTGAGCCCCCTGCCAGGGCCTCGAGTCTTCCAGGGCAGCCAGAGGAATGTCCTGGGTTCCAACACCTTTTAAACCCCTTTTACAATATAATAACCAAACTAACAGCACATGCTTAACAATCTATCAACTATTTTACAGCAGTTTCTAACCGATTTTTAACACTCAGCCCCCAAAGCGGGGAGCTCTGCCACCCCCGGGTGGCCTCTCCTGGCTCACACCGTGTCCCCGTGTCCCCAGGCTCGGCGCTCCCGGCCTCACCGCGGGCTCTGCTATGATCTGGCGGCGCTGGGAGCAGCATGGGCAGCGTCAGCAGCCTCATCTCCGGCCACAGCTTCCACAGCAAGCACTGCCGCGCCTCCCAGTACAAGCTCCGCAAGTCCTCGCACCTCAAGAAGCTCAACCGCTACTCGGACGGGCTGCTCCGCTTCGGCTTCTCGCAGGACTCCGGCCACAAGTCCGGCTCCAAGAGCAGCAAGAATGAGGATTTCTTTTACATCAAGGTCAGCCAGAAGGCGCACGGCTCGCAGCGGCCGGACTACACCGCGCTGGGCGGCGCGGAGCTGGCCGTGCCCGCCGGGAGCAGCGCGCTGGACTTCGGGACGCCCACGCCACAGAAGCTGATGCCCTTCCCCGGCCAGCTGGAAGTGGTGAGTGGGGAAAAGCRGCCCTGGGAGAGGGGGGGGATGTCCCACTGTTGTTGTCATTATAGTGCAAGGGTTCTATTGTCAGTACATTGCAAGGGTTGCATATTGCTAGAGTTTCGTACCTCCACAGGGTCGTATAGCTGAGTCCTTTTCCCCAAATCCACGGGGTTATATAGTTTAGTCCTGAATCCACGGGGTTCCCAAATCCACGGGATCATGTAGTCAAGTCCTTTTTCCTGAATCACGTCGGGGTCACTGTTTGTTGTCATTATAGTGCAAGAGTTCTATTGTCAGAGGGGCTCCAGCAATGGCTCTTCTTCTGCCGAACGGGCTAAAMCAGCCCCTTTTTATAGGGTAAAGGGGGATCCAAACTTGCCCAATAGTAGGGGTTAGGGGAAAAGTGACCTATGGGGTTACAGAGATAAGCTAGGGTCCAAGAGGCAGAAGACAGGAACTTATTTTGCTGTCTCGTCATGACTCAGCAGTTCCTGCTGTTAAGTCTCAGCACGCCACGGGGCCCTAGCCAGCTCCGTGGAGTCTGCTGCACTGGGGGGGCTGTGGGGTGGGAGGACACACGCGGGGTTCCCTCCGTGCTGACGTGCTCTGCTCTCCCTGCAGGGCGGGGAGAAGCCGCTGCCTCGTCCCACGGCCTTCAAGCCGGTGCTGCCGCGCTCCGGGGCCATCCTGCACTCGTCCCCCGAGAGCGGGGGGCCCCTGGCCCAGCAGCTGCACCCCCCGGAGAAGGCCAAGGAGCAGGAGCTGCGGCCGCTGCCCTGCTCGGGGGGCCTGTCCGACTCCGGCCGCAACTCCATGTCCAGCCTGCCCACGCACAGCACCAGCAGCAGCTACCAGCTGGAGCCCCTGGTCACCCCCATGGGCCCCATCAGCCGCTTCGGGGGCTCTGCCCACAACATCCTGCAGTGTGCCATCATCCAGGACAGCAACATGATGAGCCTCAAGGCCATGTCCTTCTCTGATGGCGGCAACAAGATCCTGAACCCCGGCAAGGCGTCCCAGCACCGCGCCGCCGCCGAGAAGAGCGTCTGCGTGCGCTCGCCCATCGCCACGGATGAATCCACCATCCAGGACCTGGAGCAGAAGCTGCTGGAGAGGGAGGGGGAGCTGCAGGAGCTGCAGTCGAGCTTCGAGGAGAAGGAAATCAGCTCCTGCCAGGCCTACGAGGAGAAGCAGCGGCGCTGCAAGGAGGAGCTGGAGGGGCTGAAGCAGAAATGCAACAGCAAACTCAAGCAAACCTCGCAGAAAACGCAGCGGACGCAGCAGGTGCTGCACCTGCAGGTGTTCCAGCTGCAGCAGGAGAAGCAGCAGCTGCGGGAGGAGCTGGAGAAACTCATGAAGGAGCAGAACCTGCTGGAGACCAAGCTGAGGTCCTACGAGAAGGAGAAGACCAGCTTTGCCCCGGCGCTGGAGGAGACGCAGTGGGAGGTGAGAGGCAAAGGGGGGATGAAGGAGAGCTCCAAACCCCCCAGCCC
>NDFG01000014.1:565508-578935 GCA_002167245.1 Sporophila hypoxantha
TGTGCCCGTCGCATTCCAGGTGTGTCGCTCCAGGGCCCGGCCTGGACGAGAGAATTATTTTTCTGCAGGTTTTTTTTTTTGTTTTTTTTGTTGATATTCTTTTTTTTTTTTTTTGGATGTTCTTTCTGGTGACTGATGTAAACTACTGGTTAATTTTATGTTTTTTATTTATAAATAAATTTTTTAAAACTTCTCCAGCCTCTCTCTGCAGGTGCTTGTGGCAGTGTTCACAGGGGTCCCAGGATGAGGTGAGAGACAAGGATCTGACTCCATGTTTCAGAGGGCTGATTTATTATTTTATGATATATATTAGATTAAAACTGTACTAAAAGAATGGAAGAAAGGATTTCATCAGAAGTCTTGAAAGGAATAGAAAGGAATGATAATAAAATCTTGTGTCTCACCGAGAGTCCGAGACAGCCAGAGTGTGATTGGCCATTAATTAGAAACAATCAACATGGACCAATCACAGACCCACCTGTTGCATTCCACAGCAGCAGATAACCATTGCTTACATTTTGTTCCTGAGGCCTCTCAGCTTCTCAGGAGAAAAAAATGTTAATGAAAGGATTTTCCATAAAAGATGTCTGTGACAGGTGCTCGTTGGTGTTCCGGGCATTCTCCATGCCCGAGCCACCAGAAGAGGACACGGCTACATCAGGGAAGGTGTAGGTTGGGTATTAGGAAGAAATTTTTCACCAAAAGAATAACAAAGCACTGGAATGCTCTTCCCAGGGTAGAATCACCATCTCTGGATGTGTTTAAAAAAGCCTGGACATGGCACTGGGTGCTGTAGTCTGGGTGAGGTGTCAGGGCATGGGTTGGACTCGATGATCTCAGAGGTCTCTTCCAACCTCATCATTCTGTGACTCTGTGATTCTGTGACTCTGGGATTCTGTGACTCTGGGATTCTGGGATTCTGTGAGTTTATCACAGCCCACCAGAGTCCCCTCTGGGGACATCCCCGCACCTGGCCCTGGAGTTATCTCTGCTCTGCAGCTGGGATAACCCGAGCATGGGGAAGCAGGGATTTGGCTCGGGATAATCCTCCCAGCCTGAGCCCCCGGGCCCTGCAGGGGGCCTGGATCTCACCCCCAGCCCATCCCCAGCGTCCCTGAGCACGCAGGTCCCGACCCTGAGCAGATCCAGGGAAAACAATTCCCGAGGGAGAGGTGGAGCCTGGCTGCTGGAACAAACCCGAGGGCGAATTTTGATTATTTTCAGCTGTTTTGCTCCAAACCAAATCAAAACAGCGTGCAGGGAGGGCCAAGGGGGAGGTTGGGGAGCAGAAAATGTCTCCAATTTCAGGAATTTCCAATTTGCAGTTTCCAATTTCAGGAAACTCTGCTCATTCTGGCTGCACCCATGGGAGTGGAWCTGGGCACCCCAAAAAGGCACCTGCTGCTGCTTACCAGGGAAATTTGAGTTTATTTATTTTTAGTTTATTTGAAACTGCTGGGGAGGGAAAGGACAGGAATTCCCAGCGAGGGCTCTGTGCCCTGAGGGTCCCTCCTGTCACAGCCACCCCAGCCTGGCTGGGGGTGCAGCCCAGCCCTTCCCAGCCCTTCCCAGCCCTTCCCAGCCCTTTTTTTGCCAGGAATGCAGCCAAGGGAGCAGCAAGGAGAGCCCTGAGCCTCATGGGGATGTCGCTGTCCCTCCGAGGTCCCAGCCCAGCTCAGCAGCACCAGGAGCAGCGAGGGCAGGGCCAGGAGGGACAGCAGCATCCCTGAGGGCACAAACACCCCAGGGAATTCTTAGGGACGCTCAGGGAAGACAAAACCTCATCCCTGGAGATGCAAAATCCCAGCCCTGATGGGCCTGGGCTGCTTCTCCTGAAAAGCAGGTGATGGTCCTGCCCCTGTTCCAGCAAATCCCTCCTGGAGCTGTGGCTGAGCTGTGCCAGCCTTGGCACAAAGCTGGCAGGGGAGAGCACCAGGGTGTGACCTCCTACTGTCCTGGGAGAGCCCCAGGATGTGAAATTCTCCTGTCCTGGGAGAGCCCCAGGATGTGAGCTGGTCCTGGGAGAGCATCAGGGTGTGAACTGGCCCTGGGAGAGCATCAGGATGTGAAATTCTCCTGTTCTAGGAGAGCCCCAGGATGAGAACTGATCCTGGGAGAGCCCCAAGGGTGTGAAATGTTCCAGGGAGAGCCCCAGGATGTGAAATGCGCCTGGGAGAGCCCCAGGATGTGAAATTCTCCTGTCCTGGGAGAGCCCCAAGATGTGAAATGCTCCTGGGAGAGTCCCAGGGTGTGAACTGGTCCTGTCTCGGGAGAGCCCCAGGATGTGAGCTGCTCCTGTTCTGGGAGAGCCCCAGGACAGCTGGGACCCTGCTCCTGCAGGACACAGAGCAGGAAGGAGCAGCAAGGCCGGATAATCCCAGGGGAAAATCATTCAGAGCATCCTCGGGGACGGCTCAGCACGACCAGGGGCTGAGGCAGCCAGGCTGGTTTCGGGGGGCAAAAGGGAGAACGAGCCCTTCTCGGGGGTCCCTGCTCTGCCCCAGCCCCGCTCCAGCTGCCGCGGGAGCAGCGCGGTCGTTGGGCTAATGAGCGTATGCAAATGAGCGTATGCAAATGAGCCCCGGCATGGAGAAAAGCCGATTTGCATCTCCTTAAAACGCGCCGGTGGCACCGCACGCGTGTCTGGCTGTGTGCAGGGCAGAGCCAGACTCAAACCCGAATCCGAACCGGAACCCAGAACCAAACCCAAACCCGAACCTAAACCCAAACCCAAACTCAAACCCGAACCCAAACCTAAACTCAAACGCGAACCTGAACCTAAACCCAAACCTGAACCTAAACCCGAACCCGGACCCTAACCAAAACCCGAACCCAAACCGAACCCAAATCCAAACCTAAACCCGAACCCAAACCTAAATCCGTACCCAAACCCGAACCCAAACGCGAACCTGAACCCGAACCCAAAGCCAAACCTGAAACCGAACCCAACCCCAAACCTAAACCCAAACCTGAATTCCGAACCCAAACCTGAACCTAAACCCGAACCTAAACCCAAACCTGAACCTAAACCCGAATCCAAACCCAAACCCGGACCCTGACCAAAACCCGAACCCGAACCCAAACCGAACCCAAATCCAAACCTAAACCCAAACCCGAACCCAAATCCAAACCTAAACCCGAACCCAAACCCGAACCCAAATCCAAACCTAAACCCGAACCCAAACCCAAACATGAACCCAAACCTGAAGCCAAACCCAAACCTGAAACCGAACGCAACCCCAAACCAAACCCCGAACCCAACCCCAACCCCAACCCTAAACCCAAACCTGAATTCCGAACCCAACCCGAACCCAAATCCAACCCCAACCCTGAACCCGAACCCAACCCCAACCCCAAACCCGAACCCAAACTCAACCCCAACCCCAGCCCAGCCCCTCCGCGGCGCGGCCCGGGACGGGGAATCGGACGGAGCCGCCCCGCGCTCGCAGGGCCGGCTTTGGGGAGCAAACGCCGCTTTTGATGTGCAAATGAGCCCCGGCCGCTCTGCCCACCCGCCTGGTGCCGGCCCTGCCTCGCATCTGCCACCGGCCCGCAGCCCCCGGGGCAGGAGGGACCGCCCGGGCTGTCCCTCCCTCCGCAGCCAGGCAGGGACAGCTGGCGTGTGCCCGCGGCAGGGACCGGCTGCCATCCCCCGGCGAGCGGCTGAGCCCCCGGGCGCTGCTCGTTACTCATTATGGGATCAACAAAATCTGAATTCAAAAAGCGGCCGTGGCTGGAAACGCCCGGCAGCGGCAGCTGGGAGAGCAGCACGGCGCTTTGAGCCGGTACCTGCTGTCCCCTGTCCCCAGCCGTGCCAGGAGCTGTCACAGCGCTGCCAGGGACAGACGGACAGCCCCGAAGCCTTTGTTCATCCCACAGCGCTGAGCAGCTCGGGGGAAACGCTGCGCTGAGCCCAGCGGCTGGGGAGAGAGGAAACCTGCAGGGGCTGGCAATTCCTGGGCTTGGGCTGTTGATTCCTGGGTTTGCCATTCCCAGGTTTGGTTTGGCCATTCCTGGGTTTGCCATTCCCGGGTTTGGTTTGGCCATTCCTGGGCTTGTCATTCCCGGGTTTGGTTTGGCCATTCCTGCGTTTGGATTGTTGATCCATGGGTTTGCCATTCCCAAGTTTGGTTTGGCCATTCCTGGGCTTGCCATTCCCGGGTTTGGTTTGGCCATTCCTGGGTTTGCCAGTCCCGGGTTTGCCCATTCCTGGGTTTGTCATTCCCGGGTTTGGTTTGGCCATTCCTGCGTTTGGATTGTTGATTCATGGATTTGCCATTCCCACGTTTGGTTTGGCCATTCCTGCATTTGGATTGTTGATTCCTGGGTTTGCCATTCCCGGGTTTGGTTTGGCCATTCCTGGGTTTGGCCATTCCTGGGTTTGGTTTGGCCATTCCTGGGTTTGCAATTCCTGAGTTTGGTTTAGTCATTCCTGGTTTTGCAATTCCTGGGCTTGGGCTGTTGATTCCTGGGTTTGCCATTCCCGGGGTTTGGTTTGGCCTTCCTGGGTTTGCACATTCCTGGGTTTGTTCATTTCCATTGTTTTCCATTCCAGGTTTGATTTGTTTCATTCCCAGTTTTTGTTCATTCCCGGTTTGTTGGCCATTCCCGGGGTTTGGATTGTTGATTTCATGGGTTTGTCAATTCCCAGGTTGGTTTGCCCATTCCTGGGTTTGCAATTCCTGAGTTTGGTTTAGTCTTCTGGTGTTGCATTCCTGGGCTTGGGCTGTTCATTCTTGGGTTTGTCATTCCCAGGTTTGGTTTGGTCATTCCTGGGTTTGTTCATTCCCACGTTTTCCTTCCCGAGTTTGATTGTTCATCTCCTGGGTTCGCCATTCCCAGCTTTGGTTTAGCCATTTCCTGGCGTTTGGATTGTTGATTCCTGCATTTGTCACTCCTGGGCTTGCCTCATTTCCGCAGGTTTCGCCATTCTTGGGTTTACTTTGATCATTCCTGGTTTTGTTCATTCCTGGTTTTGCCCATTCTCGGGTTTGTTCATTCCCACATTTGCCATCCCTGGGCTTGGTTTGTTCACTCCTGGTTTTGTTCATTTCCAGGTTTGACTTGGTCATTCCTGGTTTGGTCATTCCTATTTTTGTTCACTCCTGCGTTTGCTCATTCCTGGTTTGGTCATTCCTAGTTTTGCTCAGGCCATTCATGGTTTGCCCATTCCTGGGTTTGGTTTGCTCATTCCTGGGTTTGGTCATTTCTGGGTTTGCCCATTCCCAGGTTTGATTTGCCCGTTTCCTGGGTTTGCCAGGAATCTGTGTTAGGTTTGCCCATTCCAAGTTTGCCCATTCCTGGGTTTGATTTGGTCATTCCTGGTTTATTCATTCCTGGGTTTGATCTGCCCATTCCTGGGTTTGGTTTGCCCATTCCTGCTTTATTCATTCCTGGGTTTGATTAGTTCATTCCTGGGTTTGGTTTGCCCATGCCTGGGTTTGGTTTGCTCATTCCTCGTATGGTCATTCCTGGGTTTGCCCATTCCTGGGTTTGGTTTGCCCATTCCTGGTTTATTCATTCTGGGTTTGATCTGCCCATTCCTGGGTTTGATCTGCCCATTCCTGGGTTTGATCTGCCCATTCCTGGTATGGTCATTGCTGGGTTTGCCCATTCCTGGCTTTCCAGGGCCCTGTGCAGGCTCAGGCTGTCCCCCCCTGGGCCAGGGTCTGTCCTAAGCCTGAACCTGCCCAGGGGTGATGAAGGGGCTGGGCTCACTGACTGTCCCTCACCCCACAGCTGATCACACCCAAAATCCCAGCCAAASTGGGGCCTCCAGCTCATTTTCCAGGAGTTTAAGGTTTCCAAGCCTCCCCCAGCAGAGGGAGGGAGGTGAGCACAGAGGGATCACATTCCCTGCACATTCCTGCAAAGCCTTTCCCCGTGACTGAGGCTGAAGGTCACACCCTCCTCCTCCTCCTCCTCAGCCACCAGCTCCAAGGACAATGTGGGGGTAGCTCCAGTGACCCTTAATCCACACTGGAGCTGCTCCATTCCCATTCCCAGGGACAGGAACAMCCCAAGTGAATTTTCACCACCAAATCTCCTGTTTGTTCAACACCTTCCATATTTAATTTATTTAGAGATTCTCTACATTAAAGTGTTTTCATGCCAAGGCTTCTGCCCTCCCATCCTGACCTCAGGAAAAAGAGACTGGACACAGCTTTGGGTGGAATGCACTGGAATAARGTCGCTGCTGCAGCCACAGAGAACACGGAACAAACCAGAGAACTGCACATGGAGACGTCAGGGAAAGCTGGAATTTGCACATTCCAGTCATGTTAGCACCTTCCCAGACAGTGCAGGGAGGTGCAACATGCTCTGCTGAGCCAGCCCGGAGCTCAGACTACAGGAAAGCCTGGAAAAAGCATGGAATTGTGCCAGCAGCAGCAGCAGCAGCGGGCCCAGAGCCTCGGCTGAACCCGTTGGAAAAGGAACAACACGGAATTGCCCAGCCAGGACTGCAGAGTTTGGGAATGCTGAGGCAAATCTGTGCCTGGAGTGCAAACCACAACAGCTCCAGCCACGGCAYGGGCCCAGCACACCTGGAGCAGGTTGGAAATATCCTTCCTCACGTTCAAAGCTGCCTTTTTTATGAACTCCTGTTGCCTTGTGTGTACAGGCCATGGTTTAAAAGCTGAGCTCACACCAGCAGACCTGGGCCAGGTTTTAGGTTGGTTTTCAGCTCTCAGGATCCCCCTCAGCAGCAGCACAAAGCCTTGAACCACCAACAGCTGTGGTGACACTGAGCCCAGAATGAGCTGCTGGTTCTGTTTGGCATCTCCAGAATCGAACCAAAAAAGGGTGAAGGAGGAAATTTACTCTGCAAACTTCAATTTAAAACCTGCAGTTCAATAATTAAGCTTTACCCTGCTAATTTCAGGTAGCACCTCACTGGCCTTTGTCCTCTGAAAGGACAAGGACTTTTCCACCTTTGCTGGTGGGGAAGTCCCYAGTGTCACCTCCACATCCTTTCAGAATGTGCAGCCCTGGTTAAAAACCTGCATTTTTCACCAAGGAATGTTGTCCTGCAAGTCACATTTCCTCTTTCACGTTTTCTAACCCACGGTTTCAAAGCGAAGGTTTGCAATTTCTGATCACACTCAGCCTTGAGAACCCCACAAAAAGCTCATTTCAAAGCCCAAACCTCGTGGTAGCTATTGCACATTTTCAGAGCATCCTCCTGGAGACGCAGGCTGTGGGAGAAGGGATATTTTCCAAACTGCTCTCAGTGGGAACGCTGCCACAAGTGTCACCTGCTGCTGGCCGGAGCTGGGAGGGCGACAGGGAAACACCAACACATGGAAAAGGAAACCAAACCACAGAGCARGGGCACGGGGAGCCGGGCTAGTGCTTGGCATCCCGAGGGTAGAACTCAGCCAGCGTGCTCTGGGGGATCCTCTTGAGCATCTCCTTGGGGAAGATCCTGAGCAGCTGCCAGCCGATGTCCAGGGTCTCGAACACCGTGCGGTTCTCGTAGGGCCCTGCAGGGACAGCCCGGGGCCACGTGGGGCAGGGAGTGCCACAGGGAATGCCCCCCTGGCACGATCCCTGCCCCGCTGGCACTGCTGCCAGCCTTACCCTGAGCAATGAAGTTCTTCTCAAACTTCTGCAGGAACTCCAGGTACAGGAGGTCRTCAGAGGTCAGCGCYTCCTCRCCCACCACGGCCTTCATGGCCTGCACGTCCTTGCCGATGGCGTAGCAGGCGTACTGGGGGGAAAGGAGGGGGCTCAGGGAGCCTGGCAGGGCCCCCAGACATCATCATCATCCCCTCATCCCACCCCTGCCAYGCCAGGGACACCTCCCTCTGCCCCAGCTTACCSCAGCCTGGCACTGCAGGGATCCAGGAGCAGCCATGGCTCCTCTGGGAATTCCAGCCAGGAATTCCCAATATCCCATCCATCCCTGTCCTCTGGCAGTGGGTTCCATTCCCTGTGTCCTGTCCCTCCATCCCTCATCCTGGTGCTCCTCTGGGAATTCCAGCTCAGCCCCTCACAGCCAGGATTTCCCAATTCCCAATATCCCATACATCCCTGTCCTCTGGCAGTGGGTTCCATTCCCTGTGTCCTGTCCCTCCATTCCGTCCCCCAGCTCTCCTGGTGCTTCTCTGGGAATTCCAGCCACGAATTCCTTCCCAATATCCCACCCATTCCTACCCTCTGGCAGTGGGTTCCATCCCCTGTGTCCTGTCCCTCCATCCCCAGTCCCTCCCTGTCACCCTGACTTTTTAAGATTTTCTGAGCCTTCTGATGTTGACATTCTTGTAGCAAACTTTCTCACACACTTCTGTAAATAACTCATTGTTTTGCATTCTTTTCTGGAGGAGGAGAAATTTGATGGACTGCTGGTTTGTCCAGTGTCATTGCAGAGGTGGCACTGTCACCCTCCAATCCACTGTCACTTTTGGAAAGCTATAAATGCTGGAGTCAGAAAATAAACTTCAATTTTCTTCACCTTGAGAGCAGCGGTGTGCGCTCGTGTTGTTTCATGTCCTGTAGTGACACCTCCCCAGCTCTCCTGGTGCTCCTCTGGGAATTCCAGCCAGGAATTCTTTCCAAATATCCCATCCATTCCTGTCCTCTGGCAGTGGGTTCCATTCTCTGTGTCCTGTCCTTCCGTCCCTCATCCCCAATCCCTCCCAGTGCTCCTCTGGGAATTCCAGCCCAGCCCCTCACAGCCAGGAATTCCCAATATCCCATCCATTCCTGTCCTCTGGCAGTGGGTTCCATTCCCTGTGTCCTGTCCCTCCATCCTCATCCTCAATCCCTCCCAGTGCTCCTCTGGGAATTCCAGCCAGGAATTCCCAATTCCCAATATCCCATCCATCTCTGTCCTCTGGCAGTGGGTTCCATTCTCTGTGTCCTGTCCCTCCATCCCTCATCCCCAGTCCCTCCCAGTGCTCCTCTGGGAATTCCAGCCAGGAATTCCCAATTCCCAATATCCCATCCATTCCTGTGCTCTGGCAGTGGGTTCCATTCCCTGTGTCCTGTCCTTCCGTCCCTCATCCCCAGTCCCTCCCCAGCTCTCCTGGTGCTCCTCTGGGAATTCCAGCCAGGAGTTCTTTCCCAATATCCCATCCATCCCTGCCCTCTGGCAGTGGGTTCCATTCCCTGTGTCCTGTCCCTCCATTCCCTCCCCAGCTCTCCTGGTGCTTCTCTGGGAATTCCAGCTCAGCCCCTCACAGCCAGGAATTCCCAATTCCCAATATCCCATCCATCCCTGCCCTCTGGCAGTGGGTTCCATTCCCTGTGTCCTGCTCCCAGTCCCTCCCCAGCTCTCCTGGAGCCCCTCCAGGCCCTGCAAGTGGCTCTGAGCTCTCTCCAGGTGAACACCCTCAGCTCGGCTGTCCCCTCCTCTCCAATCATCCACAATTCCTCTTCAAACTCAAAACCTCTCACTGAACACTCAGCCAAGGCGTGAAAGCAGCCTCAGGAATGTTCTGGATCCCCTCAGCTGGGCAGCCAAGGGGGTTTTGTACCCACCAGYTGGTTGGACACATCAGCGTGGTCCTTCCTGGTCATGCCCTCACCGATGGCCGACTTCATCAGCCGGGACAGGGAGGGCAGCACGTTGATGGGGGGATAAATCTGRGGGAAAACACCCAGAATTAACAGGAATCCTTCAAAATCAGAATAACCCAAAGCACCTTGAGAGCAGCGAGGCACACACCTGCCTGTTGTGCAGCTGCCTGTCCACGTAGATCTGTCCCTCAGTGATGTATCCAGTCAAGTCAGGGATGGGATGAGTAATATCTGTGGGGAAAAAAAAAAAAGTTTTGATGATTTTCAGCCTTTTTATATCCATTTTAGCACTGAGCTGCAGCTTTTGGTTGCCAGGTGACTTCAGCAATTATTGCCTCCACAAATCCCAAGTGCTCATGGATGAGCACCAAGCCTGAGCCCTCAAAGGGCAAAGCATTTTTAGCAGAAAGCAGACAAAATCTGGAATAGGAAGGAAACCTTAAGGCCCCAAGACTGCTGTGCTGCTGGGTGACCCCAAGGTTGCTCTTGGAAGGCCCCTGGCTGTGACCTGAAAGGTCTCATAAGCTCTTGGAGATCTATTTCATACCCAAGATAGCTCAGCTGCCTCAGAAGGCATAAAATCAGCAGGATGGCTTCTGTGGCAGTGTTGGAAACAAAAAGGTTTTGATAAAAGGCAAAATAACAAAATTCTTTACAGAGAAAAACCAAGCCAGGTGCCAGAGGTTCTTCCTCCTGGTAAAACACCTCACAAAAGCCATTAGTTTCTTTGTTCTCTTCTTTTTCTAGTAAATTGCCCAGACTTTTTGGCTTTGTCCAATTGGCTGTCCTTAGCTTTGAGGTGAAGTCCCCCAAGCCTGAGATGCCTTTTTTAGCTAATCGAGGAAGGAAACTTCTGGGCTTCTTTCCTTTTTGAGGAGACAAAGGACAGTTCTGTCACTCCATCTACAGGAGTCACATGCCTACAGTGAATTCCTACACCAATTTGCTGTCTTTAACTTTGAGGTGAAGTCCTGAGACTCCAGAACAAACCCAGATCCTATGAGAGGCCTTTTTCACCTGATCAAGGAAAGAAACTTCTGGGCTTCTCTCCTTTTTAAGGGGACAAAGGACAGTTTTGTCACTCAGTCAACAAGAGGCACATTCCTCCAGGGACTCACCAATTTGCTCTCCTTAAGTCTGAGGTGAAGTCCCCCAAGTCCTATGAGAGGCCTTTTTCACCTAAACCTCTAAACTTCTTTCCTTTCAAGGGGACAAAGGACAGTTTTGTCACTCTGTCAACAAGAGGCACATTCCTCCAGGGACTGAGGCACATTCCTCCAGGGACTCACCAATTTGCTCTCCTTAAGTTTGAGGTGAAGTCCNCTGTGGCAGTGTTGGAAACAAAAAGGTTTTGATAAAAGGCAAAATAACAAAACTCTTTACAGAGAAAAACCAAGCCAGGTGCCAGAGGTTCTTCCTCCTGGTAAAACACCTCACAAAAGCCATTAGTTTCTTTGTTCTCTTCTTTTTCTAGTAAATTGCCCAGGTGGGACTTTTTGGCTTTGTCCAATTGGCTATCCTTAGGTTTGAGGTGAAGTCCCCCAGGTCTATGAGATGCCTTTTTCACCTAAACCTCTAAACTTCTTTCCTTTCAAGGGGACAAAGGACAGTTTTGTCACTCTGTCAACAAGAGGCACATTCCTCCAGGGACTCCAGGCACATTCCTACAGGGACTCACCAATTTGCTCTCCTTAATTTTGAGGTGAAGTCTTGAGACTTCAGAACAAACCCAGATCCTATGAGAGGCCTTTTTCACTTAAACCTCTCAACTTCTTTCCTTTTTGAGGGCACAAAGGACAGTTTTGTCACTCTGTCAACAAGAGGCACATTCCTACAGTGAATTCCTACACCAGTTGGCTCTCCTTAAGTTTGAGGTGAAATCCCCCAAGCTTATGAGATGCCTTTTTTACCTCATCGAGGAAAGAAACTTCTGGGCTTTTTTTCTTTTTGAGGGGAAAAAGGACAGTTCTGCCACTCTGTCAACAGGAGGCACATTCCTACAGTGACTCGAGGCACATTCCTACAGTGAATTCCTACACCAATTTGCTCTCCTTAAGTCTGAGGTGAAGTCCCCCAATTCCTATGAGATGCCTTTTTCACCTAAACCTCTAAACTTCTTTCCTTTTTCAGGGCACAAAGGACAGTTTTGTCACTCCATCAACAAGAGGCACGTTCCTCCAGGGACTCGAGGCACATTCCTACAGGGACTCACCAATTTGCTCTCCTTAACTTTGAGGTGAAGTCCTGAGACTTCAGAACAAACCCAGGTCCTATGAGAGGCCTTTTTCACTTAAACCTCTCAACTTCTTTCCTTTTTGAGGGGACAAAGGACAGTTTTGTCACTCTGTCAACAAGAGGCACATTCCTACAGTGAATTCCTACACCAATTTGCTCTCCTTAAGTTTGAGGTGAAGTTCCCCAAACCTGTGAGATGCCTTTTTCACCTAAACCTCTAAACTTCTTTCCTTTTTGAAGGGACAAAGGACAATTTTGTCACTCTGTCAACAAGAGGCACATTCCCACAGGGACTCGAGGCACATTCCTACAGTGACTCACCAATTTGCTCTCCTTAAGTCTGAGGTGAAGTCCTGAGACTTCAGAACAAACCCAGGTCCTATGAGAGGCCTTTTTCACTTAGACCTCTAAACTTCTTTCCTATTAAGGGGACAAAGGACAGTTCTGTCACTCTGTCAACAGCAGGCACAGTCCTACAGTGAATTCCTACACCAATTTGCTATCGTTAAGTTTGAGGTGAAATCCCCCAAGCCTGAGACGCCCTTTTTACCTAAACCTCTAAACTTCTATCCTTTAAAGGGGACAAAGGACAGTTTTGTCACTCCATCCAGAAGAGGCACATTCCTCCAGGGACTCACCAATTTGCTCTCCCTAAGTTTGAGGTGAAATCCCCCAAACCTGAGATGCCTTTTTTACCTAAACCTCTAAACTTCTCTCCTTTTTAAGGGCACAAAGGACACTTTTGTCACTCCATCAACAAGAGGCACATTCCCACAAGGACTGAGGCACATTCCCACAGGGACTCACCGTCGTTGGGCATGGTGAGGATGGGGATCTGGGTGATGGAGCCGTTCCTGCCCTCCACACGCCCGGCACGCTCGTAGATGGTGGCCAGGTCGGTGTACATGTAGCCAGGGAAGCCTCGGCGCCCAGGCACCTCCTCCCGAGCTGCTGACACCTGGGGCAGCCACAAAAACGTGAAAAAAATGAGTGGTTTAGGATTGGCTTTTGGCAAGTATTCAAATGAATATTATAKGTGTTGTGTTAGAAAGTAATGCTGTATTAATTCACTTAAAAATATAGTTTTAGGTGATGAGAGGAATGGGGGATTTGTCTTTCCAAACAAGCTGTGGGTCTGCTGGGAGATAAAACCAGCACTGGGAGATAAAAGAAACAACGAGAAAGATTCTACTGATTGGTGAATGGAAAAAGATATTTGCTTTTATAAATAAACTTTAGGTTTGCTGATAAATGAAATTAGACATTGAAAGATGAAAGAAACAATGGAGAAGAAAAAACCTCTAAATTCTGAAAGAATTAAAAATTAAAAGGGAGAGTTATGCATTAGAGAGAAATCTTCAAGAAATCTTTGGTATCAGGCATATTAAGGAGTCTGAACCTCTCAAGTACCTCAGAAATGGGGAAAAATCCCTAAATTGCATAAAAATTAAAAATTAAAAGGGAGGGTTATACATTAGAGGGGAATCTTTGGGATCAGGTGTTCTGGGAACTCTGGACCTCTCAAGTACCTCAGAAATGGGGAAAGAGGGAAGGGAAATGTGGCTGGAAATTGGGATAAAAAGGGAGGCTGCATCCCAGGCTGCTCCAAGCCCTGTCCAACCTTGGACACTTCCAGGGTTGGAATTGCCACCAGTGAAATAAATCCCAGC
>NDFG01000014.1:595501-615976 GCA_002167245.1 Sporophila hypoxantha
TTGTTCCATCAAAAGGGGATCACCTTCAGCCAGCCACACCATTGTTTTCCAGTTGTTCAGTAACTGAGGGATCTCAAAGCTTGCTTTCATTTCAATCTCACTTATAGTTTCCATATTCTCAGAATCTTTTGCCAGACAATCATATTTATGAGGCTTTCCTGTTTCATCTTCTCCAACATCTGCAGCAGCTCCAGCGCCGCCCCTGCAGCAGCTCCAGCACCATTGCACCTGGAGCAGCATTTTAGCTGCAGCAGCACCACTTCACCTGCAGCTCCAGCACTGCACCTAGAGCAGCACTTTAGCTGCAGAAGCACCACTGCACCTGCAGCAGCATTTTAGCTGCACAGCAGGATTGCACCTGGAGCTCCACCAGCACCACTGCACCTGCAGCTCCAGCAGCATTGCACTTGCAGCATTGCTGCCACAAACTCACACCCCACAAGTGGCACCTGCACAACCCCCCAGAAGGCTCTGTCCCCCCCCAGCTGTTTGTCCTGCCCCCCTCAGGGGGTGCCACTCACGTGGGGTCGTTGGCCAGGTTGAGGAAGAGGCACACGTTCTCCATGGAGCCGTTCTGCTCAAAGTCCGACTTGAAGAACCGAGCGGTTTCCATGTTCACCTAAAGCACAGCTCTGATTTTAACCTGGCACATTTCCCAGCCAATTAAGGACTGATGAGTTCATTAATAACCCACAGCAAAGATCTCCAGCCATCAGGTTCCTYTAAACTACCAGAGTGAGCAACTTCTGGAATTCCAGGCCGGAGATCAAGTCTGAGGTACTTTATCCTGATCAGCCAGGCTTTGTTGGAATCATGGAATGGTTTGGGTGGGAAGGGACCCCAAAAACCCCTCCAGTGCCACRRGCAGGGACACCTCCCACYATCCCAGGGTGCTCCAAGCCTCGCCCAGCCTTGGACACTTCCAGGGATGGGGCAGCCACAGCAGCTTCTCTGGGCAGSYTKTTCCAGAGGCAGATTCCAGCCTTGGGGATTTTCACCCATTCTTTAATTCCACACCCACAAAAGCTGCTCAGGCCTCAGCCACTCTCAGAAYGTCTCTGATTCCTCCAGCCCCACGTTCCCCCAGCACTGTGGGCTCACCCCCATGGCAGCAAAGACGATGGCAAARTTCTCCTCGCTGTAATCCATCACATCTTTGGATTTCTTCACCAAGCCAGCCTGGCGACAGATCTGAGCTGCAATCTAGGCAAGAAATATCCCAGGGTTTGCACCTGATGCTGTCCCACRGCCCAGAATTAAATTTAGTTTTGGCTCCCACCAGGTTTAGAGCAGCACTGAGGTCTCACCTCATTGTGGGGCAGCCCAGCAGCTGAGAAAATGGGGATTTTCTGGCCCCTGGCAATACTGTTCATGCCATCTATGGCAGAAATCCCAGTCTGGATCATTTCCTCTGGGTAGATCCGACACTGGGGGTTGATTGGCTGGCCTGTGGGATTTTTGGAGAGAACACAATGTTACTCCTTGGACACGCTGGGAGCTTTATCAAACACCCTGATAAATGRGTACAAACCCCACTGTGACACCAACAGATCTTCAGCTGCACCTGGTCACACCTGACCTTTCAAGGCTCTGCTGTTAAATGTTCATGTCAATGGTAAAAATGATTTAAAACTCTGCCAAGTTATCAGCATTTCACCTTTAGGTGTTGTAGAATTAATACAAATAACAAAGAATGTCTTTCAAACACTGCAGAAAATTTTCTGTTCCTTCATCTCCTTACACTTGGGTAATTTAATTAGAATTTGGTGCCACACACATACTCAAAAATGAGTACAAACCCTGCTGTGACACCAACAGATCTTCAGCTGCACCTGGTCACACCTGACCTTTCAAGACTCTGCTGTTAAATGTTCATGTCAGTGGTAAAAATGATTTAAAACTCTGCCAAGTTATCAGCATTTCACTTTTAGGTGTTTTAGAATTAATACAAAGAGTGTCTTTCAAACATTGCAGAAAATTTTCTGCTCCTTCATCTCCTTGCACTTGGGTAATTTAATTAGAATTTGGTGCCAYGCACATACTCAAAAATGAGATGAAGCTCCTCCCAAGTTAGATCTTGTGTTCTAATATATAAGAAATAGAGTTAGTTCTTGTGTTCAAATATATAAATTCAGAAAGCTGAAACACAGCAGGTTTGATTTTACTCCCCCCCTCAGAAAAAGAACAAACCCATAATGTCCAGGAAATCCTCAGCCAAGACAATGGGACCTCTGTCTATGGGTTTTCCTGACCCATTGAACACTCTGCCTGTAGGAAACAGCAAGAAAAAKGAGAATTATTGTGAAAAGCAGGTAATTTTGGATAAATCCATTCACTGCTCACATCCACAGGGAAATCCTCACCAAGCATGTCCTCCGAGACCGGGGTTCTCAGGATGTCCCCAGTGAACTCACAGGAGGTTTTCTTGGCATCAATCCCTGAAGTGCCTTCAAACACCTGCAAATGCAGCAGGAAAAMTAAAAATAAACCACAGGACAGGAGTTTTGTGCTTCACAAARTAACTCCTGAATGCTGCTTCACCTGCAGCCTCAGGGCACAAAGCAGGAGCTGCTCTGGAAAGGGCTTCAAGAACCAGTAGAAAACACCACAAAAATCTGCTTTAAAAAAAACTCCTGAATTCTATCAGCAACAACCACCAAACCTGGTGCAATTCCTTTGATCTCAAGTGTTTCTCCCTGCCAAGTTCTTCAGATTCAATCATGTGAACAAGAAACAGCTTTTTAGCAGAAATACTTAAAATATCAGCACGGGGCTGATCTGGAATCCAACACTGCAAATTCCAGGGGATTCCTTGAATCCAGCAGCAAAGGAATCCAGTGGGGTGGAAATAAATCCAGTGGGGTGGAAATAAATCCAGTGGGGTGGAAACACATCCAGTGGGGTAGAAATAAATTCAGTGGGGTGGAAACAAAAATGTCATTGTGCATGGTCAGAAATCTCCTCAAATTATCAATGCCACCTGCACTGGAACAAGCAGGTGATTTTATTGTTTCCATTGAAAAAGAAAACATCTCCAGCCAGGTTTGATTTGGTTTGGGGCTCATCCTGATGAATTAATGATGGGAAAAGAGCTTCCTAAAAAATCCTAAATTCTATCAGCAACAACCACCAAACCTGGTGCAATTCCTTTGATCTCAAGTGTTTCCCCCTGCCAAGCTCTTCAGATTCAATCATGTGAACAAAAGGAGAAATACCAGCACCCACTCAGCACGGGGCTGATCTGGAATCCAACACTGCAAATTCCAGGGGATTCCTTTAATCCAGCAGCAAAGGAATCCAGTGGGGTGGAAATAAATCCAGGAGGGTGGAAATAAATCCAGTGGGGTGGAAATAAATCCAGTGGGGTGGAAATAAAAATGTCATTGTGCATGGTCAGAAATCTCCTCAAATTATCAATGCCACCTGCACTGGAACAAGCAGGTGATTTTATTGTTTCCATTGAGAAAGAACAAATCTCCAGCCAGGTTTGAKTTGGTTTGGGGCTCATCCTGATGAATTAAAGATGGGAAAAGAGCTTCCTGCTCCTACCTGAACCACAGCTTTGGAGCCACTGACTTCCAGGACCTGCCCACTCCTCCTGGTGCCATCGGGCAGGGTCAGGTGCACGATCTCGGCGTACCTGGGGAACTGAGGGGGCACAGGGAGGAGGGAAGGGGTTAAACTCCAGCCAGCAAACAAAAATCACCAGCTCCCAGCCTGGTTTCTTAAAAATGACTCGGTTTTTAAGAATAATTTTATCATCTGAAGCAAAYTCCTGCCCAGGATATTAAATCTCTCAAGTTAAAGCCATTTTTATGGGAATATTTGGATGGTTGGAGCTGCCAGAATTAGTTCTAAAAACTCCAAATTGTGGCAGAAAGACTCAGTGCAGCCTCTGCACAAGAAGAAAAACCTGCAGCAGCTTTGCCTGAAAAGAAGCCAGGAGTGTCCACAGCTTCCTTTTCCAGAGCACTGAGGTGGAAACAGAAAAGTTGGGAGCAAAGCAAAAAGCTTCATTTCAGCTTGGAATGTCATCAGCATTCCAGGGGTTTGGGAAAATTCAAACATTGCTYCCTTTCTTTCCCCAAGAACTCTCCCTTTCCTCCTGCCTTAGAGGAATTTCCCTCTCCCATTGATCCCAGCAGTCAGAAATGTACCAAAGTGGCTCTGGGGAACTTCCCAGCAGGCYGGATTTTACCTTTCCCAGCTTTTCYTGGCAATTCTCCCTCCAAAATCTCCATGAACAGCTGAGAATTTACCTTMACCTGGTCCAGGATAACCAGGGGCCCGTTCACACCTGACACGGTTTTGTAAGCTGCAAAAAACACAGGGCAGGAGTCAGGAACTTCCTCAGGAACATCCCAGATCCCAGTTCCCACATCCCAGTTCCCATTTCATCCCATTTCCCACATCCCAGTTCCCATTTCATCCCAGTTCCCATTTCATCCCTTCCCACATCCCAGTTCCCATTTCATCCCAATTCCCACTTCATCCCATTTCCCACTCCATCCCTAGCACCAGGCTCAGATTTGGGGCCTGATTTCTGTTTATTAGGAACTCCACAGGAAGGATCAGGGACAGGATTGGGTGTCCAGCAATTTTCCTGCTCCTGGAGGTGATCCCAGTGTTGATTTCCCATTACAGGAATTCATGGAACATTTTTCCTGCTCCCTGGGAGTGACACTGATGTGAAATCAGTGTTTCCTTCTCCAAGAAAGGAATTCATGGAACATTTTTCCTTCTCCTGAAGATGATCACAGTGTTTCTTTCTCCATGACAGGAATTCATAGAGCATTTTTCCTGCTCCTGGAGGTGATCCCAGTGTTTATTCTCCATTACAGGAATTCATGGAGCATTTTTCCTACTCCTGGAGGTGACACTGGTGTGATCCCACTGTTTATTCTCCAGGACAGGAATTCATGGAGCATTTTTCCTGCTCCTGGAGAGGACCCCACTGTTTATTCCCCATTACAGGAATTCATGGAGCATTCTTCCTGCTCCTGGAGGTGATCCCACTGTTTATTTCCCATTACAGGAATTCATGGAGCATTTTTCCTACTCCTGGAGAGCACCCCAGTGTTTATTCTCCATTACAGGAATTCATGGAGCATTTTTCCTGCTCCTGGAGGTGACACTGGTGTGATCCCAGTGTTTATTCCCCACTACAGGAATTCCCTGCTCAGGCTGGAGGGGGTTTGGCACACCCTGGCACAGCAGAAGGTGTCCCCATGGCAGGGCTGGCACTGGGTGGGTTTTAGGTCCCTTCCYACCCAAACCATTCCATGATTCTGCAATTCCAAGGGAGGATTTTGCTCTCAGCTCAGGGTAAAAGCATCAGCTGACCACAGGCAGGGGAATCCTGAGTCAGAGCTCCCTCAGGGGCACGAGGAGCAGCTAGGGCTGTTCCTCACCCATCCTGGGGGGGGAAATGGGACAGTGGGGGCATCCAGAGCCCAGCCAGGATCCCAAATCCCAGGATCCCAAATCCCAGGATCTCAAATCACAGTGGGGCCATCCAGAACCCAGCCAGGATCCCAAATCACAGGATCCCAAACCCCAGGATCCCAAACCCCAGTGGGGCCACCCAGAGCCCAGCCAGGATCCCAAATCCCAGGATCCCAAATCCCAGTGGGGCCACCCAGAGCCCAGCCAGGACCCCAAATCCCAGTGGGGCCACCCAGAGCCCAAATCCCAGTGGGGCCATCCAGAGCCCAGCCAGGATCCCAAATCCAAGGATCCCAAATCCCAGTGGGGCCACCCAGAGCCCAGCCAGGATCCCAAACCCCAGGATCCCAAATCCCAGTGGGGCCACCCAGAGCCCAGCCAGGATTCCAGATCCCAGGATCCCAAATCCCAGTGGGGCCACCCAGAGCCCAGCCAGGATCCCAAATCCCAGGATCCCAAATCCCAGGATCCCAAATCCCAGTGGGGCCACCCAGAGCCCAGCCAGGATCCCAAATCCCAGGATCCCAAATCCCAGTGGAGCCATCCAGAGCCCAGCCAGGACCCCAAATCCCAGGACCCCAAATCCCAGCAGGGAACCCCCAGGGCCTCCCCAGGCTCTGCCACTGCAATGAAACAGCCGGAACTGCTGCAAGGGCAGCCCTGACCAAAGTGCTCTGGCTCAGGAGAGCCAGGCTTCAAACCCCTGAGCCAGCTCAGCCCTGCATCCCTGCTTGCCTCTGGCTCAGGAGAGCCGGGCTCAAACCCCTGAGCTCAGCCTCAGCCCGCATCCTCCTCGAGCGTCCCGAGACAGGGCCCTAGGGCCAGCCCCTGCTGGCGCCTGAGACCGGAGAGCACCCGGAGGAGGAAACAGCCAGGGCCCAGAGGGGCTGGGGATTGGGAATGGGAACAAGGAATGGATTGGGGACAAGGAAACAAGGAATGGGATTTAGGGAACGGAACAGGAACAGGGATGGGAACGGGATAGGAACAAGGAATGGGATGGGACATGTGGGACAAGGAAATGGAATGGGATCGGGAACGTGGACAGGAAAAAAAGGAATGGATGGGGAACGCGGGACAGGGAACAAGGAATGGGATTGGGAACACTAGGAACAGGAACAAGGGAATGGGATAGGGAATGGGAACAGGAACAGGAATGGATTGGAATGGAAACAAGGAATAGCGAGTTATTGGAATGGAAAACCAAAGGAATGGATTGGGGAATGCGGACAGGAACAAGGAATGGGATTGCGGAATGGAAACAAGGACATGGGATTGGGAACGGGACCCAGGAATAAGGAATGGGATTGGGGACAGGAACAATAATGGGATGCGGAAGGACAGGAACAAGGAATGGTTTTGGGAATGGGGACAAGGATGGTGGTTTGGAAACAGGACAGGAACAAAGGAATTGGGGGAGTGGGAACAAAGGAATGGGATTGGAGGGGACAGGAATAAGGAATGCGGACTCTCGGAACGGGGACAGGAACAAGGAATGGGATTTGGAACGGGGACAGGAACAAGGAATGGATTCGGAATGGGAACAAGGAATGGGTTGGGATTGGCGGGACAGAAACAAGGAAATGGGATTGGGAACAGAACAAGGAATGGGATTGGGATTGGGGACAGGAACAAGGAATGGATTGGGAACGTGACAGCGAACAAGCGAATGGATTGGGAACGGGGGACAGGAACACAGGAATGGCGATGGGAACGGCACAGGAAACAAGGAATGGATTGGAATGGGACAAGGAATGGGTTTGGAATGGGGACGGAACAAGGAATGGCGGTTTGGAAATGGGGACAGGAACAAGGAATTGCGGAACAGGGAACAAGGAAGGGGATTGGTAAACGGGACACAGGGAATCGGGAATTGGTGAATGGCGGAAAGAAATAAGACTGAGATTGCGGAATGGGGACAGGGACAGGAACCATGGAACGGACAAGGAATGTGATTGGGAACAGAATGGAAGCGTGGAATGAGGATGGAACTGGAACGGATGGAAATGGAAACTGGGAACCAGGAGTATAGGCGAATGGATTGGGAACTACCGGAACAGGGAATGGAGTGGGGAACCAGGATTTAGGGAATAGGAACTGGGAATGAGAGTGAGGGATATAGGGAATGGGAACTGGGAATGGGCATTTGGAACAGGACGCAGGATGGGATAGTAACAGGGAATGGGAATGGATATAGGAATGGGGCTGGGATAATCAGAATGGGAAACGGGAATATAGGAATGGGATTGGTAACAGAAGGATGATTGGATTATAGGGAATGAAGGGCTGGGATAACCAAGAATGTGATTAGAACCGAGGAATTTGGGAATGGGATGCGATATAGGGAATGTGGCACAGGATGGGGCCAAGGGATATAGGGAATGGGAACAGGGAAATGGGATTTGGCAACTGGGAAGGGGATTAGGATAAATCAGGAATGGCACAGGATATAGGAAATGGAAAAGCTGCTAAGACATTTCTAAGGCTGACCCTGAGTGAGGCATTTCTGAAGCGCTGGTGAGCATTAGGTATGACCCTGAGTGAGGCATTTCACCCCGTGACTTGTCTCATGAGCTCTCCTTCCTCAATCAGCCTCTCAGGCGAGTCCCAGGGCACAAACAAAAGCAGCCAGAGACATTTGCCCATTTTCCCCAGTTCGGGGAAAATGCAGACTCTCCATGGAAAACCCTGCAGTGAGCCTGGCTGCAGCCCTGCCAGCAGCAAAGCCCTGGAACTGCAGCGATGGGTTTGGCCCCCAAATCTGGCGGAAATTCCAAAGCCTCCGTGACCCAGGAGCTGCTGGGCAGCCCCTGCAGCTCCCGGCGCTATTCAGGGCACAGCCAAAGCCATTTGATGTAATGGCAGCCACAAAAACACCGTCACGCACTCTGATTTCTCCCCGCTGCGCTGCCATAGAGCGATTTTACYAAAGCATTTCCCCTTTTTCACCCGATTTCTCAATTTAGTGTTAAATACAGACTCCATCCCACCGCCAGCACTTCCAGCTCCCGGAACAAAGCTCGGCTTTTCGAGCCGGGCTGTGTCCCCGGGTTAATTACGGTGTTAATTAACCCGGGCTGTTATAAGGGGGTGGGCGAGCCGGCGCTGCGGCCTGCCTAGGCCCGGCGCTGCGACCCCCGAGGCGGGCGGATCGCCCCTCCCGCAGCCCCCCGGGTCCCCCCGCACGCCCCGCACTCACTGAGGCGCGGCTGGGACAGGAAATCGCGGGTCAGAGCCGCCGCCTGCTCGCGGGGCCCGCCGGGCCCGGCGCCGTTCACGGCCCCGCGCAGCGCCCGCACCGCCGCCATGTTGGACCGGCTGCTGAGGGGGCGGCCGCGCATGCGCTGTTATAGCGGGCACAGGGACACGCCCAGTGACGCACGGGACACGCCCAGTGACGCACGGGACACGCCCACCGCCGGTGAGGGGCGGGGCCGGAGCTGTCCCAGGTCCTGAAAGGGGAAAGGGAAAAGGGAAAGAGAAAAGGAAGAGGAAGAGGGAAAAGAGAGAAGGGAAAGTAAAAGGAAAATGAAAAGGACATAGACAAGGAAATTGGAATGGGAAGAGGAAGAGGAAGAGGGAAAGACAAGAGGAAGAGGAAAAAAGGGAAAAAGGAAAAGGAAGAGGGAAAAGGGAAAAGTAAAAGGACAAGGACAAGGAAATTGAAAAGGGAAGAGGAAGAGGGAAAGGGAAAAGGACAGGGAAAAGGGAATAGGAAGAGGGAAAAGAGAAAAGAGAAAGGGAAGAGGAAGGAGGGAAGAGGAAGAAAAAAGGTTAATGGATAAGAATTTAAAAAATGGAAAAGTCAAAAGGGGAAAGGTATGAGGAAAAAAGGCAAGAGAAAAGAGGAAGAGGAAAATAAGAAAATGGACAGAAGAAAAATTTAAAAACCGTTAAAATAATAAGAGACAGGAAAATAGCAAAAAAGAAGAATAAAAAGCAAAAGGAAGGAAAATGGAAGTAAAGCAAGGAAGATGGAGCAGTGAGACAGAAGGGATTGGGGTTTTGAATCAATCCTCCCCTCCCGCTGGCTCAGAGCTGGAAATATTTGGGGAAAATGTCTGCAAAGAGATCTGGGTGATCCTGCCTGGGGCAGAGAGACCRGAAACCTCCCGAGGGGGCAGCAAACAGAACAGATAACTCCACAGAAAGGGTTAAATGCAGCAAAAGAGGAGGGGAAAAGGAAAAAAGGGGAAGGCGAAGGAGAATTGGGAACCTTCTGTTGAGGATCCCCAGGACGAAGGAGGAACTGAGAATCTGACTCCGTGTTCTCAGAAGACTGATTTATTATTTTATGATATTAAATTATATTAAATAACGCTATACAAACTATACTAAAGAATACAGAAAGGCTACAGACAGAAGGCTAAAAGAAAATAATGAAAACTTGTGACTCCTTCCAGAGTCCGACACAGCCTGTGGTTAAGTTAAAACAATTCACATGAAACCAATCAACCAATCACCTGTTGGATAAACAATCTCCAACCACATTCCAAAGCAGCAAAACACAGGAGAAGCAAATCAGATAATTATTGTTTTCATTTTTCTCTGAGGCTTCTCAGCTTCCCAGGAGAAGAATCCTGGGCCAAGAGGATTTTTCTACAAAAAATGACAGCGACAGTTCCGCTCCCTCAGCAGATGGTGCTGCTGCCCCGCTGTGAAAAGTGCAGATTAAATGGCTCTGGGCAGATATTTACTGTCTGTATTGTTAGTTCTATATTAACATTTTAATCTGACTCCATGTCATTAGAAGGCTGATTTATTATTTTATGGCATTATAGTATATTAAAGAATGCTATACTAAACCATACTAAAGAATACAGAAAGGATATAGACAGAAGGCTTAAAAGATAACAATGAAAACTCGTGACTCCTTCCAGAGTCCGACACAGTCTGACCATGAAGTAAAAACAATTCTCATGAAACCAACGAAACAATCACCTGTTGGTAAATAATGTCCAACCACATTCCAAAGCAGCAAAACAAAGGAGAAGCAAATCAGATAATTGTTGTTTTCCTTTTTCTCTGAGGCTTCTCAGCTTTCCAGGAGAAGAAATCCTGGGCAAAGAGGATTTTTCCACAAAAAATGACAGCGACATCTCGGCTCCCTCAGCAGATGGTGCTGCTGCCCCGCTGTGAAAAGAGCAGATTAAATGGCTCTGGGCAGATATTTACTGTCTGTGTTGTGTTGTGTTGTTTGTTAGTGCTGTGTTAACATTTTAATAGGATGGGAAATGAAATTTTGTGGTTAAAAGGTAAGTTTTGTAGTTAAAATAGAAACTATGCATGTGGGATATTTTTTAAAGAAAGGAATGAGGTACTCACACCAAGATAGCAGCCACAGGACACCTGAATCTTTCAGAGAAAGAGAATTTATTGCTCCATTATCAGAAGAAACGAACTTCATCCTGCCTTGCTCAGGCCTGAAGATGCTGTCAGGATTCAGAGGAAGAAGCTGACCCTGACCAGACAGAATCCTGTGTTTGAATGGAATTTATGCATCATGGATGAGGTGTATGAATATGCAACAGGCTGTTGCTTTTAAGGGTTAATCCTCTGTTCATGTGGGTCCTCTTTGGGCTTATTTTGCCCAGAAAGAGGTACCCGAACTGTCCCTAACTCTTTGTTTTTATTGTCTCATATTGTCCTAAATTCTAATTGCAGAGTAATTATTATTACTCTAATTATATTGCTATTTATAATAGAGTAATAATTATATTATTACTCTAATTATATTTCTATTTTAATAACCATTTTATTATCATTAAACTTTTAAAAAATTTTTTAAAAACAAGCGATTGGCGTTTTTCAGGTTTTTCACACCCGCTCATGCCCTGCCTCGGCTCCAGGCATCGGGACAGCGATTTCCAGGGAATTCCCGGCTTCTGAAATCCATTGAAAGGCTCGAATCCCGCTCTGATGCTGGCCCAGGGAATTTCCAGGCAGGATTTTCCCACCTGGCGATGGTTTGGGGCCAGGCAGGAGGCACCAGAGGCRGATTGATGTCACCAAACCTGACATTCACGCACATGATCAGGGTCTAAGGAGAAAAAAGTTTTTTTTATTTTGCCCGTTCTCTAGCTTWTATACTCTTAAGAAAGTGTGATCTTAAGTCGTTAACTACRTCACAAKAACTTATTMTATTCATTCGGGCAAAGCAATTAATGTCAATATAATTAGCAAAAGTTTTACAAAAWTTTAATAAGGCAGGTATACACATCTACTTATGCACGTAGTCCAGTTTACAGAAATTCTCATGTATCTTTTCTAATCTGTTTCCATGCTGACAGCCTTCTTTTCTTTCTTGTTAYGGACACACTCAAAAATCAACAATTGTTATTTCTTCCATTAACTCAGCTTTGCTTGCAGGCCAGCTGCCAAGCACCTCCATAGTGGAGGAAAAGTGAATATATTTAGGATTTATTCCCTCTCCCTGCAGTAAATCTCCGTGTCCTGGATGAAGGATGGCGTCTTCCTCTGAGGGAAGAGCTTGGCAGAGAATCTGCATTTTCTCCCACAGCTCCCGAGAGCAGATTTAAACTGCCCCGAACACATCGCTCAGGATTCCTCAGCGTCTCTTTGAGCGAGGCTTTGAATCTGCATTTTCTCCCACAGCTCCAGAGAGCAGATTTAAACTGCCCCGARCACATCGCTCAGGAYGCCTCAGCGYCTCTTYGAGCGAGGCTTTACGCGCTCTCCRCCCTGAGGGGGCGCGGCCGCCATGACAGCGCGGCCCGCCCACCTTCCCGCCCTTTTCCCCTCCCTCAGGGCCGCCGCTCTCGCGAGACTTCGCGCGCCCCGCCCTTTCCTCTAATGGCGGCGCCCTAGACCGCGCGGCCGGCACCGCCAGCGCCGTCAGTGCCCGCTGTCACCGCCCCCGCTGCCACCTCTGTCACCGCCACCGCCGTCTGTGCCACCGCCGCCACCTCTGTCACCGCCGCCATGCATTCCGACGATGTGAGTCCCACCGTTCTTTCGGCCCCGTGTCAAACGCGCGCCCCGCCGCCGGGCCCGGCCGCGCGCCCGCCTCACGTGGCCGGGGGTCCCCTGAGTGTGCCCAGCGCGGCTCTGAGGGGATCGGGGCACCGGGGGTCCCGTCTGTGTCCCTATCACGGCTGTGGCTCTGAAGGCACCGGGGGTCCCCTGTGTGCCCCCAGCGGGCTCTGGCTCCGGGATCCCCTGTGTGTCCCCTGAGTGTCCCTAGCGCGGCTCTGAGGGGACCGGGGCACCGGGGGTCCCCTGTATCTGCCTAGCGCGGCTGTGGCTCTGAGGGGACCGGGGGTCCCCTGATCTGCCCAGCGCGGCTCTGAGGGGATCGGGGCACCGGGGGTCCCGTCTGTGTCCCTATCATGGCTGTGGCTCTGAAGGCACCGGGGGTCCCCTGTGTGCCCCCAGCGCAACTCTGAGGGCACCGGGGGTCCCCTGTGTGTGCCCAGCGGGCTGTGGCTCCGGGATCCCCTGTGTGTCCCCTGAGTGTCCCCAGCGCGCACCGGGGATCCCCTGTGTGTGCCCAGCGCGGCTCTGAGGGGAGTGGGGCACTAGGGGTCCCCTGAGTGTGCCCAGCGCGGCTGTGGCTCTGAGGGCCACCGGGGGTCCCCTGTGTGTCCCCTGTGTGTGCCCAGCGTGGCTGTGGCTCTGAGAGGCACTGGGTGTCCCCTCTGTGTCCCTATCACGGCTGTGGCTCCGGGATCCCCTGTGTGTCCCCAGTGCGGCTGTGGCTCCGGGATCCCCTGTGTGTCCCCTGTGCAGCTCTGAGGGCACCGGGGATCCCCTGTGTGTCCCTGTGTGCCCCCAGCGGGCTGTGGCTCTGAGGGCACCGGGGCACCGGGGATCCCCTATGTGTGCCCAGCGCGGCTCTGAGGGCACTGGGTGTCCCCTGTGTGTCCCCTGTGTGTCCCCAGTGCGGCTGTGGCTCCGGGATCCCCTGTGTGTCCCCTGTGTGTCCCCAGTGCAGCTGTGGCTCCGGGATCCCCTGTGTGTCCCCTGTGTGTGCCCAGCGCGGCTGTGGCTCTGAGGGCACCGGGGCACTGGGGATCCCCTGTGTGTCCCCAGCGGGCTGTGGCTCCGGGATCCCCTGTGTGTCCCCTGTGTGTCCCCAGCGTGGCTGTGGCTCTGAGGGCACCGGGGGTGTGAATGGGGACGTGACAACCACACACGTGCTGTGCCCGGGCGCTCTCCCTGCCGGGGGACACCGAGCAAACCCCAACGTTTGTGGGGTGTCCCCCGTCAGCTGCCACAGCCAGCAGGGACACGCGGGTGAGGGGCGTCACGGTGCTTCATCGTGTTAAGATATTTGATGGTGCTGGGAGGTTGATTAGGGTGTCGATGATGATTTTCAGGATTGGGTGGTTTTTACGAAGGTTGAGGGCTGTTGGTTGTTTCTGTATGTGGATATGAGGATGATGAGGATGGATGAAGCGAGTGATCCTAAGTAAGCTTTGATTGGGCCGGGGTGGAGGGTGGTGGCAGCTTTGGTTGCTGTTCGTTGCAGGTTGGCTCGTCCTTCTGGGGCTGGTATTTTGTATCAGGAGAGGTCAGTTAGCTGAGAGGCAATGTTTTGTCCTCCACTGAGAAAGTTAGTTATGCTTAGGCGGTGGATTAAAGGGTTAAAGTATCCTAGGAGAAGTTTGAGAGAGGAGTTTGCTTTGTGAGGATGAGTGTTTGGGCTATTTTTGAAATTCCTAGGGCTAAAGTGATACAAAACTGATACAATCAGGGCAGTTATTTGAATGGAAAGTGGTATTGTTGTTGGAGGGGTTTTGTGGGGGTGGTCAATGAGCTCACCGCTGTTTGTGTCCCCTGCAGGTTGTCTGGAGCATGCTGGGGAACAGGCAGTTCTGCTCCTACAAGATGACGTGAGTCTGGGGGACACGCTGGGGTGGGGGCTTTGGGGGATCCAGCAGGGACACCCCCTAAAGTGTCCCCTCTGTGCCACCACATGTGACAGTCCCAGAGCATGGGGTGAGCTGCGGGATGTTTTGTGGAGATGTAGCCAAAAACTCCACAACTTTGTGAAAGTTGTAAAGCCGGCATGTTTATTACAATGCTGGACTTATGTGGGAATGGTTCCCCTAAAATGACAGGCATGCCTCTGGGAACTCCAGGTCCCTTTTTATCCCCCTCTCAAATACATACGCATACAATTTCACAATAGGTTCATACATATTCATTTTTACAAATTTCGTGTCACATTTGCTGCTAGTTCTTTATCAGAAAGAATTCCTAGGTCAGCTGCTCCCACAGCAGTTTCTGTCTCTCTTTATCTGTCTCCCCCCTTATCTCTGTCCTTCATTGACGCAGTTTTCCCTTGAGCCTAGCCCTTGCACTCAGGCTACACAGACTTAAAGATGTACATTTCACCTAAATCAAAATAGATTTCTACTCTGGGGGATTTTTACTCTGTCTCAGAGACCTGCAGGGTCTTCCTGCCCTCCCCTCATGGATCCCCTGTCCCTTTTTTTGCAGCACCAAGACGCAGAATTTCTGCAGGAACGAGTACAACCTGACGGGGCTGTGCAACCGCTCCTCCTGCCCGCTGGCCAACAGCCAGTACGCCACAGTCCGTGARGAGAAAGGTGGGAGCAGGRATTCCTGCATGGAAAGGGCATCAGGCCTTGAAAAAGGCCCCCAGTGRGGGTTTGGAGTCCCCCAATCCTTGAGGTGCCATGGCAATGCCGGGATGTGGCACTGGGGATCGAAGGTTGGGTTTGATCTTGGAAGGTTTKTCCAGCCTGGATGGGTCTGGGGTGCAGTGGGCAGGGAGGGGTGGGTGGCACTGCCTGAGGGCAGCTCTGGGGGTTTGTTCCCTGTGAAAAACGCCAATCACTTGTTTTTAAATTTTTTTAAAAAGTTTTATAGTAATAAAATGGTTGTAAAAATAGCGATATAATTAGAGTAATAATAATTTGGACAATTAGAATTTAGGACAATATGAGACAATAAAAACAAAGAGTTAGGGACAGTCCAGGTACCTCTTTCTGGGCAAAATAAGCCCCAAAAGGACCCACATTAACAGAGAATTAACCCTTAAAAACAACAGCCTGTTGCATATTCATACACTTCATCCATGATGCATAAATTCCATTCAAACACAGGATTCTGTCTGGTCAGTGTCAACTTTTTCCTCTGAATCCTGACAGTGTCTTGAGGGCTGAGCAAAGCAGGAAGAAGTTTGTTTCTTCTGATAAGAGGGCAATAAATTCTCTTTCTCTGAAAGATTCAGGTGTCCTGTGGCTGCTATCTCAGTGCAAGTCCTTTCTTTACAAAAGTATCTTACATAGCACAGTTTCTATTTTAACCTTATGTTATAACCCAAARCTATAYTTACCACACTACTTAAGAGAATTAATACAGCATCACTTTCTAACACAACACATAYAATATTCATTTGAATATTTGTGAAAAGCCAATCACAAAACACACATTTTCCACATTCCCTGTTTYCCCCAGGTCGCTGCTACCTCTACATGAAGACCATCGAGCGGGCGGCGTTCCCCCGGCGCCTCTGGGAGCGGGTGAGCTCGGGGACACGGCAGGGACAGAGTAATAATAATTTGGATAATTAGAATTTAGGACAATATGAGACAATAAAAACAAAGAGTTAGGGACAGTCCAGGTACCTCTTTCTGGGCAAAATAAGCCCCAAAAGGTCCCACATTAACAGAGGATTAACCCTTAAAAGCAACAGAGGGCAGGAGGGACAGGGTGSACAGCAGCAGGAATTTCTCCATGGAAAGGCTGCTCAGGCATGGAGCTGTGGTGGTGTTCTCAGGATGAGGGAAGAGACGAGAATCTTGAGTCCATGTTTCAAAAGGCTGATTTATTATTGTATGATATATATTCTATTAAAAGAAAATGATGTATTAGAACTATACTAAAAGAATAGAAGAAAGGATTTCATCAAAAGGCTAGCAAGGAAAGGAATGATAATAAAATCTTGTGACTGACTGGAGAGTCTGAGACATCTGGACTGTGATTGGCCATTAATTAAAAACAACCACATGAGACCAATCACAGATGCACCTGTTGCATTCCACAGCAGCAGATAACCATTGTTTACATTTCATTTCTGAAGCCTCTCAGCTTCTCAGCAGAAAAAGCCCTAATGAAAAGATTTTTCATAAAAGATGTCCGTGACATGGAACTGTCATTGTCGAGGCGGTCACAACACGAAGCAGAGACCACAAACAGTCTCAGATATCAACTCTTTATTATTGAACATGGCTGACCTTTTATCCACTTTCTAATTGTTTATGCTTCTTCTACCCTAACTATTGGCCACAATAAATCAACATAACACCATTGGTGAAAAGTTACAGTGACTTCAGCTAACTTCCTAAAAATACTTCATCCAGCTGCAAAGTTCTCTTCTTATCTTTATTCAGTTCCTCACTTCTCTTGGTCTCCTTGGTTACAGCCTTGGAGAGAGCTCCTTATCAGCTGCTTCTTGCTTCTCAGCTTCTTCTTGCTCCTTTACCTAACAGGCCTGCTATTAGCCCCTTCCACATGGAGCTGCCCAGGGAGGTTTGGAATCCCCATCCTGGAGGTGGCACTCAGTGCTCRGGGATGGGGACAAGGTGGGGAGCACCTTGGAGGGCTTTTCCTTAATAATTCCGTGACTCTGGGGGCCATGCAGCCCCTCCCAGACGTCCCTTTTTTGTCCTGCTCTGTCACCCAGCCTTTCCCCTGTCCCTGCAGGTGCTGCTGAGCAAGAACTACGAGAAGGCTCTGGAGGAGATCGATGAGAATCTCATCTACTGGCCGCGCTTCATCCGGCACAAGTGCAAGCAGAGGTTCACCAAGATCACGCAGTACCTGATCCGCATCCGCAAGCTGACCCTCAAGAGACAGTAAGGGACACAGGAGTGACCATGGGAGTGACCTCTGGTGGCTTCTGGAGCCACTGCCCCTCTCCTGAGCTGTTGGTGCTGCTGGGACACCGAGCTGGTCCCGTTTTCCTGAGGGGTTTAGATGGATCTGACACGGATGAGCTGCAGGAATGCAGTGTAGAAATGCACTGAGGGAATGTCCTGAACTGGAAGGGACCCACAAGGCCTCCAACAACCCCACCTGTGCATCCCTGGCTGCAGGAATGCAGTGTAGAAATGCACTGAGGGAATGTCCTGAACTGGAGGGACCCACAGGGGTCCCAACAACCTCACTTGTGCATCCCTGGCTGCAGGAATGCAGTGTAGAAATGCACTGAGGGATTCTCCTGAGCTCGAGGGACCCACAGGGATCACGGATCCCAGCTCCTGGCCTTGTACAGACCCCTCCTGTGCATCCCTGGCTGCAGGAATGCAGTGTAGAAATGCACTTGCAGTGTAGAAATGCACTGAGGGAATGTCCTGAGCTGGAAGGGACCCACAGGCATCACTGATCCCAGCACCTGGCCCTGCACAGACCCCCCCAAAATCCCCACCTGTGCATCCCTGGGAGCAGTGTCCAGCTCTGGCAGCCTCAGGGCTGTGCCCAGCACCCTCTGGGGGAAGAATCTTCCCCTAAAATCCAGCCTGACCCTGCCCTGCCACAGCTCCAGCCACTCCCTGTCACAGAGAGCCGAGATCAGAGCTGCCCCTCGGGAGGAGCTGCTCCTCCTGTGGCCCCTCCAGACCCTTCCCCATCCCTTGGACRCTCTCTACCAGCTTGAAATCTTCCTTCCCCTGAGGCACCCACACCTCAGGAGGTTTGGAATGCTGCAGCTGCTGGCTGGTGCTGCCTGCCAGGGGCTGTGACATTCCCTGTTCCCTGCAGGAGGAAGCTCGTCCCGCTGCGCAGGAAGATCGAGAGGCGCGAGAACAGGCGGGAGGTAACGAGTGCCCCGTGTCACTGCCCCTGTGTGCCCTCGTGCCACTGCCCCCGTGTCACCTCGTGCCACTGCTGCTGTCCCCACTGCCCCTGGGGCTCACCCAGCTGCTCTGTGTTCCTTAGGAGAAAGCCCTGATCGCTGCCCAGCTGGACAACGCCATCGAGAAGGAGCTGCTGGAAAGGCTGAAGCAGGACACGGTGAGGGTCACACGGGGCTCACACACAGGGAGCTGCCCTGGGAAGTGGGGTGTCTGGAGCCCCAAAACACAGGGAACCCCAAAACATGAGGGCTCCCCAAAACACAGGGAGCTCCAAAATACAGGGAGCCCCAAAACATGAGGGCTCCCCAAAACACAGGGAGGCCCAAAACACAAGGGTTGCTCTCCTGTTCTGTGCATAGGGAGCCCCAAAACACCAGGGCTCCCCAAAACACAGCCCCAAAACATGAAGACTCCCCTCTTGTGCACATGGAACCCCAAAACACGAGAGCTCCCCTCCTGTCCTGGGCACAGGGAGCTCCAAAACACAAGGGCTCCCCAAAACACAGGGAGCTCCAAAACACAAGGGCCCCCCTCCTGTGCACAGGGAAGCCCCAAAACACAGAGAACCCCAAAACATAGAGGGCTCCCCTCCTGTCTTGTGCACAGGGAGCCCCAAAACATGAAGACTCCCCTCTTGCATACATGGAGCCCCAAAACACGAGGGCTCCCCAAAACACAGGGAGCCCCAAAACATGAAGACTCCCATCTTGTGCACATGGAACCCCAAAACACAAGGGCTTCCCAAAACACAAGGGCTCCTCTCCTGCTCTGTGCACAGGGAGCCCCAAAACACGAGGGCTCCCCAAAACACAGGGAGCCCCAAAACACAAGGGCTGCCCTCCTGCTCTGTGCACAGGGAGCCCCAAAACACAGGGAGCCCCAAAACATGAAGACTCCCATCTTGTGCACATGGAACCCCAAAACACAAGGGCTCCCCAAAACACAAGGGCTCCTCTCCTGCTCTGTACACAGGGAATCCCAAAACATGAGGGCTCCCCTAAACACAGGGAGCCCCAAAACACAAGGGCTGCCCTCCTGCTCTGTGCAGGAGTGTGGGCTCAGAGCTGGGAAGGGGCTGATCCACACCTCAGTCTGATGCTGCCAGGCTGTCAGTGCCCCCCCTGGCACTTCCTCCTGCTGTGGCTCATGGAAAATCCCAATTTTCCTTTCAGTATGGAGACATTTACAACTTCCCCATCCACGCCTTTGACAAGGCCCTCCAGCAGCAAGATGCAGAGAGCGAGAGCGAGTCRGATGCAGAGAGGGAAGAAGATGAGGATGATGATGAGGTAAAGCTTCCTGGTGCTGAGCTGGGTTGAGAACAACTCAGGACAGCTCAGAAAAACCTTGGTGGCTCTTCCATGGCACTGCTGTGCTCAGTCCCTGCCTCTGTGCCTTGCAGGACGTGGATAAAAGGGAGTTTGTGGAAGCAGAGGACAGCGAGCTCAGCGACTTTGAGGTGGGTGAAGCAGCAGGTGCCAACTGAGGCTGAGCTGCAGGGGCACCTCCACCCTTGGGTGCCTCTGGGGATGGGTGAGAGGCAGCAAAATCAGCTGTGGAACAGAATTGTACAGTGGGAGCCCAAGTGAGATTGTAATGAGGTGATTTTGGGGAAAGTGGAGGTTTGGTTACACAACCTGCTCTGACATCACTCTGCTCACTCAATTCTTCCTCAGGACATGGATAAGCTGGAGACAAGCAGTGAAGAGGAGCAGGAAGAGGAGGAAGAAGTAGAGGAGAAAGCCTCCCACTCCAAATCGAAAGGGAAAACGCCCCTGAAGGGCCCAGCCAGGAGAAAACGTCCCYACATCGAGATAGAGTACGAGGAGGAGACAGAGCCCAGCACCAAGACAAAAGCAGCCTGAGCCCTCCTGATCCCACTTTGTACTGACTGAACTCCAGATGTGCCACCAGAGTGTGACTCCAGCAGCTGTCACCCACCTCCCACCCCTCACAGGACCCTGCTTTGATTCTCCACGCATTTTCTGGGGTTTGTGTCCCGAGCCCAGGCACCTGCAGTGAGTTTGTAGAGCTGGGTGAAGCCCAGCTCAAAGGAACATCTCCCACCTCCTCTGCAACCCCAAAAAGCTGAGCCCAGCCCCCACTGCAGGAAGGGCCCTGGCCTGGGGGGCTCTGCTGCTCCCTGTGAGGCTGGAGAAACCTCAGCTGTGTCTGGGGGGGG
>NDFG01000014.1:636558-649852 GCA_002167245.1 Sporophila hypoxantha
AGTGACACCGCGGTTTGGGCTGAGGCCACCTTGGCCCTCCCGTGGCTCTGCTGCCAGGGGACGGTGCCAGCTCGGGGCTGGCGCTGCCAACCCGCACTGGGAGCCGAGGAGAGGCGGCCAGGGCTGGGCACGGCACCAGGAAAAGCCCGAGCAGGTGGAGGATTCCTCATGGCACCAGGCAGCCTGGCCGGGACACAAAACCCTGCGGGGCAGGCGGGGCAGCATTAATTAACCTGTGACCGTGCTCACAGGGGTCTGTAATTAACCTGTGACCGTGCTCACAGGGGTCCTGTAATTAACCTGTTGGAACCGTGCTCAAAGGGGTCGAGGATTGGGGAAGAGACGAGGATCTTGACTCCACGTTTCAGAAGGCTGATCTTATGTATTTTATGCATATATTTCTAATTAAAACTATACTAAAAAGAAATAGAACGAAAGGATTTCAAATCAAGAAGGCTAGCTAAGAATAGAAAAAGAAAGAATGATTGTTTGGGCAGACATCTTTTTTACGGAAAAATCTTTCCTTAGGATTTTCCTCCTGAGAAGCCTGAGAGCCTCAGGAACAAAATGCAACAATGTTATCTGCTGGCTGTGGAAATGCAACATGGTGCATCTGTGATTGGTCTCATGTGGTTGTTTCTAATTAATGGCCAATCACAGTCCCAGCTGGCTCAGACTCTCTGTCTGAGCCGCACAAACCTTTGTTATCATTCTTTCTATTCTTAAGCCAGCCCTTCTGATGAGAACACTTCTTCTATTCTTTTAGTATAGTTTTAAATGTTAATATATAATCATAAAATAATAAATCAGCCTTCTCGAACACTGGAGTCGCAGATCCTACATCTCTTCCCTCAACCTGAGACGCCCTGTGAACACCGGTCAACAATGATAAACAAAGGTTGTGGCTCAGACTCTCTGTCGAGCCAGCTGGGCTGTGATTGGCCGATTAATTAAAAACAACACATGAGACCAATCCCAGATGCACCTGTTGCATTCCACAGCAGCAGATATCGATTGTTACATTTTGTTCCTGAAGGCCTCTCAGCTTCTCAGGAGAAAAAATCCGAAGGAAAGGATTTTCCATAAAGGATGTCTGTGAACAATTAACCCTCCATGTGACGGCCCGCAGCTGCTCGGAGCACGCCGGGGCGTGCTCTGGCTGGGAAGGGTTAACTGCAGGCATGAGCAAGCTTGCTTTTAGCCAGCAGCTCCTGCAGGGAGCGGATCTGCATCAAACTGGAATGCTGTCACACATCTGCAAGGACCCTGCCCGCTGCCAGGCGTGGTCAGAGCGCGTTTTTGTGCTCCCTGCGCTGCTGACCTCCTCAGGAGGAGAATACGAGAAATTCTCGCTTTTCGCACCGCTGCTGCTGCCCTGGAGATGCCCTGGGGCCGAGCTGAGGCCTCCAGCGCTGCTGAGCGGCTGGGCTGGGGGAGGCGGACGAGACTCGGTCCTTCTCTGTGACATTCCGGTCTGCCTCTGTGACATTCCCGGTCCCTTCTCTGCGATATTCCCGATCCTCCTCGGTCGCCTCCTCTGTGGACATTCCCGGCCCTCTCGTCCCTTTCTGTGACATTTCCCGGTCCCTTCTGTGCGATATTCCCCGATCCCATCCTCGGTCCCTCCTCTGTGACATTCCCGGGACCTCCTGCGGTCCCTTCTCTGTGACATTACCGGTCCTTCTCCTGCTGTGACATTCCAACGGTCCTTCTCTGTGATATTCCCTGTTCTCTCTCGACCCCTTCTCTGTGACATTCCCAGTCCCTCGTCTGTGATATTCCGTTTCCTCTCGTCCCTCCTGTGACATTTCCCGGTCCCTCCTCTGTTGACGATTCCCGCGGTCCCTCCTCAGCGTCTCTCCTCTTGACATTCCCGGTTCACTCACTTTGACTTGGTGCTCCTCATCTCTGACCTTGTACATCGGGGCTCCAGCCAGCCGAGGAGAGGAGGAGGAGAGAGGAGGAGGAGAAGGAGCCCCAGAGCCTCCAGCCATAGTCTTGGCAACGCAGAGGAAACGAGCAAGGGCAGGGGAGGAGCTCGGAGGGAGCCCAGGGATGTCCCCATGTTCCCTTCCCTGTGCCCGGGGCTGGCCAGCCCTGCACCAGGTGTCCCCCCAGGGCCGGCTCCTCCTGCTCGGACCCAGGCCTGCGAATCCGGGCTGGGATAGCTCCGGGCATGGCCCGGGCTTCCGGGAACCGTGTGTGACTTGGTGCAGCGCCGTCCCAGCCGGGAATCAGCGGCTGGATCACGGGGAGGGCCGGGGCGGTGGAATTCCAGCCGCAACAAAGGCCACAGCTGGCTGGAAAAACCAGCCATGGCAAACCAGCCATGGAAAAACAGCCATGGAAAACCAGCCATGGCAAAACAGCCATGGAAAACCAGCCATGGCAAACCAGCCATGGAAAACCGGCCATGGAAAACCAGCCATGGCAAAACAGCCATGGAAAAACAGCCATGGAAAAACAGCCATGCCCAGCCAGGCCGGGCTGCCGGCCGCGCCCCGAGCCCCCCGCAGCCCCCCAGGGTCGGGAGAGGCCCCGGGCACCCCCCGGGCAGGGCTGGCCCCGGGCTGGGAGCGGAACGGGGATCGCCCGCTCTGCCCGGGCCCTGTGCCCGGCTGGGAGGGGGCACGGAGCCCTGGGATGGGGGGCACGGAGCCCTGGGATGGGGCACGGAGCCCTGGGATGGGGAGATGGACCCCTGGGATGGGGGGGAATGGTCCTATGGGGTGCAGGGAGAGGTGCAGGACGCAGGAATAATCCTGTGGGGTGCAGGGATGATCCTGTGGGGTGCAGGGATGATCCCATGGGGTGCAGGGAGGGTTCAGGATCCAGGAATCATCCCATGGGGTGCAGAACAATCCCGTGGGGTCCAGGGAGTGTTCAGGATTCAAGAATGATCCTGTGGGGGTGCAGGAATGATCCCGTGGGGTGCAGGGGGGTTCAGGATTCAAGAATGATCCTGTGGGGCGCAGGAAGGGTTCAGGATTCAGGAATGATCCTGTGGGGGGCAGGAATCATTCTGTGGGGTGCAGGAATAATCCTGAGGGGTGCAGGGAGAAGGTTCAGGATTCAGGAATGGTTCCGAGGGGTGCAGGGAGAGGGTTCAGGATTCAGCAATGCTCCCGAGGAGTGCAGGAATCATTCTGTGGGGTGCAGGAATGATCCCGAGGGGTGCGGGGACAATCCCGAGGGGCGCAGGGGGGTTCAGGATTCAGCAATGCTCCCGAGGGGCGCAGGGAAGGTTCAGGATTCAGGAATGATCCCGTGGGGTGCAGGGGGGTTCAGGATTCAGCAATGTTCCCGAGGGGCACAGGGATGATCCCATGGGGTGCAGGGGGGTTCAGGACTCAGCAATGCTCCCGAGGGGCGCAGGGAGGGTTCAGGATTCAAGAATGATCTTGTGGGGGGCAGGAATAATCCCGTGGGGTGCAGGGATGATCCCGAGGGGTGCAGGGACAATCCCGAGGGGTGCAGGGGGGTTCAGGACTCAGCAATGCTCCCGAGGGTTGCAGGGATGATCCCGTGGGGTGCAGGGGGGTTCAGGATTCAGCAATGATCCCGTGGGGTGCAGGGGGGTTCAGGATTCAGCAATGATCCCGAGGGGCACAGGGATGATCCCATGGGGTGCAGGGACAATCCCGAGGGGCGCAGGGAAGGTTCAGGATTCAGCAATGCTCCCGAGGGGTGCAGGGAGGGTTCAGGAATCAAGAATGATCCTGTGGGGTGCAGGAATCATTCTCTGGGGTGCAGGAACAATCCTGTGGGGTGCAGGAAGGGTTCAGGATTCAGCAATGCTCCCGAGGGGTGCAGGAATCATTCTGTGGGGTGCAGGAACAACCCCGTGGGGTGCAGGAACAATCGCGAGGGGTGCAGGAAGGGTTCAGGACTCAGCAATGCTCCCGAGGGATGCAGGAGTGATCCAATGGGGCGCAGGGATGATCCCGTGGGGTGCAGGGAGGGTTCAGGATTCAGGAATGATCCTGTGGGGTGCAGGAATCATTCTGTGGGGTGCAGGGACAATCCCGCGGGGCGCAGGGAAGGTTCAGGACTCAGCAATGCTCTCGAGGGGTGCAGGAACAATCCTGAGGGGTGCAGGGGGGTTCAGGATTCAGCAATGTTCCCGGGGGGCGCAGGGGGGTTCAGGGTTCAGGATTCAGGAATGCTCCCGAGGGGTGCAGGGATGATCCCATGGGGCGCAGGGACAATCCCGAGGGGCGCAGGGGGGTTCAGGACTCAAAAATGCTCCTGAGGGGCGCAGGGATGATCCCGAGGGGTGCAGGGAGAAGGTTCAGGAGTCAGCAATGCTCCCGAGGGGCGCAGGGATGATCCCATGGGGTGCAGGAACAATCCTGAGGGGTGCAGGGGGTTCAGGATCCAGCAATGATCCCGAGGGACACAGGGACAATCCCGAGGGGCGCAGGGGGGTTCAGGATTCAGAAATAATCCCGAGGGGCGCAGGAATCATTCTGTGGGGTGCAGGAATAATCCCGTGGGGTGCAGGAAGGGTTCAGGATTCAGGAATGGTTCCAAGGGGTGCAGGGAGAGGGTTCAGGATTCAGCAATGCTCCCGAGGGGCGCAGGGGGGTTCAGGACTCAGCAATGATCCCGAGGGGCGCAGGGAAGGTTCAGGATTCAGGAATAATCCTGTGGGGTGCAGGGATGATCCCGAGGGGTGCAGGGAGGGTTCAGGATTCAGGAATGCTCCCGAGGGGCGCAGGGGGGTTCAGGACCCAGCGATGCTCCCGCAGGACGCAGGAACCCTCCCGCAGGGAGCCGTGCGGAGGCTCCGCGCCTCGGGGCCCCCCGGGAGCGTTCGGGCAGCCCGAGCGTACCTGGGCGAGCCGCGGCAGGAGCGGGAGCGGCGGGATCAGCTCCGGTCGGCCATGTCTGGCTGCCGCCGCCGCCGCGGGAGGGAGGCGGATGGAGGAGCGGCTATTTTAAGGCATGACATGGCCGGAGGCAGCGCGGGCCGGGCCGGGCTGGGCGCGGAGGGGACGCGCGGGCACCGCGGCCCGGCGCGGCAGCGACAGCGACAGCGGCGATGTCCCCAAATCCTCCGCGGAGCCTCCCCCGCACCCCGTTGGAGCCACGGCAGGAGGAAATGGTGATGGGGTTTGGGATTTTTGGGTGTTTTTTTGGTATTATTTGTTTTTTTGGGGTGGTTTTTTTGGTAGTTGTTTTTGGGTATTTTTCCTTCCAAGGTGATTTTTGGTGTATTTTAAAGTATTTTTTTTGTATTTTTCCTTCCCAGGCAATGTTTTTTTGTATTTTTTAAAATTATTTTTTGTATTTTTCCTTCCTAGGCAATTTCTTTTGTATTTTTTCATTATTTTTTTGTATTTTTCCTTCCAAGGCGATTTTTTTTCTTTTTCTTTTTTTTTTTTTTTTTTTGTATTTTCCCTTCCCAGGCAATGGGTTTTTTGTATTTTTTTTCATATTTTTTGGTATTTTTCCTTCCAAGGCAATATTTTTTGTATTTTTTTATTATTTTTTTTATTTTTCCTTCCCAGGAGATTTTTTTTGTATTTTTGGGGGTTTTTTTTCTGATTTTTTTTTTTTTATTTTTCCTTCCCAGGCAATGTTTTTTTGTATTTTAGTTTTTTTTTTTTTTCTGGTATTTTTTGTATTTTTCCTTTCCAGGCGATGTTTTTTTGTATTTTTTTTCTGTTTTTTTTTTGTATTTTTCCTTCCCAGGCAATGTTTTTTTGTATTTTAGTTTTTTTTTTCTGTTTTTTTTTGTATTTTTCCTTCCCAGGCGATGTTTTTTTGCATTTTTCCCATCTGACCTCATCCTCCCCCCTCCCTTTTTGTACATCCAGGCCTCAGTGAGGTTTTCTCCTTGTGCAAAGAAAATAAACCTTGGATTTATGTGGGGATAGCAAAGCAGGGAATGGCTTGGCTTGGGCAGGACCTTAAACATCACCTCCTCCCGTGGTCCTGTGCTTCCATTCCAAATTAAAGCAATTTACAAATTCCTGTCAAGGGCAGGGAACACATTTTTTTTTCCCAGGAGGGGGGGAAAAAAATTAAAAATATTTAAAAATTAAAAAAGAAAAAGAAATAAAAATGAAAATTAAAAAAACAGAAAAAAATAAAGAAAAATTTTAAAAAGAAGAAAAAATTTAAAAATAAAGAAAAATTAAAAAATAAAGAAAATTAAAAAATAAAGAAATTAAAAAATGAAAATTAAAAAAATAAAGAAATACTTTAAAAAAAGTGAATGGTTGAAACAGGGTTTTCTTGTTGTTTTGACAGCTTCTAAACGCCACCATTGATTTCACAAGCACTGCAATGTTTCAGTTAAACATTTTCCAGGCTGAATTTGCTCCCTTTCCCTTGGAAGCGCTGCTTTCCCCACAAAAAGTTTGACTCAGATCGGRAAGTGGGAGGGTGGTGGGAAAAACAAACCCAGGAGAAATGGAAACGAGCTGCTGCAGGTTGAATCCTGAGATTCCCTCACTCGGGATGGGATCCATGGGATGGGAGCAGTGGGATGAGATGGGATGGGATGGATGAGATGGATGGGATGGGATCAATGGGATCCATGAGATGGGATGCAGGGGATGGGATCAGTGGGGTGGGACGGGATGGGATCCAGGGGATGGGATGGGATGGGATGGGATGGGATCCATGGGATGGGATGAGATGATGGAATGGGATCCATGGGATAGGATGGGATCCATGAGGTGGGATAGGATGGGATGGAATGGGATGGGATCCATGGGATGGGATGGGATGGGTTGGGATCAACGGCATCCATGGAATGGGATGGGATCCATAGGATGGGATGGGATCAGTGGGATGGGATGGAATGAGATGGGATCCATGGGATGGGATGGGGTCAGTGGGATGGGATCCATGGGGTGGGATGGGATGGATGAGATGGATGGGATGGGATCCATGGGATAGGATGGGATGGGTTGGGATCAATGGCATCCATGGGATGGGATGGGATCCATGAGGTAGGATGGGATCCGTGGGATGGGATCAGTAGGATGGGATGGGATGGGAAGAGATAGGATCGGATGAGATGGATGGGATGGGATCCATGGGATGGGATGGGATCCATGGGATCAATGGGATGAGATGCAGGGGATGGGATCAGTGGGGTGGGATGGGATGGGATCCAGGGGATCAATGGGATGGGATGGGATGGGATGGGATCAATGGGATAGGATGCAGGGGATGGGATGGGATCCATGGGATAGGATGGGATGGGTTGGGATCAATGGCATCCATGGGATGGGATGGGATCCATGAGGTAGAATGGGATCCATGGGATGGGATCAGTAGGATGAGATGGGATGGGATGGGATCCATGGGATGGGATGGGATGAGATGGATGGGATGGGATCCATATGATAGGATGGGATGGGTTGGGATCAATGGGATCCATCGGATAGGATGAGATCCACGAGGTAGGATGGGATCCATAGGATGGGATCAGTAGGATGAGATGGGATGGGATGGGATTGATGGGATGGGAAGGGATCCATGGGATGGGATCAGTAGGATGAGATGGGATGGGATGGGATCCATGAGATGGGATGAGATGGTTGGAATGGGATCCATGGGATAGGATGGGATGGGTTGGGATCAATGGCATCCATGGGATGGGATGGGATTCATGGCGTGGGATGGGATCCATGGGATGGGATGAGATGGATGGAATGGGATCCATGGGATGGGTTGGGATCAATGGGATCCATCGGATGGGATGGGATCCATGAGGTAGGATGGGATCCATGGGATGGGATCAGTAGGATGGGATGGGATGGGATGGGATCCATAGGGTGGGATGGGATTGATGGGATGGGATGGGAAGGGATCCATTGGATGGGATGGGATGGGATCCATAGGGTGGGATGGGATGGGATGGGATCCATGGGATGGGATGGGATGGGATGGAATGGGATGGGAAGGGATCCATGAGATGGGATGGGATGGGAACCATAGGATGGGATGGGGTTGATGGGATGGGATGGGAAGGGATCCATTGGATGGGATGGGATGGGATCCATAGGATGGGATGGGATGGGATGGGATCCATAGGATGGGATGGAAGCGCAGCTGGAAAAGTTCACGGATGCAGCCACTGGAGGCTGCTCTGGCCATACATAAATCACCTTCACCACACTCCACCAAAACCACCCAAACCACCTCTGCCAGCCCCTTCCTTCCCCTAGCTGTGGGCAAAGCTGGAAAACCCCTCCTGGAGGGGGGATCCCTCAGCTTCCAGCCCCATTTCCTGGGATTCATGGCCCTGACCTCCACCCTGTCCCGTCTGGGGTGAATGTCCCCCTACAGGGACATTCCCATTGTTATTCCAGCCAGGTTCCTGCAGGATTCACTCCCAAATCTCCCCTTCAAGCAGATAATTAAAACGTAATGGTGTTTATACTGCAGAGAAAAATAATAATAATAGTAATAATAATCACAATAAACACGACTTTGCTGCTCGGGAGAGTTTGTCAAATGGCTCCTGGAGAGGCTGGGCACACTTTAATGAGTTTAAAGAGGAGGATTTACAGGATTTACAAACTTATTCAATTGTTCMCAGGTGACTGCTGAGGTGAAGCTGCTTTCAGGGGCAGCYGGGGCCGTGACTGCAGCAGGACAAAATAAAAATAAAATAAAATAGTAATAAAAAAAGGGCATTAAAATSCCATCACTTTTACAGCAGCGGGTCTGCAGAACGGGATTGCAGCTCTGCAGAGTCCAGGAGAGATCCTGGGTTAATGTCCTGGCTCCTCCAGGCCACTCACACTGCTCAGTGCATGCAAGATAAATTGCAGGAACTGTAACTGCCCTGGGACCTGAGAGAGCTGGGGGTAACTCGGGGGTAACTCAGGGGTAACTCAGGGGTTACTCAGGGATAACTCAGGGGTTACTCAGGGGTTACTCAGGGGTTACTGGAGTTACTCAGGGGTAACTCAGGCATAACTCAGGGATAACTCTGGGGTAACTCTGGGGTAACTCAGGGGTAACTCAGGGGTTACTCAGGGATAACTCAGGGATAACTCTGGAGTAACTCAGGGATAACTCGGGGAAAACTCAGGGATTACTCAGGGATAACTCAGGGGTTACTCAGGGGTCACTCAGGGGTCACTCAGGTAATTCTGGCGTTACTCAGGGGTAACTTAGGGATAACTCGGGGGTAACTTGGGGATAACTCAGAGATAACAGGCATAACTCAGGGGTCACTCAGGGGTCACTCAGGGATAACTCAGGGGTTATTCAGGGGTAACTCAAGGGTTACTCAGAGGTCACTCTGGGGTCACTCTGGGGTAACTCAGGGATTACTCAGGGGTCACTCAGGGGTCACTCAGGAGTTACTCAGGGGTTACTCCAGGGTCACTCCGGGTCCCAGCTGGGGCTGGGTCCCACCCCTGGCCCAGGGCCCTGCTCTGGGAGCTGCTCCCAGCCCCAGCTGGGATTAAAATTCCTGTAAAAGCAAAMAGCCAAAGGCAAACCCGCAGCGAGCCCCAGCGCAAAGCTGAGCCTTGTGCTGCACAAATGTCCCCCAAACCCGGGTCTGCCTCGGGTCTGCCTCCTTTGTGGGACAAAAAATCCTCCTGTGGCTGCAGGGTCCTGGAAGGGGAGGTGCTGCAGGTCTGAGCTTTACCCTGCTGCAAGCCGAGGCGGCCCAGCCTCATGAAGCTGAGAAATCCAACTCTGGGAGCTCAAATCCTGATTTCCCTCTGGTGAAATTGGCTGCACGCACCCAGACAGAGCTCAGGCCCGGCCCAGCCTCATGAAGCTGAGAAATCCAACTCTGGGAGCCCAAATCCTGATTTCCCTCTGGTAAAATCATCTGCACCCACCCGGACAGAGCTCAGGCCCGGCCCAGCCTCACAAAGCTGAGGAATCCAACGCTGGGAGCCCAGATCCTGATTTCCCTCTGAAAAAATCGGCTGCACCCACCCGGACAGAGCTCAGGCCTGGCCCAGCCTCACAAACCTCAGAAATCCAACACTGGGAGCCCAAATCCTGATTTCTCTCCAGTGAAATCGGCTGCACCCACCCGGACAGAGCTCAGGCCCGGCCCACCCTCACGAAGCTCAGAAATCCAATGGTGGGAGCCCAAATCCTGATTTCCCTCTGGTGAAATCGGCTGCACCCACCCGGACAGAGCTCAGGCCCGGCCCACCCTCATGAAGCTCAGAAATCCAATGCTGGGAGCCCAAATCCTGATTTCCCTCTGGTGAAATCATCTGCACCCACCCGGACAGAGCTCAGGCCTGGCCCACCCTCACGAAGCTCAGAAATCCAACACTGGGAGCCCAAATCCTGATTCCCCTCTGGTGAAATCGGCTGCACCCACCCGGACAGAGCTCAGGCCCGGCCCACCCTCTGCTCTCCTTGGAAGCAATGGGAAATATCCAGGATTTCTCCTCTGTTCCCCTCCTGCCCCTCCCCTGCTGGGTTTTGTCACCCACTTGGGCACTTCATCACCATTCTCCTTCCTTTTGGAAAGCGCTGACGTGTAATTATTGCCGTGATTAGCGCTCTTGTGCAGCTAATTGTAATTACACCTTCCCATCCCCAGCCTCAATTACTCATCCTCGCCTCAGCCCAATGTTTTCCTCTCCACGAGTTTCTGGAAGTTGTCTGGCCTGGATAAACACTCCCAGCAAACCATGCCAGCATCCCAAACTCCTCCATTTCCCCAACAGGGATTAATTTTGGGTGATAATAATGAATAAAGGCTGGATCATGGGCTGCACCTTCAAACCCTCCGGGTCCCAGCTGGGCTGGGTCCCACCCCTGGCCCAGGGCCCTGCTCTGGGAGCTGCTCCCAGCCCCAGCTGGGATTAAAATTCCTGTAAAAGCAAAAAGCCAAAGGCAAACCCGCAGCGAGCCCCAGGCAAAGCTGAGCCTTGTGCTGCACAAATGTCCCCAACCCGGGTCTGCCTCGGGTCTGCCTCCTTTGTGGGACAAAAATCCTCCTTTGTGGCTGCAGGGTCCTGGAAGGGGAGTGCTGCAGGTCTGAGCTTAACCCTGCTGCAAGCAAGCGAGGCGGCCCAGCCTCACAAGCTGAGGAAATCCAACTCTGGAGCCCAAAATCCTGATTTCCCTCTGAAATGGCTGCACCACCCAGACAGAGCTCAGGCCCGCCCACCTCATGAAGCTGAGAAATCCAACCTGGGAGCCCAAATCTGATTTCCCTCTGGTAAAATCATCTGCACCCACCCGGACAGAGCTCAGGCCCCCCAGCCTCACAAAGCTGAGAAATCCAACGCTGGGAGCCCAGATCCTGATTTCCCTCTGAAAAAAACGGCTGCACACACCCGGACAGAGCTCAGGCCTGGCCCAGCCTCACAACTCAGAACTCAACACTGGAGCCCCAAATCCTGATTTCCCTCTCTGAAAATCGGCTGCACCCACCCGGACAGAGCTCAGGCCCGCCCACCCTCACGAAGCTCAGAATCCAATGGTGGGAGCCCAAAATCCTGATTTCCCTCTGGTGAAATCGGCTGCACCCCACCCTACTGAGCTCGAGGCCCGGCCCACCCTCTGCTCTCCTTGGAAGTCAATGGGAAATATCCAGGATTTCTCCTCTGTTCCCCTCCTGCCCCTCCCCTGCTGGGTTTTGTCACCCACTGTGGCACATTCATCACCATTCTCCTTTCCTTTTGGAAAGCGCTGACGTGTAATTATTGCCGTGATTTAGCGCTCTTGTGCAGCTAATTGTAATTACACCTTCCATCCCCAGCCTCAATTACTCATCCTCGCCTCAGCCCAATGTTTTTCCTCTCCACGAGTTTCTGGAAGTTGTCTGGCCTGGATAAACACTCCGAAACCCCAGCATCCAAACTCTCTTTTCCCCAGGGATTAATTTTGGGTGATAATAATGAATAAAGGCTGGATCATGGGCTGTGTAAATCAGACAGCCACCACGCTGTCACCATGATATTTTATGAAAAATCACTTTGCCAGGATTTCTTCTCTCTGGGAAGCTGGGAAGCTTCAGCTTTTCCATGTTTTGCTCCTTTGGAATGTGATTTGGAGAATTGTTTTACCGCATATTGAATTGTTTTAATTTAATGACCAATCCCAGTCCGCTGTGTCAGGACTCTGGTTGTCGTGGATTGGAAAGCCAAGTCTGCTAAGGAAGCAGGAGCCTTCCTAAAATGGAAAATATAACACCCCTCCCTCTGAATTGCTATAAATTTGAAATTAACGCGTTCTCAGGCAACAAAAATTATGGGAGCAGGAATAACAGTTCTTATAGAAGGGAAAAAAAAGGATAAAATAAACAATGCAGTTAAACTAAACCAACACTCCAGAGTCAGAACCCACCTGACACCTGTGGGGTCAGGGTGCTGGCAGCAGTCGCCATTGGAATTGTGGCTCAGCCCTCCTGCAGTGTCAGGGGTTGCTGCTGGAGCAGGGATCCTGGAGAAGGGTGCGAGTCTCTGCCTCTGGAGATCCAGCGGGCAGAGGCAGCTGCTGCTCCTCTGGGATCCGGGAGCAAAGCTCGGCTGGTGTTCCAGAATCTCCAGATTATCCAGGCAGGAATGCTTGGCTGGTGTTCCAGAATCTCCAAGATTATATCCAAGGCAGGAATGCTTGGCTGGTGTTCCAGAATCTCCAATTATATCCAGGCAGGAATGCTTGGCTGGTGTTCCAGAATCTCAATATCAGCAGAATTATATCCAGGCAGGAATGCTTGCTCCTTCCCTTGCCAGGATTAGGACACACAAAACAGCAGGGACCAGCCCTGGTGCCTCCAAGGACAGGGATACAGGCCAGCCGTCCTGCCACTTTCCTAGTCCTTGATTTTGAGCTGTGACTAGAGTAAAACGTCCCCCTGGCCCAGCCTGCAGGGAAGAGCTGACAGGAAGCTTTTTTTTTTTCTGGAAAAATATCAATTTTCGTCCTTCAAAGGCTCCGTAGCTCAGCTGCTGTTTCCCAGCCCAAACCCTGCTGCGTGTTTTTCCCTCAGCTGGAACTCACCTGAAAAATGCCACCAATCCTCCCCCTGCCCTTTCTCCAGCCTTGGTGCCATCCTGCATCCTTCTGAGACCAGAGCACGAACCCCCTGCAGCACTGAGAGGGAAGGGGAGGCAAAATAAATGAATTAAAAAAGCGAAATGATTCCATTGTGGTCTGGGTGCTTTCCAAATGAACCCATCAAAGTCAGGAGGATTATTGGAGCTGATGGCTGTGGATCCACAACCAGATAAATGGGGAGGTTGGGAGGCTGCTGTTCGCTCAGCTTGGGGCTGCAGGAAGTTCCCAGCCCTGGCTAATTTGCTCCCGTTTGGCAGCTTTAATTAGTTTGCAG